>SCLH01000373.1:218686-275434 GCA_004367855.1 Oikopleura vanhoeffeni | reverse complement strand
ATGAAAATATTAGCAACTATGGGTCAATTATGTACTTAAAGGTCACTAGAGAGCAAAAATGGTCAGATTTGACAGGGGGATTTTTGCTCTCTGGCGCCCTTTCAGTACATAGTTGACCCATAGTTGCTAATATTTTCATCAAAAAGTCGACCCTTCCGATTCTTTTGAGGGTACTAACAAGTCTCTAAGATGAACTTTGAAATTGACGATAATTTCATATACGATACACCATAGTGCACCATACGGTAATTTGAAAAAGTACTCAAATTACGTCAAAAACATTTGTTGATGAACTTCAAACGTTTTTAAGACTTTTTTTTCACTACATTAAAGTCCTAATAAAATCACGTGACGAAATAATCCAAAAATAAGGTTTGGAATATGTCATATATTAATTCTTATTTCTTGAAAAATAAGATCACGTGACCTTTTTGGAAAATATCATTATGCTCAAAACTCTTAAATTAGGTGTTTAATTGCCCAAAATTTTTTTCGGCGTAATTTAAGTACTATTTGTTTACTTGAACCAAAACCTTATTTCTTAATTTGAAAGTCACGTGATCGTTTTTGGAATTTGGTGTAATAAAAAAAATCTTAAAAACTTCTAAAGAACATCTTCACTTTTTTCAAAAAATGTTTTAAGCAATTTTTGAAAAAAAAACAGTACTATTTTGGCCAACCTTATTCCTTGAATATACGGTCACGTGATCATTTTTGGGCTATGGTGTTATGGAAAAAAAGTCTTAGAATTTTTTTCTGATCACGACCAATGGTTTTATTTGGTAATTCAAAAAAATTTTGCAAAAAATAAGTACTGTAATACAGTATAAATTTTCAAAAAAAAACGCACAAACGTCATTTTGTTTTAAAGTTTATTGATAACTTTATTACTGATCTTGTCATTAATGATTAAGCGCCGTAAAATGCGATTAAATGGTGAATGATAGCTGGATGGCCGAAATCAAGTCTACGAGTTAAGCCCGCATGCCAAATTAGAAACAAATCTCATGTGAAATGAATGAGGAGTATGGTTTCTTAGTGCTTTTTGGGAGGCCTACTAAATATCATTTTCTGAGCGTGGATTGAATACTCTGATGATCTAAGTGGTACTGCCGAAATCCTGAAGAGTTATCCTACATATTTAAAAAATAATTGGATACCTTACTAATACTAAGTTTCTCAGAAAAAATTAAAGCAAAACTAATCGATCTAATTTTTTTAAAATTTAAATATCTTTATCATAAGCTCTTCTCTTAACTGGATTCATTCAAAAATACCGATTAATGTCCAAGATAATTTAATGAAATCAGAGGACTCAATAAAGCTATTGGTTGTGAGACATCCACTCGTTAGATTATTATCTTCTTGGGTGAGTTTCAAGTAGAAATGATTGGCCCGTTTCGCAAAAATGTTCATAAGCATACACCAGTGTAAGTTACACTGTGTTACACAGTCTGTGTAACATCACTTACTTATTTGGCGCAAGGCCGAAAATTAAAAAAATCATGACGATTTGAAATAAGAAATTTTAAAACTCAAAAATGGGTATCGATGTTTTTAAGCTATCTTGTAGAGAATTTTTTTCTGGTCATTTTAAGACGTAGATTTTTTTTGGATTTAAGATTTTTTTCAAACAAAAAAACGGTTTAAGGGGGTGATGGCAGTGAATTTTGACATTTCAGAGGCTTCGTACGGCTAGACAAATACAGACTGGAAATTTCTAAAAAATACAATGGAAAGATCTATCCTTATCCTCGCGATTCCATTTGACACTTTAGTACCACTCACACTAACCACTTGGTTAACCGCGGTCAAACACGAGTCCCTCAGCTTTTTTCAAAGAAACAAGGATCCTAGAGCTTATATCGAAAAGTTTTGAGATTTCCTGAGAATCCGAAAAATTGTCTAAATTTTAGTGAATAACAGCTGTTTTTTGACGTTTTGATATAAGGTTTTTTCTGTGGATATGCCAGAAACGTCATTTTTTGAATGTGACAAGTCCAAAATCTATAATTTTGAAAATAAAAGTCCGAATTAGAAAATTTAAATGCCACCAAAAGATTTCTTGGGTACGGTTTACTGGAAAAGATATTAGCAACTATGGTCTGATTTCGAAAAGAAACGGTGCTAGAGATCAAAAAGTGATTTTGATATACAACTTTAATTTTTTTCTAGAATCCGCTGTGTTCAAAATCAGACCATAGTTGCTAATATCGTTTCCAGCAAACCGTACCCAAGGAATCTTTTGATGGCATTAAAATTTTTTAATTCTCACTTTCATATTCAAAATTGTCGATGTCGCGCACTTGTTTGGTGATTTACAGCCAATAAGGCCGAAATTCAAAAAAGTCCGACCCATTCGATGTTAACCACCTCTTGGGTCTATTACATTCCGAAAATGACGTTTCTGGAATTTCTACAGAAAAAACCTTCTACCAAAACGTCCAAAAACACCCTTTTTCAACACATTCAACAAGTTTGCTGACCCCTGAGACAAAAATAAAAAACGGAGCCCATACACAAAAATTCAGACAATTTTCTCAATTCTCACCAAATCTCCAAACTTTCCGATATAAGCTCTAGGATCCTTGTTTCATCGAAAAAAGCTGAGGAACTCGTATTTAACCGCGGTTAACCAAGTGGTTGGTGTGAGTGGTACTAAAATGTCAAATGGAATCGCGAGATCAAGGATAGATCTTTTCATTGTATGTTTCAGAAATTTCCAATCTGTATCTGTCTAGCCGTACGAAGCCTCCGAAATGTCAAAAATCACTGCCACCACCCCCTTTAAAGGTGCGAAAAGTGACCTTTTAGTCCTCGGGTTCTCCCGGGAGTCAAAATAGCGATATCACAAATAAAATAAGCTGACTCGACAGCGAAGGGTTTTCTCCAGGGTATATTTTTTCGCAACGTTATCAGATGCACCGGCTGGTTAAAATTAACCGGTAAAGTATAGCTTCCGGTACCGGAAGTGATATTTCAATGATGATGCGCAATTATCGGTTTTATGAAAACGGTATAAAAGGTCACTTTTTGCACCTTTAAACCCTTTTTTTTTTGAAAAAAATCTCAAAACTTCCTGGATCTTAAAATAACCAGAAAAAAATTCTCTACAAGATAGCATAAAAACATCGATACCCATTTTTGAGTTTTGAAAGTTCTTATTTCAAATCGTCCGTAGCTTTATTAAAAAAGCTGCTTTAAATAAGAAATTGTTAATCGAAATGGGAAACCGTTACTTTGATATTTTTGAGAATTAGTCTTTATTTTGGATATTTTCCAAAAAGAATACGAGTATTAATAAAAAAATAACAAAAATCTTCAATTTGAAAAAATAGACATAATTTGTATTCAATTTTTTTTCGGGTTTTTCTTGGCAAAAGCCAAAAGTCTCAATTAGTCTCAATTATAATGAACTAAATAAACGTATAAATTTTTGTAACCTTCTACCTTATGTAGTAACTTGTTATTAAGAACGAAAAGTTTTCAAGAAAACATAGTCATGCACCCCATTATTATAAAACTGCTAAAGGAATAAAAATGTATGAAAAAGATCATTGTCAAGTTTAAAATAATAAAACAAAATTTCAAAGCAAACAAATCTTCGACGCTGACATAAAACCACCATAAGTAAAATCTTCAAAAATCTTTTTTTTTGCGCTAAATAATAATTTCAAAAATGCAATCACAGTAGGAAAAAAACAGATTTCAGTGAATTTTAAAAATGTTTAGCAAATTTAAATTTTGATCGGTCCATGAAACTAAATAAATTTTATATCATTTTAGAGGATTTAATCCAAATAATCCGCTGTAGCAAAATTTTTGAAATTTAAAACTTAGAATAAAATTAGAACTCTTGTTTTTACCCGTGAAAGTTAAAAATCTCAAATTTATACATTTTACTATCGACACCATTTTTCCAACAAGCAAATTTTAAACTTTGAATATCAGGATATCAGATATTAATTCTACTCATTTGGCATCATTTTCTGATTATATCACATGGGTTGCTTTGAGTGAAGTGCGAAAAAATCCACACTTTGAACCAGCCTCAAATTTATGTCCGCCTTGTCAAAACTTCAATTTCATCGTCAAAGTCGAAACTATGAATGACGAACTTGCTGTAATGTTTAAAAGGTTCGTAGTTAAGGGAAGATCTGTCCAAACTGGTCAGACCACTTTACTTAGAAAAAAAAGTTGTGTTTTTTGGTTCTAAGATATAAGTTTTTGAGAAATATGATAAAAAATTAATCTTTATATTGGTGGATTTTGAGGTAAGATAGTAAATCGGCTAAATAGTTAATCGGCTATAAAGTGTAAATCGGCTAAAAAGTAAATCGGCTATCAAAATCAGCTAAAAAGTAAATCAGCTATTTTTGAATTTAGTCATAAAGTAAATCGGCTATCTAGTAACTCGGCTATATAAAAATGGGTGATGATGTTAATCGTAGTAAATCGGCTATTTTCAAGATAAGTCATAAAGTAAATCGGCTATTTCCAAAATCAGTCATAAAATAAATTGGCTGAATGGTAAATCGGCTATCTAGTTAATCGGCTATCGAGTTGATCGAAATTCAAATATATCGTAAATCCTGCATAGGCGTCAAATTTTATTAGGCGTCATAGCTTTGAGGCAGTGACCAATGAAACCACTAAATTCTCGACATTCGTGTGATGTGATTGGACACTGTCTCAAAGTCGGAAATCTTGCAAAATAATGCGGATTTGCTTAACTCGTTAGACGTCCGATTTCTGACGACGCGTCGCCATAACCATTTAATGCATTTCACTGACGCTTAATCATTAATGAAAGATAAGTTATAAGTTATCGAATAAACTGTGAAACAAAATGACGTTTTGTTGCGTTTTTTTTTTGGAAAATTAATACTGGTATTACAGTACTTATTTTGTTGCAAATGTTATAAATTGACCAAATAAAAGGCATTGATCAGTGATCCGAAAAAAATTCTAAGACTTGTTTTTTTTATTAAGGTCGGCAAAATATACTGTTTTTTTGCAAAAATTTGCTTAAATCAGGATTTTTGAAAAAAATGAAAAGGTCCTTAGAAGTTTTTTTAAAGACTTTTTTTTCATTACACAAAGGTTATTTAAAACCCAATCAACGTGACCTTCAAATTAAGAAATAAGGTTTGGTCAGGGTAAAACCAAATGTTGATCAAATACGCCGGAAAAAATGTTTTGGGGCCAATAACACTAATTTAAGGAGTTTTGAACTAATGATATTTCCAAACACGTCACGTGATCTTATTTTCGAGAAATAGGATTATCTTTGACATATTCAAACCACTTATTTTTGAATTATTTCGTCACGTGAATTTAATTCGGATTTGGTGTAATGAGAAAAAAAGCTTAAAAAACGTGTTGAAGTTGACCTGGAATTTTTTGAAGTAATTTGAGTAGTTTTCAAATTACTGTATATTGGTACTATATCTTTTTTTTTCAAAAGTACTCAAATCACGCGGAAGACCCCTTAAAAAAATCGTAACGAATTTCTAAGACTTTTATTGCATTACAGTATTTTGGCCTTCGGTTTAAATAGAGCATTTCTGGAAGTCAAAACTTCCGAAATACTGATTACATAAGACGCCTACGCATGAAAGATGAGTAAATTTTTTTTATCACGAGGAATAAATATCCCACACAAATTTAAGAGACATTTTACTAGATAATTTTGTAAAAACATATAATTATGTTTAGACAGAGCGATAGAAAATCATTTGAAGTTTTATATGAGGTAGTTTCAAATATAATTACGGTTTAATTTCATCTTATTATTGCACTTTTGTTTGTCACTCGAGGTAATTTTCGCAACTTTTTGTTTTCTTATCCTCATTAAATGCCTTTTAATTCGTTTAAATTTTTTGTTTTGTTTTTCTAATTGTATAGCAAATTGGCTGAATATTATTTAAGCTATTGAAAATGTATGTTGATAATGAAACTTTGCTAATATGGCTCGATTTATAAGTATGGCGACGCGTCGTCAGAATTGAGTCTGGGTACAGATTCATGTCTAAAGTCTACGAGTTAAGTTAATTCATAAAACGTCAACCATAACTTTAAATGAGATAAAACAGTGGCAATAATTGTATTTTTTTAGTTAATACACAAATTTTACGGAGAAAATATGACAAATCGGCTTTATTTTCATAGGAAAAACCTTCACTCTAGTCGCAAGATAACAAAGCAAAAAATCCATTTTATTTAATTTATACAGTATGTAAAATAAATTTTGGCATCAAACAATGCTAGGCCTCGTGGATTTAACCCATGCTCTCGCCAATTAGGAGGTTTGAAATTAAACACGCATCTTACTTTACTACGGGCATAGTATTAATATACTACAGTCAATAAAATGATTATATGATTGCTTTGTTTGATGCCAACATTTATTTTACAGTATTGGTTTAATCTGGAACAGACGCGGATAGCAAATTGGAAAAAAAGAAAGAAAAAACGTGACATATTGTATAATTCTAAAATTTTAATTTGTGTTTCAAAACACTGACGCGTAGATAGACAAATGTTAGCATAGGCTGTTACAGGTTTTTCCTACCCCCCCCCCCGTGGATTCTTTATTGGAACTGATATTTTGGTCAATAAGGGTATGAAAGATATGTCGATTCAAAATGTATAAACTGGCAAAAAGTGATTTTTAACATTTTGAAATTTCCTTGTAGGATATCTACCTCTTCCCAGTTTTATTTTTTATATTTTTTGTATGTTATGTGTGCAAACGTACTTAGGTGTCCACTTTGTAAAAAACTTAAAAATACATGTATACTGTACTGTATCACATTTCTTTCTAGAACAAATTATTTCATTATTTTGGAAAATTTTTGCACAACATTTTAGTACTGTATTATAGCACTGATGATGATAATTTATTTGTCGAAATAAAAACACACCAACCAATTTATTGGTGAGTATGCTTAACTAGCAAAATTTCACTTGGCATTTTTCGACATTTGAAATGCCAATATCTTTCACAATACTGGGCCTCAAAAAATAAAATATAAACCATCGAAATCCAGAGATTCATGAGAGCACTCCTGAAGAATTTTTTCAAAATTTAATGAAGTTGATTTTTGACCAATGAGAAGTCTTGATTTTTTCGAAAATTTTGAGTCGCTTTAGAATTTTACATTCGTTTATTAATTATAATTTATTGGGCTGTCACCCACCAAAGCAGAGAATAAACAGATCTCGGAAAGCAGTAGTATTTGTCTAACTTGGCTTGACAAGACAAAAAAAATTATGAGCTTAGCTTTGGCTTAACTTTTCAATACTTAAATTTTTAATTGCAAAAAATAACCTTGACATCAAAACATATCAATATACAGTGGGTGAGACCGATGGGCAACACACGAGATTTTGGACGAAAGAGTTGCCCATTGGTCTCCCCCACTGTACTGTATATCATGTACTTGTAGAAAAATCAAATCGGAATATTCGCCACAAAAATAAAATCGGATGATTCTCTTGTTTAACGTAGATTTTATTTCGATAAAAAGCTATTTTTACATGATATATCGATTACGGGGCTTCCTGGTCACTTTTTACTAGATTTTTGGCCAAAATTTTTAAATAATTCGGTTTTTGAAAACAACTCATCTGATTTCATTCTTAGATAGCTCAAACTGAGCACAAATATCTTGTGAATAATAAATCCAAAATTTGGTCCAAATCCGACCATTGTTTCCAATTTTTTAAAGAAAAACGAATAATTAAAAAATTTCAGAAATCTCAGAAAAAAAAAAGATAAAATAAATTGGTCCGATAGATCAATTTTTTATTTTAACATGAACAAGATATTTGTGCTCAGCTTAAGTTTGATATAAAAAGTTGAAAATTAAACCTTTTCCACTCAAAATCACTATCGATTACGGGACCTCCTGTAACATTTTAGCTAGATGTCTAGTGAACCTTTTTATATAATTTGGCTTTTTAAAATTTTCTATGATTTTCAAAAAAATTTATATTTCCAATCTTTAAATATCCTTGATTAGATTTTACTACCGATAAAATCGTCAATTTCTTTGAATTAGGGTAAATTTGTAAATTTTCGGCTAAAGTTTCTAAATTACAGTCCACAACCTCTAACTGGAACACTTACCGACTAAAAAAAGCGTTCCAGTTTAGAGAGTGTTCCAGTTAAGAGATAACCCTATATATTTGCTTACAAAGCTACATTGCATATAAAAATGCTTTTTTTTGTGGGCAAATCGTGTGAATGAAGAAAGTTTGTGTACCATAATGGTATATACATAATTTAATATTACACAAGTCAAAAATAGCAGGCAGTTTTGTCTCATTTTTTGAAAAAAAAACTTGTTATAAGTATTTGTTTTTGTTTTTTTCTTTGTACGGATTTCTAACCGCTAAAACCACTGTTTATGTGCGCAAAATTCTAATTCTCTAACACAAACATTCCTCGGAATTGTAATTCTTCATGGGCGTACTTAGAAATTGTCGGATTCTTCAGCTTCTGAAAATCTGTTCAGATAGCGAATTGATAGAAATAATTTTTCAAATATTTGTGAGTTCTGAACAATTATTTCGAAAGTATCGAGACCAGCAATTTTCCTGAAGCAATTACATTTTCGAATGAGGCAAGAGTTGAGTCGATCGCTTCTTTCGAATTCCAGTATTCAAATTTATGCCAACTTTCATTTTTCATCACTCGGTGAATCGAACCCAGGCCAATTTTCTTTGAATTTTTCTTCAAAAACTTCTGGCAAATTCGAAGGGATGTTTTCGGATTTTTCTCATGAACTGTTTTATTTGCTGTTTCTCTGTGAAATTAAGCCAAGAATATTTTGGTAGTTTTCATCACCATTTTATATGCTTATACATATCCCTTTAACACTTTCGCTGGATCTGAGAGATGTGGGCTGAAAGCGCGCCTCATGAGTGGTAGGAGGGGTCTGAGGAGTGTCAGGAATTGGCTCCCTAGCCGCTTTTCAGCCTACATCTCTCAGATCCAGCGAAAGTGTTTAAAGGGATATAAGTTATATGAGTTATTAATGATATTATTATAAGTTAGGCTTTTGAATATAATCTAGTGCCATATCTAGAATTCAAAAAATGTAATAATATGTCACAAACGCCTTAAAGTCTTAAAATGTTAACAAACGCCATAATAATTGTACCAATTTTGGAAAAAAAATCTGGGATTTTCGCCTTTAAAATATATGCTGTTCATAATATAGATCAGTTCAAAAAGCACATTTTTTTACTGTTCCAGTTAGAGACAAATAGACCGACCTAAAAAAGCGTTCCAGTTAGAGAAAGTGTTCCAGTTATGGGGTGTTCCAGTTAGAGGTTGTGGACTGTAATCGATTCGGGGCCTACAACTTGTTCGGGGCCTACAAGTTCTTTGTCAGTGATTTCAGCGTCTTTTGGAAGAAGAGTAATACTCTTAGAGTATGGACTAATTTATTTCGAAGCGGTGGATCGGAGTTGGCTAGCGGAAGATAGTTTGCGGGAGTTTCCAAGTTAAAAAACGCTTGTTCAAGGCCGACGACATCTTTGTTAATAATTTGTGGACGAAGCAGTGAATCGGAGGAAGCTAGCTAGTAGCCTGGCCAATGCGATTTTTTTATGGAAAAAAAAGAAATAAACTGTATTTTAACTCCGTCCTAATTCAAGTCAAAATGCATCTAAATCTCTATCCAATCCTAATCTCAATCCCTAATCTACGTCACCCACCTATTGTGATGGAGTTATACACCAACAGTTATACACTAACAGGGAGGGCATTCCTAAATTTTCAACAGTTTTTAAATTTTATTGGCTATAAAACTACCTTAGAGTAAGTGTGTCCAGGTTAATCGCATCAGCCAGGCTACTATCGCGTCGGGAGTTGGTGGGTAAATAAGATTGAGCTCTGTTAAAAAATCTATTTCGTTATTCATCTCAAAATGATATGAAGTTGAAAAGATTTATAAATTAATAAAATTATCTTAGTCTCGTTATCTAGAAATCTTATTTTTTAGTGAAATTAATAGTCGATTTACTGTCGAGAAATTATTTGGCAGCCGATTTACTATTTTCAGGAATGTAGGCCAAAGTTGGCCGTACTTACTCATTTCCTGCAACAAATAATTTGTTAGCCGATTTACTTTTAGAAAATAGCCGATTTACTTTTAGAAGATAGCCGATTTACTATTTTTCAATCTTTCAGTGAAAAGTAGCCGATTTACTCATTTTCGCCTTGAATTATTTTGATAGCCGATTTACTTTATAAAAATAGCCGATTTACTATTTCGAAAGTTTATCCGCCAGCCGTAGCCGATTCACCAACATTTTTGCATTAAATCGGCTACGGTGACCGAAATACTATTAAGCCGATTTACTATCTTACCGTCAGTTCAAATTTCGAGGGTATCAAATTTTGGACGTCGAAAATGTCTCAATTTGACCAAAATTTAACAACATAGCAAATCGTCACCAGAAATCGCGAAAATGATCCTAAAAGTTGGAAAAAATATCCACAAGTGACGCAAGAGAGCAAAATAGATAAATCACTTTAAAAACCACTTTAAAAAATCAAAAAAATGATATCAAGCTAGCGCCTACGCCTGATTATAATTCGACGAGTTGTTAATGTTTTCGGGATCCTTGTAGGTTTCCCTAGAACAAATTTTTTCAAAATTTTTAAATTCGACCCCAGGGTCTCACAGGAGGTGTCAGTTCAAATTTTGAGGGTATCAAAATTTGGACGTCGAAATGTATCAATTTGACCAATAATTTCACCACATGGTGGATCGTTGCCAGAAATCACGAAAATGACTCTATAAATTAAAAAAAATCTACAAGTGACGCAAGAGAGCAAAATTGATAAATCACTAAAAAGGCCTCCCGAGCGAATTATGAGCACTTGATAAAAAGGTCCTATAAATTAAAAAATTTCGGATCTAGGGTAGTTTTTGACGCTTGAAATTTTGGTCGAAAATTTTTTTGACTCCGACAACTTGGTGGCGCTGTTTAAGGTGGTCAAAAATCGTTTTTTGACAAAAAGCAAAATATTCATCTTATTTCGCAATGCTCACTCACTTTATCGAGTAGAACGTAAAATTCTGCTCCAAATTGACATCTCAAATTTTATGCACGACCAAGATCACGTGGTGTAGCACCGGAAATGGAGGTGCCCAAAAACTCGAATTATTTCAANTCAATGATTTAGGGCACTCAAAAGATGCGCAAGCATCGATTTTGTGGAAACGGTATTAGCAACTATAGGTCTCAAATAACCACAGGTGATGCTAGATGCGGTTGTATGATTTGGTGGTGTTAACAACACCACGGTATTTAGCATTTATAGGAAATGTCAACATTTGAAATAAAAAAAGATAGCGATTAAAAAGTAAATTTTCTGGAGATTTATTTTTACTTATTTTTCAAAAAAAATTTCGAAATTTTTGCTGATTGCTGATTGGTTGAAGAATAAAGTTGCTGAAAAGTAATTTTTGACCCCGAAAATGAAACCGGTTAAATTAGACTAGAAAACATACTTTCAGAATTTTTCAAAAATCAGAAAATGGGTATTTAGGGTACTAAGAATGACGAAAATTATCCATTTTCCTTTTAAAAAATTTAGCATTTATGTGAAAGGCTAATATTCAAAATAAATCAAGACAGTCATCTAAAAGCAAATTTTAAGAAGATTCATTTTAACCTATTCTCCGATAAAATTTTGCTTATTGCTGATGGGTCCAAAATAAAGTTCTGCAAAAGTCACTTTTGACCCCGTAAACCAAGCTGTAATGAATTGGAAAATTAACAAATTGTCTCTGTGCCATTCAATAGTCTCATAATCCTACGTTTAGTTAATCGACACATCACTTCCGGTTTGACCGGAAGTAACATCTAAAATGGGTAATTTTAAAACTTTGAAATTGGATATTTCTATTAATTATTGAAATTTTGAAAAAACATGAGCCTCAAATCGGCCGAAGGCCGATTAAAGGCAATTCTATGTTTTCTATTCAATTTCGTTGAAAAATGAGCCTCAAATCGGCCAAAGACCGATAAAAGAGGATTTTATGTTTTGTATTCAATTTTGTTGTGAAATGAGCTCAAAATCGGCCGGAGGCCAATAAAAAAAAATGTTATCATTTTCATTTGATTTTGGTGTGAAATGAGCCCAAAATCGGCCGATTTTTGGTCAAATTGAGACATTTTCGACGTCCAAAATTTGATACCCTCGAAATTTGAACTGACACCTCCTGTGAGACCCTGGGGTCGAATTTTAAAATTTTGAGAAAAAAAGTCCTAGGGAAACCCACAAGGATTCTAAAAACACTAACAACTTGTCAAATTATAATAACGCAAAAAAATTTTTAATGAAGCATAGATTTTCAATTTTTTGAACTTTCAACGCCTCCAGCCAGCCTGTGGTGAGTTTTAAAAAAAATTCTCTCTCAAAATTGGTTTTCGCCTACGATGAACACACTGAGCGCAAAATGAAAGAAATCTGAGACCATCGATTTCAAAAAGGTCTTATCGTATTCAAAATCCACCATTGTCCTATATTAAAATTTTTTATACGCATAACTTATTACGCATAAAGTGTTTGGAGTAACTTGTGTAGTGTATCTAACTTTATACAAAAATGGGTATAAAAATCTCCTTGCTTCAAAAAGAAACCGTTACTATACGTCAGGAATTATTCTCGTCGGTATCATCTTCGATATATTTGTTCGCGTTTGACCGCTATTTTCAAGCTCTTAGTAGAGTCTAAGGCTTAGACGATTTGAAATAAGGAATTTCAAAAGTCAAAAATCGGTTTCAATGTGTTTAACCTATTTTGTAGAGAATTTTTTTCTGGTCATTTTAAGACGTAGGATTTTTTTTTCATAAAAAAAATGATTTTAAGGTCAAATTTACATGACTGACTTTAGCCAGCTGTAAAAGTTTCAAATTACAAGCTTTTTTCGATAATTTTAGAACTTTATTAAGAAAAGATTTTGAACAAAATAATTGGGTTTTTACTATGTAAATGTTTATCAGAAGTTTTTTGCTGGTTTTGCCGAAAAACTTGTAATTATTTTAATTACATTATTGTAAATGGTTAGCAACTTACAAGGGATATTTTTTAACAAAAATTTAGTTTGGGGCATCATGGTAGATTTCTGGGTCAGACCCTTCCATTTCTCATAAAACTCCCCGGGAAATCGTATGACCACAGATCATATCGATGTAAAAAAGCGGTTTTAAATTTCCCATCCAATGTATAGAAGCTAGTGCATTTTTTTTTCTGCAATCAGGAGAAAAGGCTTATAGAATTTCAATATTTTCGATTAAGGGCACAATGACCACCCGGTCAACCACAATTACGGTCAAAGTTCAGGTCAATCTCAAGTTCATCGTAGAGACTTGAAAGTACCTTCATAAGAACGGAAGGGTCAACTTTCTGATGAAAATATTAGCAACTATGGGTCAATTATGTACTGAAAGGTCGCTAGAGAGCAAAAAACTGGTCAAATAATTGCTCTCTAGCGACTTCAGTATAGAACTGACCCAGTGTTGCTAATACGTTTATTAGAAAATCGACCTTTCCGATTCTTTTGAGGTACTTGTTAGTTCATACGATGAACAAGAAATTCACCTTGAGGTTTGACCAGTTTTTGCTCTCTAGCGACCTTTCAGTACATAATTAGCCCATAGTTGCTAATATTTGCGA
The DNA here is from genome assembly GCA_004367855.1 of Oikopleura vanhoeffeni. Lineage (NCBI taxonomy): Eukaryota > Metazoa > Chordata > Appendicularia > Copelata > Oikopleuridae > Oikopleura > Oikopleura vanhoeffeni. The sequence continues at coordinate 261,729 of SCLH01000373.1, read as the reverse complement.
GTAGAAAGTCGACCCTTCCGATTCCGGGTGTCTCTACAATAAACTTGAGATTGATCTTGAACTTTGACCGGTTATTGTGGTTGACCGGGTGGGCATTGACAATGCCGCATTGTGCCCTAAATCAAAAATCTTGAAATTGTATAAGCCTTTTCTCCTGATTGCAGAAAAAAAAAGTGAGCTAGCTAACTAATTTGCAACTTTTACAGCTGGCTAAAGTCAGTCATGTAAATTTGACCTTAAATCTTTTTTTTTGAAAAAATTTCAAAAACTAAAAAAATCCTAAGTACTTAAATGACCAAAAAAAAATTCTTTACAAGATAGGTTAAACACATTGAAACCGATTTTTGACTTTTGAAATTCCTTATTTCAAATCGTCTTATTGGGCAAATTCGATCGCACGAAGGGCCTTGGGATCTCTTTTTTTCAGAAGTATAAGTTATACTTGAGTTGTACATGTACTGTAAAACTCATGTACAAGTTATACTGTATAACAATAGTTTAAATTTAGTAAAAACTTCGAAATTCCAGGAAATTTAGTCTTGACGGAACCCCAAAGAAGTTTCGAAGGTGGTTTCAGCACTGGAGGGATTGAACACACAATTCGAAAAGTTCATGCATTTTATAAGCTTGGGTCGCCGAATAAATTGTTGAAATAACTGGAATGGTCAGTTACATTAACCTTATTTCTGGCTTATTTCAACTTGAAATTTTCAAGCGTCGTATATTTGCTTGTTTCCATCATAAATTAATTTTGAACGTTGCTCATTGGTTGTTGTACACATACCTCGGAAACAAGCCAATCATTTGAAAGAGTGTTAACCCACGCATTATAACAGAAGTTCAATTCCGAAAATTCGCTTTATGGGAATTTTTATAAAATTTGATTTTCATCTAAAATGATCAAAAACTTTGAAAAATTCAAAATCTACACTGGTAATACTTTGTTTTTGTTTGCGATAAAAAAATAATCAAACATACAGTATGTCTCATTTTTGCTCTTAATCTTTAATTTTTGCTGAGACTAATCAGCGCCAATAAAAACGTTTAAATTCACAAAGACGTAGATGTTTAACAAACCTAAAAGCTCATTAAAGGTGTCAATCAGGTTTCAGCAAAAAACTAAGATTGGGAGCAAAAACGTGACATACTGTAGTAGTTTGAAACGAAAATGTTGACCAATACAAAACATTCCAATTTTGCTGGGTTTCTTACTAAAAGCACTTTTTGGTGATATTAATTTAATCAACTTTTCCGACCTCTCTCTAAGCCGATTCCGAAGGAAATCATATCAAAAATATTGAAGAAGTTCCACAACGATATGGTGCTTTTTGGATATACGTTCAATTTAACCAAAAAAACACCAGGCGGATTCGATTAAAATTTCCCTGTATTTATGTGTGGACAAGAAAATTGACAGTCAACAATCGTATAAAGATCTTTGCACCAGATTTTGCTTTATATTTTTGGCCATAAAATACAGTTTAAAATAAAAATATACAGTAACAAATAACTTGCAGATTTTAATTCAATAAATATTTATTATTTACATTTTTCCTTTTACTCTGATTGAAAATCATAAGACTTTGTGAAAGTTTTTGCTTTTAACTCTTACGCGAACAAATCGATGTTGTCAAACTTTTATATGCTTTTCGAAGACTACTGGACTGCGTCGTCAGACTTTTTAAGGGATAACTTGTATTTTATTCAAAATATAAGCTTTGAGATTTTTCATAATATATGTAATTATGTATATTATATGCAATTTGCCGATAAAATAATTCACTTATATCCCTTTATTACACTTTGGTTAGAAAGCGTTGAGAGATTTTTCTAGTATATATTAAGCCTAAAAAAATCTCCCAACTACGCTTTCTAACCAAAGTGTAATAAAGGGATATACAGATGTACAGATTATCGATGATAATATAATTTATCATACCATGATAAATTATCATCGTTAGTCCGTATTTACTTCAGTTACTCAAGTTATTTGAATTTAACAAATAAGACAGCCTGAGTTTTCTTGTTGACCGCGCTATTTTTATTCCGAAAAATAATACAGTGAAATCCGTTTAACAGGACGTATCGATTTCGAAGTTGCGTCCTGATAAACGGACCGTGGCAAAGTTTTTGAGTCAAAGTGCGTCCTATCGGTACGTCCTGTTAAACGGATTTTACTGTAATTGGTCAATATCCGTAATAACTGTATCTGATTGGTTCATTTTTGCGGAATAAAAAAATCGCGGTCAACCCGAAAACTCAGGCTGTAATACAGCTGTTGATTTGAAACCCCAATTTTTTACTCCAAACCTCAAAATTTGTATAATTTTCTCTGTATTATTCTAGTCTTATTTATAGGTAAAAAAAACTCAATCTATTTTTCATCAATGAAAATAATTCTGCTTTCATCTTTGGCAATTGGGGCGAAAATCGAGATTCTGATTTATAATTTTGTAATGAGAGCCCTAAAATTTGAAAAAAAAAATTTGGGAAAATTTTACGACATCAGTCCATAATTGAGAGAAAAAAAATGTTTGAGCCACATATAATAAATCCCTTTATCACACTTTTGTTAATATCCTGGCCCTAATTAGCAAACTAAGTGTATTTTTAAGTAGTAAGGCCGGGACAAAAGTGTGATAAAGGGATATTGAAATTTTTGCTTATTTCTGGTTATCAATAGAAATCGACTTGCAAAATGGCAATATATCGAAAAATGGCGATTTCATCAAATCCTTCAAAAATAAACAAATTTTCAAAACATAGCACTTCTAGATTATAACATCTTAACCGATGAGAAATAAGCAACAAATTTAAAATGTGGCTCAAATATTTTTCTCGATTATAAACTTACTAATTTTGACTCATTTTTTCACCAATTTACACCAAATTTTTGTGAGTTAGTTTACTAAGTTAGCTAAGTTTACTAAGTCAGCTACTAAGTGTATTGTTTTTACTAATTCAGGCCCATGCTTCACGTAAGTACGTGATTATTGATATCTGACAATTTCCAATAATTTAAATAAAAAGAGTCAAAAATATAGTTAACCCCTCACAATACGCCAAAGGAACCATCCAAACATTTGAAAAAGCAAAAATTACGGTCAATTTTGTAAGATAATTCATCACTGTTATATTATTTTTTCCTACCCATGGCACCAACACATTCATCAACAAAACGGTTTGACGTGGGATCCAACAGCAAAAGAAAGTAACGGTAACAAATCGAGTTTGGCTTGTCACATTTGTCTTCAAAGAAACCCGACTGGTTTCGCCAGCATTCATTATAGCCATACTGTACAAAAAAGTTGTAATCCCTCATTTTCGAAATGTGACATTATATTAATTATGCATATAAAGTTTATATTATAAACTCATTATTTTAGTTTTTATTTTTAACATAAACAAGATAAATATCACTCGAATCGATCTATAGGATAAGGTAGGAACGGCAAACCTTTTTTTGCTTAACATTTTTTAATTTTAGCCCTTTAAAAAATATTACTATCTGATGAAAAAAATTTTGAAAATTTTCTCAGCAATTGTAAAAATTCCAAGGTTATAGATAAGCAATTTCAAAAACAGATTTTCATTTCTACGCAATTGATGTCAATTTTTTTCAAATTTTTTTTGATCCGATTTGCAATTTGACCATTTTCATGAACGTTTACCAGTGAGGGAGTTTGTACCAGTTAAGGGTGTACCAGCTAGAGAGTGAGGACTGTACATTTGCCATCAATTACCGGTCGGCCCAGAAAACAAAAATGTCTGGCTGTGTCTTTGAGAAAAATGACAGAGTAGGTTGAGCGATGTTAAAAAAGGTTACTTTATATTTGAAATATGTTTTTTTAAATGTTTATATTTAATCAGGAATTTTAAACTTAAAATATCAAGACAAAACTTTCCTGTTATCAATTGTGACACCCATCAAACTTCTGATTACTGATTCTTGTGTTTTCATAGATTCTGACATTTTCAAATTTGCATAAAAAATAGTAATCATAGGCGCATTTCCTGCGATTAGCCTAAACCAAAAATAAGCAGTTTCATTGGGAAACGTCCAGACGCAAAAACATTTATACTTTCCATTTTCATTCCCAACTGTCATACATTCCTTAAAGATAATATTTAAAAATGATATACTTAGTACGGATAAATAGTATAGAGCGCCTTACGCATTTTTTAAAGATCTAAAAAGTAAATTTTTAACTAGGACACCAGCCGCCCGTTCGGCTCTGTGGAGCCGGATCATTAATTGCCAATTATCTATAGTTTTTTATTGAAAGACCTATCCAATAAAGTCTTCGGTGTAAAAATTCAAAAAATTATCTCGCTAATAATTAAAAAAAATGGTTCAAAAGTTCAAAATTAACTCTATTATTTAATCGATGAAAACATATGAGGTATTAAGCCTGAAGTGAAGCGTGATTCGTTTGGCCAATCAGCGCGAAGAGCACTGAAATAACTTCAAAAAATATTTTTTTGAGAACAATAACAAAGTTTACGTTATCAGAGGTCAATTTCACATGCGGAGCTTGTGTGAATAAGTTCCACATTTATATTTTCACGCCGTTTGAAGCATATCTTATTTCTCATTTATACGGTCACGTGATCGGTTTTCGACTATACCGTAATGGAAGAAAAGTCTTATTCTTTTCTGTAGATTAGCCACACATATGTTTTGGAGAGATTTGTAAAAATAAGTACTGTAATTCTAAAAAACGCACAAATAAATTTTGGCAAAAAATTTGATCGTTCACTAAGTGAACTTCACTTGATTGACGATGATACCAATATGTATAAGGGTCGACAAAAAACGTTTAAAGCCGATCCGGCTCTGCAGAGCCGTACGGGCGGCTTAGAGTTAAAGTTTAAACCTATTGAAAATTTATCAAATTTCTGAAAAACTGGGAAGAAGCTTGCCCAATCTAAGACAAGATAAATTGTTAATAGTTTGCTTCAGTTAATATTCTAATGATGATCATTAAGGCCCTTAATTTAAGGGGGTGGTTGTCGCTAAATGAGGCCCCGAATAAAAATTGTTTCTCAATAAAAGTTTTCTTTAAATAAAATGACGTACGATTATTTTTCTCCATAGTAACACAAGGTATAAAAATTTTTTCTTTACCTACCATTTGAACACTACTTTATTGTCCAATCCAGTCTTTGAAAATAAAGCATTTAATTATCGAAAAAAATGGTTTTCTTATAAAAATATGAAAAATTACAACCATTTGGATACTCGTTTTATTGATACATGAAAAAGCACTTTTTGATGGGTTCAAACATATTTCGTATGAAATAAGTTGAAATTTCTTGATTTTTGGAAAATTAAAACACGATTCCTGAAAAACGAGAAATAAATTTGGACAAAACTCTTCTAGGTGATCTGCATCAACTCATCAGCTACACATGCATTTGGGTTTCGAATGTGTAAATTTTAAATCCAGGGAGGAGATACATTTTGATTGAGACCCCTAAAATGCTGTAGCCAAAATTTGGCTGCCAAATCCAAGAACTTTTCCAGTTGGTCTGTCCGGTTAATTTACGTCATAAATTATTGTTATACCTTGAAAACTCAGGGAGAAGATACATTTTCAAAAAAAAAATCTGTCAGTTTTGTAAGCTCGTTTCTGATTGGACGAGCCATTTTTTAGGATGCAAGATTTGTGTTCAAATTTATATTAGAGGGATGTCATATTTAGTCAAACAATTTACTCCGGCAATTGATCATTTAAAACCCCGATTTTCAACTTTTTAGCGACGACCACTCCCTTAAATGAGATTATAATATAAAATTATATATATTATATATGTAAATTATATAAATGAGATTATATTCATCAAATGATCAAAATATTTTTTGCAACTAAGTTTCTCGTTGAAAAGTATTTTCCGCCAAAATGCGGATTCTTTGTTCACCATCTCAAAAGTTCATTAGATGAAGTTTTGAAACATATCTATCTTGGATGTCCGACCACTTATTGCTGCCAGTTCATCTAATTGGGTGTTTTATGAAAAATTTGAAATCAAAGGTGAGCGGCATTTTTTTTAATGATGTCGATCTACTCCCAATTTGGCGCATTTTAACAGGTGCACTTTTTCTACCTTTATTTGTTATGTCCTACTTATTAGAAGCAAAACACTTCTCCGCTCGCAAACAAACATAATCTACTGCCGCTCAAACAAATTGTCCAGCGTTTTGTAAGTTCCCCGAAAATTTTGAGTGCATCTTAGGGCAGGTTTCGCAACCTTCGCTGTTTTCTTGCCCGACTTTCCCAAGCAAAGTCACTCAAAATCTTCCGTTGAATACTATTAAGTGGTCCTATTTATAGAATTGAATTAAGAAAATTGAAACCTTGTATTTAGACGAATTAATAGTTGGAATAATCGTCCCATTTGACATTTCTAACGGGCCAAGGTGACGATAAGTGATCTGCGTCGAGCATAATATTATAACCATGCACTTAATGAGGGATTAAGTAAGTGAGCAAATTTAAGTAAGATAAATTGAGCTATTGAGCTGGCTAATCTTTGCCTGATGAAGGCTCAGAAAGAGCATTATTTGATCCCTCTATGGCCAAACGATAACCACCCATTTCACTGAATTTTTCATTGTCCGATAATTTCGGGATTTGAAGGGATAAACAATGCATAAGTAACGATCTAAGGACATCATAACTAAAAATGCAATTGATCCGTATAAATTAAGTAGTGAGAGAAAGCTGTGAACACGACAAATTGCTTTTCCGAAAATCCATCAAAAAAGGAATAAGAATTTGCAAACTCGTTAACTACGCAATACTGTTGATTAATTTTTTTTGCTAAAATTTTTTTAATTATGTTCAAATTGTAGCCCTTGAAAAATATTACGGTTAGTACAAAAAAATTCAAAAAGTTGTCAGCTACCTACTTCTTAAAAATGAAAAAACGTTTTTAAAATTGCCTAAGCTTAAAATTTGTCTTCAATTTTTCTTTCGAAAAAAATAAAAATCTAAAGCTTTAACATAGGGAATTGCAAAAACAGTTTTTAGTTGAACCAGTAGCTGACAAGTTTAAAAATTTTTTTTGTACTTAAGGGGGTAGGTGTCGCTTTTTGGTAACCTTTCAATCACGCCTCAGAACAGTTCTAGGGCAGTTGTAAAAAATCTGAGGATACTTGTTTGTAGATCTGGCCTTCGTCTAACGATTACACATCTCAAAGTCACCTTGTTACATCACACACCACAGGTGGTGAGTCTATTCTAAAGCACTAAACGTTTTTTTTTAAAATCTATCTTTTTTTAGACCCCACATACAAAGCGTCTCAAAATTTACACAAAGTAGCGGTTAAATGAGAACAAAAATGTGGTCGGAAGGTTTTTTCCAAATTTTGACATTTTTTCTTCTAGAATCTCAGTTGAACGCCGATTTTTCAAGTTTTTCGACTTCAAACTCTATCTTCTTTTAGACAAATGTTTAGAATAAAGCTGTTTTTTCGACTAAGGTAGATAAATATAATGCGGTCAATGTGGTCGAAAGGAATTTTTGAATAAAATTCTAGAATTCTAGAAAATTGAATGAAAGTGAACCGGAAATGAAAAGTTCGAAAAAAAAGTTCGTCTGATTAAAACAAAAGTACCACCAAATTGAGCTGAGATGTCACTGATCAAAAAATTGGCTTACAGCTAATCAAAATTTTCAACCAATCAGCGTCAAATTCGATAATTAGGTTTAACATTTTGGCTTAAAAAATAATTGAAATTTCTAGAATTCGATTAAGACATTTCCGATAATTTTAATGTCATGCATCGTTTTCGATGGGTCATATTCACCAATAAATAATGTTCATATCATGGTGGAATATCGTTTTTATGCGGGTTAAAGCAAAAAATATTCGAATTTTGAAAATTCTAGATTTTGTTCTAGATTGTTTTGGAAAAATAATTTGCCACCATGAGATTCCTTGGGTCAACTTTAGTCACTAACCGATATTAATGTATCATAAATTAATTCTATAAAGGGCCTAAAAAAAAAAAACCGACACCTACCCCCTTAATGTTATATTGTTTCAAGGGCTACAATTTAAACATAATTTTGAAAATGTTTAGCGAAATAAATTTTGCCGTTCCTACCTTTCTTTCTGCTCAAGTTCATTTTCAAAGTGATCGAATCGCTTCTCAAATATTACCGAAAATTTTCCCTAATCGACTATTTAATGACGGTTTAAGCAACCATGAGTAAAGAATGTATTCGTGGGGCGGTAGAGGGTGAAGCCTATTTTGCTGTTTTATTGCCATCGTCACATAATTGACCCGTGGTTGCTTATCCCGTCATTAGAAAATTGACTCCGATAATTTAGTTGATCTATGAGTACTAAAGACGAAAATGGTATCAATCGTTTTTTTTGGCCCATTTTCTCCAATTTTCAAGACGTATCTATGGCCACAGTCTGGCGATTTATTTCTCGGTTTTCGCTACGAATATGAACGTTCATAGCATAAGGCGATATATCCTGTCCAATATGTGAAGACATTTAAATGTTATGCAAAGCCTGTCAACAAATATTTCCATTTATTGTTTTTAACTTTACTCAACACAACATATTTTGATATTGTGGAAGAATGTATCAGCTGGTAGAAATCAAGGGAAATTATAAGCTACCGGGTTTTTTGAGGTATTTCTAATAAATTGCATGGTATAATACCATTGGTATTACAGAATGCATGAGTTTTTTTGGCAATATCACGCATTTCCGGGCAAAAAAGGGTAGAACAAAAAATGGCTTGGTTTTAAGAAGAGTTTTAAACAAAGCATTTTCATCGGCTGGAGTTCCATAGCGTCGTAACGGAACGAACCCCAAAAATGGGACCGAATTTTTGACCGAAACAGAATATTCTTAGAATAACTTTTTGAAAATTTTCAAAAATTCAAGTTTTTCGCCCAAATCCCCAACAATATTCTGTTTCGGTCAAAATTCGGTCCATTTTTGGGGTTCGTTCCGTTACGACGCTATGGATACTCCAGCCGATGAAAAGCTTTGTTTAAAACTTCTTTTAAAACAAGCCATTTTTTTGTTCCTCATCACGGCCAATCACAGCGTTTGCTTGGTGAAAGTCGGATCAGCCCAACCGTTCCCGCCGGCCTCAAAAACTGCTATTTGACTACGGGTGTCGGCTCGAAACGTTTCGAACAGGACAGCAAAATAAAGCAGCCAAGGAGCTCCCTGGCGGCGGCGGATCTAACTCGAAAACTGTTTTAGAGCAGAGCAGAGCAAACGATTTCAAAAAATTTGCCGACCCCTGCTGCGGGCGATCGTTTTCAACAGATTTACATTTTAAGGGATCCTGGTGAAAGTATCTATAGCGTTGTGAAGAAACGACCCCCAAAAATGGGACATCCTGTTTTTACGAATAATAGATGAAAATATGACTAAGGTTTTGTAATCTTCTTATACGGTACTAGTATTTTTGATCCAATTTTGTACGCTTGTTATACCCTTTGGTCGTTTTTTATACATCAAAAAGTTGTTTTTAAGCCCTATTCCATCCTTTAAAATAATTTCAACCCACCAAAGTGGAATTCCAAATGTGAAAGCAATGTTTGCATATGTCATGTTTAAAAGATACATATGAGCTCGTATAAGGGTACAAATCTCACTAGACATGGTACTGAGAACTTCATAAATCAGCTAAAAAAATATTTTAAATCACGTTACACGTTGTATTTGAAAGAGAAAATACTCTTAACTCGTAGACTTTATAGATAAATTTGGACCCAGACTCGATTCTGACGACGCGTCGCCATTATTATAAATCAAGCCATATATAAGCAAAGTTTCATTATCAACCTACATTTTTTATTATCTTAGGATACAATTCAGCCAATTTGCAGCAAATTATTTGCTATACAATCAAAATAACATTTTTTTTAAACGAATAAAAAGGCATTTAACTCCCGTAGTGGCCGACAATCTCTGGACCCGTAGTGTCTTTGCATCCGTGGTGTTGCGTTTGAATTAAGCATTATAACCGAAGATTCATTATCAACATATATTTTTTCAATGATAGTCATATTATTCAAAGAATTCTCTACAGACCTATAATAAACAATTTGTTAAAAAAGTTTATAACAAGTCATCAAATGTGAATTAGAAAATTAAAAACTCTCTCATTTTTGCCGATTCTCACAAACAAGTGCATAAATAACACGAATTTAGGGTTAATTTGACATTTTCAAATTAAAAATATTAAACCGTCACCAATTTGGGTATTGCATCTGCAAAAAATAATGGAATGTTTTATCATCATTCTCATCTAAAATGAGTCTTAAATTTTTTTGGAATAATTATTTCTCGTGATTCCTTCTCTTCTTTCTTTCGCCTACTGAAATGCAGCAATTAAAATCTTAAGGGGGTTTTGTAGTTGGAAGACCCCCATAACTTTTACATGGGGGATCTGACTCAAATCATCTGAGTNAAAATATTAAACCGTCACCAATTTGGGTATTGCATCTGCAAAAAAATGGAATGTTATCATCACCATTCTCATGTGAAATGATATTCTTTAAAACTATGGATTATCTCCCGCATGAAAATAATTTATCAATCTCTCTTCTTTCTTTCGCCTAAGCATTATTATGTTATCAGTTTTCCGGAAGTTTGGACTTCTAGAAATGCTCTATTAAAGCCGGAGGCCAATTTAAAATGCAATAAAAGTCTTAGAAATTCCTGACGATTCTTTTAAGGTGTCTTCCACGTGATTTGAGTAATTTTGAAAGAAAGGCATATCACAGTAATTTGAAAAAGTACTCAAATTACGTCAAAAAAATTCCAGGGTCAACTTCAAACGTTTTTAAGACATTTTTCTCATTACATCAAAGTCCGAATAAAATCACGNAATATTTTTTGAAAATATGGATTATCTCACGCATCAAAATAATTTATCAATCTCTCTTCTTTCTTTCGCCTACGCATTTCTATGTTATCAGTTTTCCGGAAGTTTGGACTTCTAGAAATGCTCTATTTAAGCTGGAAGGCAATTTAAAATGCAATAAAAGTCTTAGAAATTCGTGACGATTCTTTTAAGGGGTCTTCCACGTGATTTGAGTACTTTTGAAAAAAAAACATAGTACAGTGATTTGAAAAAGTACTCAAATTACGTCAAAAAATTCCAGGGTCATTTTTGAACGTTTTTAAGACATTTTTTTCATTACACCGAAGTCCGAATAAAATCACGTGAAAGAAAATAATTCAAGCAATTAAATATTGTCCACAGAGTCACTTGATTAGTATATACGAGCTATAACTACGGTGAAATCTNTTTGATTAGGGTTTTGTATTCTCGCCAATTTTTAGCGTGATCTGCACACTCTAAAACTACCTGGAAATCATCTTCCATTTCTGTATGGCGGTAGTAATAAACTTTGTTGTTTATTTTTATATGAAAAAATATATTTTCATCTAATTTTTCAATCTTTAAAATCTCGCATTCTGCTGGAATTTCGGTAGGAAATTTTTTGTGAGCCGAAAAATCCTTCGGTTTTGGATGTTTTTTATGCTCTCCATAGATAACAAAAGTTCTTGAGTCGTAACCCGAAATTTCAAAAATTAGTGGGTCAGATTTTTCAAATAAGCCAGTGAGGTATTTCACATAATCCTTTATCATCCTTTTACCAGTGCCTAAAACTTCAATCGAAGGGTCTATAAAAGCCTGAATACCACAGCGAGAATTTTGACAGCGTAACTCTATTCTGGAATCTAGCGTCACCTTTTCGAAACTGAAAAAAGATTTTTCCCCGTTGAGATCAAAATGGAAAATTGGAGGGTAATTCGGAAATGACAAAATTTTTAAAAGTTTGCAATGCAGAGGCGGAAAAATATAAGGACCATTTGAGGTTCCTACTATTTTTAGCGGATTTTGGGGATCATCTTTGTTATCATCACAATCGACGGTAAGCTAAAAAAATATTTTAAAAATTTCGTTTCTTGCAACTTTATAATTATTTTGGTCGATAAATTTTACGAGGGTGAAACATTTTTATTTAGTGAAATTTTTCAGCATGTAACATTTTCAAACTGTTTGAAAAATTGCAATATCAATTATGGGGCCTCCTGGCACATATAAGCTAGTTTTTAAGCCAAAATTTTTATATAATTCGGCCTTTGAAAACGACTCATCTGATTGAGTTCTTTGATAGCTCAAACTGAGCACAATTATTTAGAAAAAAATAAATAAAAAAAATGATCCGAATCAGACCATTGTTTCCAATTTTTTTCTACAGAAACTGATAATTAAACATTTCAGTAATCTCGATTCGGAACAATTTTTATTTTATTATTCACTAAATATTTGTGCTCAGCTTGACCTATCTGAAAACTTCATAGGATGAGTCGTTTTCAAAAGCTGAATTATATAAAAATTTTGGCTAAAAAAAAGCTAATATGTGCCAGGAGGCCCCGTAATAAATATTGCATAAAAACGGCAGAAAAAAATCAAATTTTTGTTTTAGGAATGTTTTCTGTTCTTGTGACATTTTCAAAAAAAAATTTCGAACGGAAAAAAGGATTATATTTTTGTTTAATATAAAATTGGATAGAAAAACCAACAGTTTTGTTCTAGGCAAATACCGAAAATTGTAGGAAGTCATTCTGAAGTATTCTTTCCAACAATTCGATAAAACTTATTTTGAGATTTTTCAATTTGAAATTTTCATATGACTGCTTATATTTACCGTTGTCATATCCGAATTATTCACATCAAATTGTACTAATTTTTTGAGTGGTTCTTTTTTTGGTTCATTTAAAGATTCTTCAAGACAAAGATCATCAATAACTTCTGATTTAAACTTTTTGGTTTGATTTTTCGGGTTCGAATCTTCAATTTTTATTCTTTTTTTACAAAATAAATAATTTTTCGTTGAAATATCATGAGAATGTCCAGCTTCAATTTTTACTTGATTCTGTTCAAGATTATATTCAGTTTCGATCATTTGGTTATTTTCGTCAAATTCTTCCAATAAAATAACTTCTTCCTTAATCGTTTTAATTTCATTCTGAATAACTTTCGACTGATAGTTCTCCTTATTGATATAATTCGAGTCCATTTTCAGTCTTAAAATAATAATGTTTTATTTATCTGTTGGAAATTTTGACTTAATGGGTGTTTCAAAAATGATATCAAACAAATTCAACGATTCCGGGAAACGTTGAGTTTTTCTGAAATCGAGCTCAGGCGCTCCCCTTGTCGAAAATCAAAAAATGAATCAATATTTCTATAGCAATCCGACCAATCGTCTAAATATTGCTATGTCGAAATTCCAAACAGTATACCCATAAAGCCATAAACTTTTTTCCCGAGAAACAGTACTGTGATGTGCGTTTATAAGGACTGGTGAGATTTTCCTAAATTGTCCTAAGCAATCTGTTCTTAGATATTTTGGCCATATAATTTAAAAAATCGGTAATTTTTTTTAAAAAAAATTGAAGATTTTTTTTTGCTCTTCACCCAAAAATTTCACGAAAAAGAGGTGTTTTTGAAATTATACCCTTTGATTATTTTACCCAAATTGTCCTTGAGAGCGACGGTCCAAAATAAAAAAAAGCGTAGGTTTTGGCCGTATTTTCCCTAAATGGTCCTTATACAGGGTGTAAGATTTTTCCCTTCTTTTTCCAAACTGGTTACACTTGATTTCCCTGTTTTGATTGGTTGAATCTGAGTAGAACGTAGGTTTTCTCGATTCAACCAATCAAAACGGCGAAAATCAAGATAAACGTTTGGAAAAAGAAGAGAAAAATCTTACACCGCTGTAGACGCTCATCACAGTAAGTGCAAGTGATTTAGCACCAGAATTATTTTATTTTAAATGAGTTAATAGCGACCTGGCTGAAAGTATCTTATAGTTTTTCGTGATTTGGTTAAATCTCAAAAATGTGAACTAAACACGCTATATCAGTTATAATAATAAAACAGAAAATACGGAAGGTTGAGTACAATTTTATTTTTATAAGAAATTACAATTTTACAGACTTGTAGAGCGATTTCAAATCAAAATTCCAAACGTAAAAAATCGGCGTCTTTTTCATTGACAAGTAAAAATGGAACTGCGCATCTTTAGAGTCTGAAAAGAACAAAAATCACTTACAGTACAAAAAGTTCAACTTTATAGGCCAATTGGGACCGTCTGGTATGTTGGATAAGTTATCCGGGATAACTCTTAATTCCAAACTTTCTTTAGGCTAAAGCTTAAGCGTATAGAATATACCCTTTTCCCAACGGAACTCCATCTCAAAAACGTTTACTATCTCTATAGCGCGTGTTCGAATCCATCTGATGTTGTCTAAGTGATTGCTTGAGTGATTACCACATCGATTCAATTTAGCCGCGTCCCCAATATCAAGCACCCTTGCCGATATCATACTCCAGACAATCAGTGAGACAACATAAATGGTATTCGAACACGCGCTTTAGAGATGGTAAACGTTTTTGAGATGGAGTTCCGTTGAGAATAGGATACGGTATAGAGTCAATACAATAGACCTAGCCTGTAGATTTGTCACCTCATTTTTTTGCACTTCAAATTTTGTCGCTCTAGATTTTTAATTATCAAAAAAGGCATGTTTCAGACTTAAAAATCGATTTAAAAAATGTCAAAAAAATTTTTAAAAATGAAATTGACCAGTGGTAAAAATTGTGGTAAATTCTGTACATATGCTTATAAAAAGGCAACAATTTTTACTTTTAAAATTTAATATTCGAAATCGTATAGAAGTTGAACAGCAAATTAAAGAACAAATATATTTTAAGTTATTTATTCTCTGCAAATTCGCCCACAGTTGGCTTGTTTGTCAAAACCTGCTCCAGAAAATTATCTCTTGCGTTGCATTCAAATAATGGTGATGAAAGATCAAACCCATTGCAGGTATGCGAAAATGTGGAATGCATGTTATTTGAATTTTTGGACAGATTTTGACAGGTCCAGGGCCTTTTGAAAGTGCTCAGATTATAATTTTCGATTTTATAGTTTTCTTCAGAATTGGGATCTACAAATTTATATTTTGGGCTTTCAACGATATTATTCAAATGTTCCATCATTGCTCTTGACTTACACCCCTTTTCCCGATTAGAGCATTGCATATAAATAACTTTTGGGCCGAGTTTGTGTGAAAAATATTCGTAAATTACTCCGTTTTCGATACTATAAAAAGCGGGATGATGTGAATATCCATTTTTGACCAAGTGGCCTCTTTTTGAAATGTAGACAATTTGACCAATCTTTTCAGGCAGCTTTGCAGTGGGATGAATTTTTCGGTTGTCTTTTATAAAATTTGAAAATAATATTTTCAGCGATTTGTTGGGAAATGCGGGGAATTTGCGGGTAAAAACCCTATTTTTCGATTTTAAATTGGAAAAAGAGGAGCAAAAATCTTACATACTGTATATTACGAAGAAAATTATTTTCAAATTTTTCCTGAAACGTAACCACTACAATTATGTACCCACCCCCTTCCCGGCGTCGAGGGTCTTCCAATTGTTTCCGCATCATAATTTTGTATTTTGAAATTTTCTTCAGAATACGGGTTAATAAATGTTAATTTTTTATTGTCTTTAAGCCTCTGCACAATTGAATTCAGTGGTTTTATCGTTGCTTTTGCAGAGCAACCAGAAGATCTATTTGAACAATGCATGTAAATTACATCATTACCGAAAGACATCGAATTATAACCGTAAACTATCCCTTTTTCGACTGTTTGAAAAGCTGGCATTATTGTACCGGCTCGTTTTGACATGCTCACAAATTGACCATCTTTGACGATTTTTCGAGATGGGTCAAAACTTTTGTTTTTCGGTTCAGGGACTTCCATTGAGTTGCTTGTATCTTCAGCAGTTATTTTGAAAGTATGGACTGAGAAAGTTAAATAATATTTTTGTTAAATAATACTGTCGTGTGTGTCTAAGAGAACAAGCGAATTTTTGTCGTTTTGTTAACCTGAAAACGTGTCCTTTAGTCTACAGCGTGAGTCTTTTCGATTTCTCCTCTTTTTTACCCAGACGGGTAGACAGCCAAAATTGCCTATACTTTGCTTAGGATTTTGGCTGTCTAGCCGTCTGGGTAAAAAAGAGGAGAAATCGAAAAGACTCATGTTGTATTTTAATTTTTTGTCACTAAAAATGCTCTAAAACTGCAAGCTTTCGCTCGGGCGAAATTTGTGTATTTTAAATCTATAATTTTACAAAATGAGCATCAAATCCGCCGAAGGAGATTTCATATTTAAAATTGAATGACACATTATCAGAATAAAGCCCTTTACAAGTATATCGGCCTACGATGCTAAAGGACTTATTTTCTGAACATTGAATTGTTTTTTCCGGAAAATGGCAAATGAAAGTCATACCGCCTGAGCTTCAAGTGTCGTCGAGACCAAAAGTGATTCGTTGTAGTAAATTTGATATAGCCGCTTTCAGGGCCATTTTAGGTTTTATTTTGCAAATTAAAAAAATTCGAAATTCTGAAAAGGATTGAATGATGATACTGATCAAAATGGATGAATAATTATATTCTAGACTGCTGTCGTTTTTAACGAATTACTTTTGATCTCGACGCCACTTGAAACGCCTAATTTCTCCCCTCAATAGTAAATATAGAGGCGAGATGAAACTTTAGCTAAGTAAAATAGGTACTAGGAAAATCTTTTGTTTGGTTTCGAGAATGGTTCATCCGATTCAAGAAATGCAAAAGGTATCTCAAGGTCAATCAGTTCAAATGATTCAGTTGATACATCGCAATTTTTTAGCCTGAGTTTTCAAATCCAATCGGTTAGTACTACTAACTTAGTAGGTGACCGGTTATAACGTAGTTTTTCTTTTGTAAAACTTAGATTTTTGGCCACTGAACTTCTCGAATTATTTTGAAAAGAGCCAATAACAGAGCGCTATGTCACTGATAACCCCTTTTCCACTTTGCTAAACTTTTATCTTGCCACAATACGTTTTTTAACTATGAGTCATCTATGACATAGAATATTATTTCATATTTTTCCTGGTATGTAACCATCACAAGTATGCACCCGCCAGTCCCCTTTCCCCCTCGAAGGCCTTCCTATTGTTTCAGCATCATAATTTTGTATTTTGAAATTTTCTTCAGAATGCTGGTTGATAAATGTCAAGTTTTTACTACTTGAAAAATCATTTTCCGGCGTTTTTCTCTTGACAATTGAATTCAGTGGTTTTATCGTTGCTTTTGCACAGCACCCAGAAGATTTATTTGAACAATGCATGTAAATTAAATCTTTGCCGAATCCTATCGAATCATAACTGTAAATTATCCCCTTTTCAACTGTTTGAAAAGCTGGCAGTATTGTACCAGCTCGTTTGGACATGCTAACAAATTGACCGTCTTTGACAGTTTTTTGAGATGGTTCAGGAATTTTGCTTTTCGGTTCTGGGACTTCCACTGAGTTGCTTTTATCTTCAGCAGTTATTTTGCAAGTATGGGCTGAGAAAGTTAAATAATATTGCTTTAATACATATTTTTACTGTGAAATTCGTCTACGAGGACAGAAAATTTTTTGTCGTTTTGTCCACCTGAAAACGTGTAGTTTTGTCCATTTAAAAAAATCGAAAAAATAGCGGTAGAGTCGTTTTGTCCTCTTAGAAGGAGTCCTCTTAGACGAATACGATAGTAATTCCAACAGTCAAAAAGGTTTTCATTTCAAAAAAAAATACATTTATTTCAAACCTACGAAACCCTATAGGGTTCATATATATGAAGGTACTTTTGATTATGACTAGTCGGGATTATTTTTAAACACAGTTCGCAAAAATAAATATTTTTTCTCGAAATTATTCTGAAATTCGATTTTTATCGAATTATTATGGTGCCTAAAAATTGGCAAATATTTAAAACTTTCCTGCAGTTGACAGCGGCTTAAAAGAGTCAATTTTGTAATTTTCAGGAATTAAATTTTCATCGGCAGTGACATTTTCAAGCTGAAAAGTTGTAGAAGTTCTACATAAATTGATGTTCTTGAATTTTATTATTGAATCGAATGGAACACTTAAAGTTGCTTCTGCGAGGCATCCACCTCCATCATAGGTCTTGGTCACTTTATTTCTTACTCGTCTATATTTTGGGTTGGCAGGAGAAGGCCAAAAATAATCAAAATTAAGTATACTGTGGTTTGCGTCTATAAGAACAGCTAAGATTTTGCCATATTGTCCTTAGCTTTTGGTGCCATATTGTCCTTATTTTTTAAAAATGCTCTAAAATTTTCAAAAATAACGGTGAAAACATAAGCCAAAGTTTCGGAGGTCTTTAATAATAATAAAATATTTTTGGGAAAAATTAGTGAAGACTTTTTTTTTTGCTCTTCTGTCAAATTTTTTCGAAAAAGAGGTGAATTTTTGATATTTTTGGAAAAAAGACCCCTTTGAATTTTTTCCATATTGTCCTTATTGAGGGACGAACCAAAATCAAAAAGTGTAGGTTTTGCCCATATTTCTGCCATATTGTCCTTATAGACCCAAACCACAGTATTTGTTTTTAAGGGACTATTTTCCGATTTTTTTATTCGAAATTATTTCTAAAATGGTTTTCGGTGAGACGATGTCCTTAGGTTTTGGTGCGATATTGAAAAAATTATATTGCGGTTATCTAAAAAATGCTCGGAGACCTGTTATCTATAAAAAAACGGTCGAAGAAGACTGTTGTTATGCTCTTTCGTCAAAATTTTTTCACAAACATTGTATAATAAATAATTTTGCCATTTTGGACTAAAAAATAATGAAAACCTTTGATCAAAATTTCCGAAAAATAGGTGATTTACCTAAAATTTACCGAAAATCAGGTAATTTATCGAAAATTTTCCGAAAAACATGTGTTTTATAAAGGGGGCCCAATATTGCCGAATTTAACCTACGAAAAATCAACATTTCTAGCTAAAATAATTCCTGTTATATAGGCCCCCAGTACAAAAGCGGTGCCCCATATTGCCGAATTTTTTTGCCAAAAAACTTTCGGCAATATTGCCCCACCCTGTATATATTTTCCAATTTGACCTAACGGTTCCAAGCCGACTGGATCGAAATCTTATTTTGTCCGCTTAAAAAGTTTCAACTAGAACAGAAACCATAGTAAAATAATTGTCTATAAATGATAACAGGCTGAAAATTATCTGTAAGTATTTTGGTTAAACTTTCCGATTTTTTGTTGTTTTTACGACGAAAAACATGGTTATTTTTTTGTAAAAGTAATTTTTAACTAAAAATTGAACAAATATCGAGGTTAAGACTTTTACTGCCATTCCTGTATTTGTCGCATCTTAGCATCAAGGTATAAAATGGGTCCCCATTTTCTTTATTTATTTTATGAACGGTGAAGCCAAAATTTTCTCCATTTTTCTCAAAAACAAAACATAATGATCTTTTCAAATAGCGTCCATCTATCTTTAAGAATATTTTCTTAAAAACGAATTTCTCGGAATCATCAACCGAATTCGTAATCTCCATAAAGTTCGAAGTTTCTAGAATTGAATTATTTTCTTCCAAAAATTCAACTTTAGCCACGCTATTTAGTGGTTCATCTTGAGAAATAATTTCAATAACTTCTGAATTTTGATCGTCTTCAACTTCGATTTTAATGTTTCTAGATTGATCATTTTCGCTAGTAGAATGAGATGATATAAGCTAAAAAACATTCCTGATTTAAATTTAAAAAAACAGTGTACGTTCACTGTGAACTATGTATTTTATCTCATACAGGGTCCGTTATGTCACCTTAGACCAATTTTTTTTTGCAAAAAATTCCTTAGAAACGACAAGAAAAGTGCAAGCCAAATTTATTCAGGACTTGGGCACACTCTTGCAAAAAGTCTGGTAGTAATTAGTCAGCAGAATTGACTTCGATTGCTCATTTTGTCAACTTAGACCGAGTTGTGGTAAAAATGCTCTATCAATCAAAAAATTGCGGTAAATAATTAAAAGCAGCGTTTAAAACAGGATTAATAAGCAAAGGTTAATTTTTTACTTACAAAATATACTACATCACATGACATTTGTCTAAGCGGACACTTTTCGAAATCCGGTTTGTCCGCTACATCTTTATGGTCATTGATTTTATAGTAAATCCGGTTAAGTCTGCTTAGACTATCACTTTTTCGGGTTTTCAGAAAAAATGCGTAGGTTTTGCCGGTTTTGTCCGCTTAGACAAAATTCACAGTACCTACGAGTATTTCTTAAAATTTGAAATACATGTAGTTATTTATGGATTCAAAAAGTGGTTAAACCCAAAATGATGGCTTTTTTTCTAATTTAAAGGTCCATAAATTATGGACCATAATGGTAAATATAGAAAAATTTTCCAGATGTTCGGAAAATTCCAATTTTGTCTGCTTAGTCAGAGAAATTTTCGGATTTTCACAAAAATTATTAGCTTTTTGCGCATTTTCCCGCTTAGACAGAGTTCACAGAATACTCCAAAAATATCAAAGAAATACCTGAGATAGTTCATTGTCTTTTATTTTATCAAGCTCATTTTCATCAGTTGATTCACCCAGCTTTTGTTTTTTGGTCACAGGTTCTTGATAATAAGACTCATTCATGGATCCAGCAAAGGGTTGCATTAGACGTGGTATAGCTAAATAATACAGTATTTGTCTACAAAAAACTGTGTATTATTAATTTTGTACTACAATTGAAGTGTAGAGCTTCCTACAATTATAAGAAAAAACTAGTACATACATGTATGTTTTTTAAAATATCGAATATCCTGCCTAGTCGTCGATTTATCTCGAGCGTCATAACTTTGGGCCAGTGTCCAATCACAATACCCGATTGTGGACTCAATTCAAGAATCCCGCGATTTAATTGGCCACTTTATCAAAGTTATGACGTTTCAGATAAATCGACGACTAGGCAGGATTTTCGATATACGGCGGGTGCGGCGTATAGTTGAAACCTACGTAAACCCACGCTTCTGAAAAAAACACTTTATGAATTACGCGTATTGGTAAATCAATTCATACATTCTAGAGAAAATAAATTATTTCTAGAGCTGGTCTGCGGTTTCCAAACCCGTCATTATTTATGCGTTTTAATCAATGAGAGCATATTTTACCAAAAGTACGCGTAAAGCTCATATTAATTACGGGACTTCCTGGTCGTTTTTTACTAGATTTTTTAGCAATTGTTTTTATATAATTCGGCGTTCATTCCTAGGTAGCTTAAACTGAGCACAAATATCTTGTGAATAATAAAATAAAAAGGTCCGAATCCAAACATTGTTACCTATTTTTTTGAAGAAAAACTAATAACTAAACAATTTCAGTTATCTTAGAAAAAAAAATAGTCTGATGGACAAAAATTTTTTTATTTTGTTCTTCACAAGATATTTGTGCTCAGTTTGAGCTATTTAGATATAAAATCGGATGAGTTGTTTGCAAACGCCAAATTATATAAAAAAATTGGCTAAAAATCTAGTAAAAAACGACCAGGAAGTCCCGTGATAGATATGGTATAGGTGAGGATTTTGGCAAGAAAACAATTCGTTCACCGCACCTCGCTGTATTTCGGATTATTATCTTACGTTTCGTCTCCGGAATTTCAGTTTCATTGTTAATTAATAATTTATCAAGTTCAAATTTTTTAAGGAATTTATCTCTGTCAGAATCTTTTAATCTAGGATTTTCAATATCAAATCCATTGCAGGTATGATGGGCGAATTCGGGCGACCTTTTAAATGATTCCAAATTGAAATTAATCTTTTTAAATTGTATTGTACTGTATATTTTATTAAATTTTATTTCATCAGGATTAAAACATTCTATCGTTGATCTTGCGCTGCACCCATTTTCTTTTTTAGCGCATTCCATATGCCAGATTTTTTTCTCAGCAGTTCTCGTACCAGTATATTCGAACATTTCGCCATTTTCATAAGTATAGAAAAATGGATAACGAGTTGACAAAGTTTTTGATATGTACAGGATTTCGCTTGAATTTTCGGTGATTTTATTGTTTTGTTGTGATCCTCTTGTGACTTTTTTAACAAATAATAATTTTGAATCTTGTTAATTTGACACCCTTAGAAATATTTTCAACAAAAAGAAAAATATATGATTTGACACCTTTAGGGGCGTCATAAGACACAAATTTTATTGTCAAACATTTTTTCTTGGAAATCAACCGAGTTTGGGATATTGTCAGGTCTACAAGTTATCCATTATGTAATTTTACCCCTTGAGAGGTGTCGAGTTACAAAAAATTTTCGGAAAAATTTGAACAAAATGACAAAAAATAGCTTTGAAAGATATATCGATTACAGGGGCTCCTGGTCATTTTTTGCTAGATTTTTAGCAAAATTTTTTATTTAATTTAGCTTTTGTAAACGACTTATTCGATTGAATTCTTAGATAGCTAAAACAGAGCACAATTATCTGGTAAATAATTGAATTTAAAAGTACGAATCCGACGATTGTTACCATTTTTTTTAAGAAAAACTAGTAATTTAACAATTTCAGATAATTCAAGATATTTGTGCTCAGTTTGAGCTATCTAAGTATGTTATCGGATGAGTTGTTTTTAAAAGCCGTATTAAATAAAAAAAATTGGCTTAAAAACTAGTAAAAAATGACCAGGAGCCCCCCGTAATTGATATACTAGTAGATATCTTAAATTGTCTCTTTTTAAATATACCGGTCGTGTCTGATGGGGGAATTTTTATACTTTGAGTGAGGGTGTTAAATTCTTAATTAAAAACTAGCTTCATAATTTTAAAATTTGTTTCCTTGAGTAGACATTCGACAAGTGTGTACATTTGCAGGAGTGTGAAATTTCAGATTTTTACTTTTCCAGGTTGATTTGTAATTTTTCAACTCCAGATTATCTTTCGAATCAGGATTAATAAATTCTGTACAACTGCTATTTTTCATCGCAAAAAGTACTGATCTGACAGAGTGAGTAGTGTCTTTTTTCACTATGTTTCGTTTTGGTATTATAGTCAATTTTGCACTACAGCCATCAGATTTACCAGAACAATGCATATAAATCAAATCAACTCCAAAAGAAGTAAAATAATAATCATAGATGTATAAATTATCATTTTCAACGGTGTGATAAACTGGCATAAAAGTTTCTGGATTTTTGGTGATTCCGACAAATTTTCCATTTTCATTAAGATTAAATCGTCCAGGAGACAATCTATGGATAAGGTGCGCGAACAAAATTCTAACTTTAAAAAAAATCATTTGAAAACGAAAAAAAATATCAGGAACTACGATGAAAAAAATATAAAACAAAAAAAGATATTTTTTTCGGCATTTTGATCATAGAAATACCGGTTTAGATTTTAAATTGGGGTTCCGCCTACGAATTTTTTCGGAGGGCACGTTAATCTGCCAAAAAAAATAATTTTGAAACGGAATTCATTCGGCATTTGAAAATGACTTATCTGATTTGGTTTCTAGATAACTCAAACTGAACACAAATATCTAGTGAATAACATAAAAATGAATTGATCCGAACCGAATTATTTCTTAATTTTTTTCGGAGATAACTGAAATTATTGAATTATAATTAAATAATTTCAATTATCTCAGAAAAAAAATAATTCGATTCTAACCAATGCTTTTTGATGTTATTATTCACTAGATATTTGTGCTCAGTTTGAGCTATCTAAAAACTAAATCAGATAATTTTGAAAATGCTGAATGAATTCCGATTAAAAATTTTTTTTTTGGCGGATTAACGTGCCCTCATTTTTTCATCAAAATGACCAAAATATTTTCGAACATTTTATTTTTCAAATTTGTCATAAGAAAACTAAAAAATTGAGTTAATTATGCTCAACATAGAAGCGCTTTAAATACGGGTTTTTAGAACGCATTTTCTGATGCGCACCCTATCTATGGAGCATATAATTTGTTTTGCGAATATATTCTTCTGTTGAAAACTGGCATGGAGTCAAAAGTGTAGGTATGCTAAAAGTTTCTTCATTTTCAAAATTTTCGAAAGAATTTTCTAATTTTATAAATATAGTTTGCTCTGAAGATCTTTCAGTTAAATTTTCTTCGTTTTCTAAAGCTTCAATTTTCACATTTGAAGGGTCAATTTCTTCACATTTAACATCGGCTTCTTCTATTGTTTCAATCTCTATTTCCGGGGCATTATCAGAAATCTGAAAATTTATATTTGGTTTTAAGACGCAACACGATCATTCAAAACTTTCATTTTTTGATGAAATTTTTGCTGATTTCTGATTAGTAAGGAGAAATCGATTTTTTTGCGGGTCTGATATAATATCAGTGATATTATATATTGTTTGTTGCTGATTCGTTTATGTATGAATGCTCAAACATTTTTTAGATTGCATCTTTTTTTCAAGTGCTTTAAAATTGCAAAATACTGAAAAAATCACCATTTACCAAATTCGTCAACAATAGGAAATAAAATCACTAAAACTTATTCGGTTTCAAATGGGACAAAGTATTTTATGCGTCAACTATCCTATTCAATTGTATTCGTATTTTCGCAATAAGTTAAATATTAATACAATCCACTCAAAGAGTACCGCTTATTTTACGCAAACGATCCGTCATTTTTTCCTATCATGTTGAAGAGACAGCCAATCAGCGGCCCCCATCATTTCCACGCTTTTAGCGGTGCCCACTGAGTTGGTGGTATTATTTTAAAAAATACAGATTTAATTTTTCTCCATATTTTACCGTGAAACGATCGGGAATTGTTTCAAATTTTTGATTCTTCATTTCTGCGTTTTCAGCAAGCCAATCTCCCACAGCTAAATAATATTCTTTAAAAGCCATAGAATACGTATAACAATCATTTGCTTGAGTCTTTAGAATTTCATAAAACGTTTTTCTGCATTTGACTGGAAACTATTTTTGTTTAATTCGATACTTTAAAATGACCGGAAATGACCCAATATGGGTATGACCCAATATGGGTATGAAATGAAACTAGAAAAAATTCTACGGAAAGACTTATGACTTTGATAACATGTTTTGCAGGTACTTTGGCGTAATAATAAACTGTATTATTTTGGAAAAATTGCAAATAACCCGTTAACCGGTGAAGTAAAAAAAAATTTCACCAAGGCTTTTTTAGTTTTCAGTTGAATGCAAAAGAACGTTTTGTGATCATAATTTTCGTCTGTGGTGACACAGACAAATCTGTGACATTCGAAAAAATTACCGAGAGCAAAATTAAAATTTACTGTACAAATAAATTAAATGTTTACAAATATTACCTTTTTTCTTCAATATTCTCACTCTATTAGACAATGTCACTCTCTTAATACTACAACGGATCCAATCGCCGAATTTTTCAAACTTTTCAAATTCATCTGGATAATATTCTTTTACAAACCATTTTATCGCATCTGTTATTGGAGAAATTGAAATTTCATGCAGACACAAAGCCATGTCATCAAGTATTTGCTTTTCCTCTAGCGTTAATTTCAGTTCTCTGATAATACTATTTTTTCGAACTAAAGCTTCATTTTCGAAATCTTCCGATTTTTTGTCAAAATTGTATTTCCAAAATTTCACCTTGTAAGTAGTCAAAGAGCATTTTTCCTCCCAATCATCGAATTGCTCATGTTTGAGCCATTCGTCATAAAAAGTTTCTTTGAAAAAGTCTTTGATTGCGCGCATATAAAAATCCTTTTTTCCAGATTTTTTGTATTGCTCAGAATTTTCCAAAATTTTCTTTTTAATTTGGTAGGTAAGGTCGAATTTGAAAATCTGTTGTTGATGTCTTGGCAAATCACGTGCAATTGGTTCAATAGATTCCATTTTTAACTTGAGTAGTCCAGCAACCTTAAAATGAGGTGAACCATTTCACCGATAATTTTTTTTCGTCGATTTTTGATAAAATTTATTTATTTGAATCCAAATTTTTCAGAATGTTTTCAAAATTTTATTTTTCCATCGATTACGATATACAGGATGTGACATCCTGGATGTCCCATTTTTGAGGGGATTGTTGCCTTACGACGCTATGGATACTTTAATCAAGCAAGCGCTGTGATTGGACAGTGCTGACGCACAAACAATGGCTTGTTTTTTAAAAGAAGTTATGGCTCAAAACAAAGCATTTTCATTGGCTGGAGTTTCCATAGCGTCGTAACGATCCCCGAAAATGAGACATCCTGTAGAGTGTATTTCTAACAAAGTTTGTGATATCAAAACACCTTCTCGAAAATAACTCATCAGCGAGTTGTAGCTCTGTGAATCGTATAGACCCACTTTTACTAGGACACTTGATTTTACTCATATAGTATATTTAAAGATAACACATTCTATTTTGAATTAGAACGTAATTTATATAGCAAAATATGGGGAAAATATAATTGAGGAAAAAAATTATCGATTAAAATAGAATACCTACCTTAAAATAATCCAGCCTCCGCGGCTGGATAGCTCTACGCAGCCTACTCCAAAATCGCCTCTTGCAACCTTCTCAATTTGATTAATTCATTTTGATTTCAGAAAATTTTCTTGCTTATTCATAAAAGAAAAATATGCAAAAGTTTAATTAAACTATATAATTTAAAAGATAAAAATCTAAGATTATGAAAATTGAGACCACATACATAGTATAATATTTCATAGCCAGTCAGAGCGCTTTACTGCAATCTGAATAAGCGCGCTCTTGACAACATTAATTTTGGGTAGGTTTATATCAATAGGGATTCCCGAGTTAAAAAAAAAACTTTTAAAATAATAAGAATATTTTTTGGACTCGTTGATCGTAATGTATGGACCGTTTATAACGGTCCGTTATGCAGTAAATACATGCAACATACAAAATTCAGTATGTCTTTTTTTTCGTGGGAAAATTTAAGAATGGTTCGGGCGAATCCTAAAGAATAAATATGAATTGGGGAGAATTCTCCTCGTCCTACCTTAAATTTTCCCGCGTGAAAAAAAGACCAACTGTAAATGTTGTTGTGAGTTGGTCTGAATAAGCGAGCTGATTGGCTAAAAATATCTAAGAATACTACTGTATCTAAGTATGTGAAAAATATGGAGAAAAAATGAGTGACCTTTAAGTGATTATTTTTCGACCATATTATATATATATNATATACGTAGGGTTCGGACCAGGAAAAATTTGAACCTTTAAACGACTGAATTCAACTAAAAACAAAATAAAAATTCTAATGTAGAATAATCAGTGTGAAGTCAAAGAACACCCACGAAAACTTTTAGTTTGGCCCATGGTTCTCCCGGTCCGAACCCTACATTATGTACTTTTTTTACTTGCGAAGTGAAAATTGTCCTTTAGTTAATTACGGCCAATTAAAAATGGTAACTAGGTGGATTTTATTTTGAACGCCAAGCTATAGCCGATGTGAAGGTTATTGGCCGTAATTACCTAAACGACAATTTTCACTTCGCAAGTAAAAAAAGTACATACTGTACATATACGGTATATGATACTTACACTGTTTATTAGTATATATATGGAAAAGTCTTATTTTTGTCTGTAATTTAGACTCACATGTGTTCTCAAGAGAATTTTGCAAAAATGAGTACTGTAATTCCTAGAAAAAAAACACATTTTTTCAAAAAAATTGATCCTTCATTTGGCCGACGATTATCCTATTATGTATAAAAGTCGAAAAACATGTTTCCAGTCGATCCGGTCCTACAGATGTCAAGTTTCGAAATAATTTCTCCGGAAGTAAAACTTTGGCGAAAAATCCCAAAAAATTAACTCCCCGTAATATTCGAACCAAATATTTGGTAGAAACAATTCTGTGACATTTTATTTGCCCTTTTTAGAAGGTTTTAGGAAGGCTTGAGCCGATATACCGGCTCTATGATTCCAGGGGTTAACAATACAGTATTTTGCGAAAATTAATGACATAAGGAATGTTGAGTACAATTTTATTTTGAGAAGAAATTTACATTTTAGAGCAAATCTCTTAAAGGACAGAAAGATAAAGGTAAGAGACAATTGAAAAAAAATGAAATTTATAATTCCTTGTTTTTCACAATTTTGCTCACGATTGCCGTCTTCTCCAAAAAGTCCTTCAAAAAATTATCTCTTGCGGTGCATTCAAATAGTGGTGCATGCAAAAGATCAAAACCATTGCAGGTATGAGTTAAATCCATGTTGTTATCATTTTTTCGACAGGACCAGGCTCTTTTGAAAGAGCTTAGATTATAATTTTCGATTTTGTAGTTTTTTTCAGAGGACGGTTCTAAAAATTTCATAACATTTTTTTTGAAGGTAGTTTCAACGATATTATTCATATGTCCCAAATTTGCTCTTGCCGGACACCCCTTGTATCGATTAGAACAGTTCATATAAATAACTTTGGCGGAAAGTGTCTTTGAGAAATATTCGTAAATAACTCCGTTTTCGAAACTGTAAAAAGCCGGATAAAATGAAGGGGGTCTTTTTGAAACGTAAATAATTTGTCCAGTATTTTGAGGGAGGGAAAGAATTTTTGGTTTTTCTTTTATAAAATTTAAAAATAATATTTTAAGCGATGAAGTTCCAAGGGATGAATTTTAGTTTTTTTATTAAATCGGCTATTTTCAAGATTAGTCATAAAGTAAATCGGCTATTTCCAAGATTAGTTATAAAGTAAATCGGCTAAATGGTAAATCGGCTATCGAGTTGACCGAAATTCAAATATATCGAAAATCCTGCATAGGCGTCAAATATTATCAGGCGTCATAGCTTTGAAACAGTGACCAATGAAACCACTGGATTCTCGAGAATCGTGTGATGTGATTGGACACTGTCTCAAAGTCGGGAAACTCTTGCAAAATAAGTCGGAAAATAAAATGCGGATTTCTTAAGTTTATTCATAAAACTTCAAACCATAACTTTACATGAGATAAAACAGTGGCAATAATGGTATTTTTTAGTTAATACACAAATTTTACGGAGAAAATATGACAAATCGGCTTTTTTCAAAAGAAAAACCTTCACTTCAGTCGCAAGATAACAAAGCAAAAAATCCATTTCTTTAATTATACAGTATGTAAAATACAGTAGTTACTCTGTTAGAGTTACCTATTGGAGTTACCTATTTTTGTTAGAGTTACCTTTTTTCAATAGTTCAGGGGTAACTTTAACAGAGTAACTACTGTAAATAAGGTAAGATACAGCTGATTTGATACATGCCTAATACTTTAAGCTTATGATCAATTCCATTCGACAAATGCCATTTGCATAACCAATGAGTCGATTCTAATTTTGGATAGTATGATTCAGCCACTTCCAGAAAATTCTTAAATAGCGCTATTTCATCGTCGCTAATAACATAAATTTTTTCCAGGACAATATTATTTTTTACGAGCAGTTTGAACTTTTGGATTTCAGATAAATAAAAGTAACAGGAAACTTGACCAGTGAAACTATTCTATCTTCACTCGTTATTTTTTGTCATAACTGTTACTATAATCACCTGGTACGGTGTAAGTAGAAAGCTTTCATTTTATTCAAAATTTTCTAGATTGAGGTTAAATGTGTTTTGAGATATGATTTTTTTCACAAGTTCGGTGATTAACTCGTAGACTCGATTTCTGCAGCAAGCCATGGTTGATTATCAAGATTTTTCACAGAATCGTCGATGGGATAACAATTATTACCATCAGTTTGAATTATTTTTCCCAATTTTCTTTTCATATTTTGAATTAAAAAATTTGTCCGCCGAAGACTCGGCAAATCTGTAGTGTTGTCTATTCCCTTTAAACGGATTTCATTGGCTAGCATTGCTCGGGCTGTGTTCCTGGAGCTAAAAAAACGATTTAAGGGGGTGGGCGTCGTAATTTTTTGAGCCCTTTATAGAATTAATTTATGATACATTAATATCGGTTATGACTAAAGTTGCCCCAAGGAATCTCATGGTGGCAATTATTTTTTTCAAAATTAAGAAAGTGGAATTTTGACTTCGATCGGGATCTCGAGTGTTTTTACATTGTCCGTGGTAGAAAATTATTATGTAAAATATCACAAAAAAATTTGAAAACTAAAAATTTATAAAAAAAAGCATTTCTGGCGAATCATAACGTTGCGTAGGTTAGAATTACAGGCCGTCTAATATTGAATTGAATTTCCTAGATGAAAAATTAGCCCTAAAGAACTCTCAGGATACTACATATGTTTAAGCTTGTGGGAAATAAATCTCAATTGTTTTTGTATGCATACAGTTATACACACTTTCATACATAAGCGACACAAGAGGTCCTAAGCCAAAAGGATAAAACTATCACATCCCAGGTTGTATGTCGAAATTAGCTGCAATTTTGACATAACTTGAAAAATTGGTAGGCCAAACTTAAGGAGGTACTGGTCGCTGGTTTTATGAGGCATTGGGGCTTCGAAAATGGTCCAAATTGATTTGAGATGATAATCAAGTGTACCACCGATCAAATTATCAAAAAATATTTTTCGAAATTTTTGTGTTTTTTCGATTTTTTTCATAATGAAGTTCAAAAATAACGTTCGCTTTAATTTAACCAATAAAACTTGGAAATTTCACCTTGACGTAAGCCAACTTTCTGATCAGTGTTTTCGTGCTTTCTTTTGATACTACTTTCTAAAAATGAAGCACATTTTTTTTCTAAAATTTTTTCACGTGACCTTCGAAAATTTATATTTTGAGTTTGGGGTCGAAATTTGAAAAAACGTTTCTAGAGGAGTTTTGATTCGTTCTGTGCTAGTGTTTGCTGGAATTTGGTAGTTTTCTGCGATTTCTAGAAAAACTGAAGTGATTTTTGAAAAAAACGCTTCTAGAGGATCTATAAGTCATGCGGGATATGTTATAATTTGAGCTGCTTTCTAAATAAATCCTTGGAGAAGATAGATTTTGAAATTTGGTCGAGGGACACCTTGTACTGGTAACGTATCTCAGAGTGTATCTGAACAAAAAGTCATTGACCAATGGTTTTGACAAGATTAATGGTACAGTAGATCTACAACATGGCTAATCTTAATTGTCTCGTAGTTTCTCGGTTAGGCTGATTTTTCATCCAGAAAAGTCAATTCCAGCGACCAGTACCCCCTTAATCTTGGTCAATTGTTTCAAATTTCGCTCTATTCGTTGAATATTCAAAAAATAAAAACTGGCCAATGAAAAACCAGAGAAGACATAGATTTCTGCGTTTCAAAATAAATAGTTCTCTAGCGCTAAATCATATGATCATAAAACAATTTTTTTAATCTAGGTCGACGTCAAATTGTTTGGAGATCAACAATTTTATTGTGAATTTGCGTTAACCATGGTTCAGTGTTAACTTGTTTTTTCTAACAATACGTTGAAAACAAACCTGTGGTTTCTGTAGGTGATAGTTGCTTCCTTGACGCGATTCTCGAAATTTAGTGCTTGGATTGTTTTTTTGCTTCCTACAGATAAAATTATAATTTATATTTAACTTTTTATCAATATCCCCTTATCACACTTTTGACAAGATCCCGGCTCAGTGTGGTAACGTAGTGCACAATGGTATGTGAGTAAGCTAGTTCGGCCAGCTAGTTACCACAAATGGCTGGGATCTTAAAAAAGTTTGATAAGAGGATATGTATCAATATTTTTTTTAAATATGAAGATTCAGATAAGCTTTATCAGAAAAAATTAAATCTTATCGAAAATCAGTGAAATTAAAAATGTTAAGTATGAGTCGTTGTATTAGCTCTAAAACAAGAAATTATCGGCAAACATTTTCGATTTCACCTGCCTTAATATTTGTTTCAAAATGCAGCTGACTGGCTGATTCGCCCACGCTTTTTGCACAAACTACTTTAAAGAATAATAACCTAGACAAGTGTGGTTCTGTTTTGATTGAACTTCTAAATACTTAGTCGCAATAAAAATATTTGCGCAATCTTCATTAAACGCTAACAATCCTTCTTTTGTGGGGTGAGTTTGAACCATTTCATCGTCGTTAAAAAAAATCACACAAGAGCCAAGGCAAGTTTTTTTAATTTCTTAAGGAACATCGTAGACACTTTGATATTTGAAAATTGATTTTCGCTTTTCTTATAATACTTGTTGTTGCTGCATTAATATTCACGTCTTTTTGTAGAATAAACTTATAGAAAATAAAGTCTCTCTTTAGAATTTTACATTCATTTGTAAATTACTGTGTATTGTCTAAGAAGACAGCAATTTTTTTGTCGTTTTGTCTACCTGAAAACGTGTCGTTTTGTCCATTTGCGAAAAATTTTACTAAAAAAATCGAATAATAGCACTAGAGTGCTAAAAATGCAAGCCAAATGTGCACAATACTTTTTTTACTACAATTTTTTGTCTCTTAGTACAATTTTACCGCCCCGTTTTGTCCTCTTAGGCGTACGTACTTTTCGAAAATAGCCAAAAATCACCAAATTCTTGTCGTTTTGTCTTCTCAGACAAATACGACAGTGACGTCGTTTTTTTTTAGTTAGGCCAAATTGTTGCATTGAATAGATTGAAAAACTAGACATAGGATGAAGTTGTATGATAGCTCATTCGAAAGCCAATGATTTGTATTACCAGACTTTCTCGAGTCTGTGCCAATACATTTTACCAGTTACCGGTAATAACCGGGTTTAACAAAGAATTATCGGTTTCTCGAAAACTTTAATACATAGGAAGTTGATTTTAATTGGAGGAGACTTGAAATTTTTTGACGAATATTTTCTGGGGTCAAATTTTGTAATATGACCCCATTTGGGGTCAAATTACAAAATGACTCATTTGAGGTCATGGTACATATCACATGGAAGATAATTTCACTAAGAATTCGAATCTGTAAAAAAAANCAAATGAGTCATTTTGTAATTTGACCCCAAATGGGGTCATATTACAAAATTTGACCCCAGAAAATATTCGTCAAAAAATTTCAAGTCTCCTCCAATTAAAATCAACTTCCTATGTATTAAAGTTTTCGAGAAACCGATAATTCTTTGTTAAACCCGGTTATTACCGGTAACTGGTAAAATGTATTGGCACAGACTCGAGAAAGTCTGGTAATACAAATCATTGGCTTTCGAATGAGCTATCATACAACTTCATCCTATGTCTAGTTTTTCAATCTATTCAATGCAACAATTTGGCCTAACTAAAAAAAAACGACGTCAGTATAAGTTATTGGGCTGTCACCCGGTTGTTTAAATCTAGTAAAAAGTGACCAGGAAGCCCCGTAATTGATATATTAAAAGAGGTTTAAAGTAAACTACCAAAAAACCGAATAAATAAAATAAGTACCAAAAATATTTTATAAGGTTTGAAAATTAACTTTTCGGAAAATTAAGTTTGTTATAAAACGTTGAAAGTTAAACCTTTTTCACTCAAAATCACTATCGATTACGGGACCACCTCGAACATTTTAGCTAGATGTTGAGTGAACCTTTTTATATAATTCGGGTTTTTAAAGTTTTCTAAAATTTTCAAAAAAATTTATATTTCCAATCTTTAAATTTCCTCGATTAGATTTTACTACCGACAAAATCGTCAATTCGTTTGAATTAGGGTCAATTTGTAAATTTTCGTCTAGAGTTTCTAAATTAATCGATTCCGGGCCTACAACTTGTTCGGGGCCTACAATTTCTTTGTCAGTGATTTCAGCGTGGGTAGTTGGTGGGCAAATATAATTAGGCTCTGTTAAAAAATCTATTTCGTTATTCATCTCAAAATGATATGAAGTTGAAAAGATTTATAAATTAATAAAACTATCTTGGTCTCGTTATCTAGAAATCTTATTTTTTAGTAAAATTAATAGCCGATTCACTGTCAAGAAATTATTAGGTAGCCGATTTACTATTTTCAGGAATGTAGGCCAAAGTTGGCCGTACTAACTCATTCCCTGCAACAAATAATTTCTTAGCCGATTTACTTTTAGAAAATAGCCGATTTACTTATAGAAGATAGCCATTAACTATTTTTCAACGTCCAGTAAAAGTAGCCGATTTACTCATATTCGCCTTGAATTATTTGATAGCCGATTACTTTATTAAAATAGCTGTATTTTCGATTTCGAAATTTATCCGCGCAGCCGTAGCCGATTTACCAAAATTTTCGGCTAAATAGTATTTCAGTCACCGTAGCCGATTAACTATTTAGCCGATTTACTATCTCACCGTCCGCGCTCCCTGACTGTTTTACTTTGTATAAAAATTGTCAAAAAAAATTATGACAAATAATATTATTTAAATTTTTTTTCCTGGAACGTAACCATTACAAGTATGCAACCACCATTCACCTTTTCCACGAATAGGCCTTCCGATCGTTTTTGCATCATAATTTTCAATTTTGAAATTTTCTTCAGAATGCGGGTTAATAAATGTTGTTCTTGGATAACCTTGAATAACCTCCCGATTTTTTTCCATAACAATCGAATTCAGTGGTTTTATCGTTGCTTTTGCACAGCAGCCAGAAGATTTATTGGAACACTGCATGTAAATTATATTATCACCGAAAGACACCGAATTATAACCGTAAACTATTCCTTTTTCGACTGTTTGAAAAACTGGCATTATTGTACCAGCTCGTTTGGATATGCTCACAAATTGACCGTCATCGGCAAATATTCGAGACAGGGGGACAGGACTTCTGTTTTCAGGCTCTGGGACTTCCATTGAGCCCATTATATCTTCATCAGTCATTTTGCAAGTATGAACTGATAAAGTTAAATAATATTTTTTCAAAATTTCTAAATATAGGATATCATATATATCCATTATGATGCCCGGGTAACACTAAAACTTATTCCATATTCTTTTCACAAGCAAATAAGTTTTAAGTGTTACCCGGGCATCATAATAGATATAGAATAAAGGGATCTCAAGGTCCAGCGTTCCACGTTGGCCAATGACTGCGCTGGAAATAACGGTGATGACCAATAAGTCATTTGAAAATGATAGTCAAACGCGAACACCCGCGGAATCCCTTTCTTCCATATTGTGACTAATTTACGAGATGAATTATTTGAATAATTTTGACCTATTAACGCGGATTTTGAGTTTCTTGTTATTAAATACTAATTATGTGATCGGTTTGGGCGAAGTTTCTTTCGTGGAAAAGTAATGTAAATGCGTCTAACCAGTTACGGTTGAGCCTTAACGCGAAGACCAATAAAATAGCGTCTAGCAAAACGAGCTCGTTTACTCGCGTTTCGAAATGTGAGCTTTATTTGATGATGTTTGTTACTATAATTAATATCGATCATGATGCCCGAGTGACTTAAAAATCTTTTTTCAAATTTTTTGAAAGTAAAAAAAAATAAATTACTCGGGCATCATGAATTATGATTCATGATTAGGGAGCGCACGAGGCGAATTTCTAAGTTTGAAATGGTTGCTCTTGAAGCTAAACAGAAAAAAAAATCTTGAGCAAATTCAAAATGAAGAAATGGGAAGAGCTTGGGAAATTTTTTAGAAAAAATTAGTGTCCTAGATTGGATAAATTTTCCTTCGAAATGACCAATTTGTTTTTCAGAAATTTCAGAAATTTTTTTCAAAATTTTAATTCAAAATCTACAATTTTATTCTGGCAACGCGCTTAATTGTGAAAAAATTACTTAAGTAATAGAGTTTTGTATGCTAGAATTCGAAGTTATGCTCTAAATGGGCGTTTTAAAAAGTCAGTTTCTGACCACTAGATGGCCCTTTTTTTCTGCCCGGAATCGTTTTTTTCTGGGTCAACAACCCCCGCGGGGCCCCGTGAGGTCAAAGAATTTGTATCAATACTGTAGTTCTCTTCGTTAGTTTTCCTCGTGCGCTCCCTATTCATGATCGATATTACCGAGCCTTTTTATAGACCAACTTTAATTGAATTATTATGGTTTTTAATATTTTTTATATTTAAAACTATCCTGTAGTTGGCAGTGGCTCGAAAGAATTAATAATGTAGTTTTCAGGAATTAAATTCTCATCAGCATGAATATTTTCAAATGCAAAATTATTACTGCTTTTAACATGAATAAGAACAGTTTCAAATTTTAGCACTGAATCGATTGAAACATTTAATGTAGCTTCTGCAAGACAAGTCATGTTCACTTTATTTCTCACTTGTCTATATTTAGGGATGGCAGGAGAAGGCCGAAAAAATAAAATTTGAAAAAATGGTGCGGCCAAAAATTATTTGAAAGTATTTTGCTCAAAATTTCTACTTTAGACGTTTTTTTATTTCCCGCGCTGTTTTCCTAAAATATCAATTTTAAGCCTTTTCTACCATCCCTGTATTTATCGCATCTTAGCTTTATCTTATAGAATGGGTCACCACTTTCTTTTTGTATTTTATTAACTTTGTAGACATAACTTTCTCCATTTATCTCAACAATAAAACATAAGGATCTCTGCAAAAAGCGTCCATCTATTTTTAAAAATATTTTCTTAAACACTATTTTTTCCGAATGAGTTGGATGCGAATTCGAAATTTCCATGGACCTAGAATTTTCTAGAATTGAATTATTTTCTTCCAAAAATTCAACTTTAGGCACGGTATTAATTGAATGACATTGCGGAATAATTTCAATAACTTCTGAAATTTCGTCTTCTAGAACTTCGATTTTTATATCAGAATTTTGATTATTTGTTATCGAAGCATGCTCTGATATCAGCTAACAATAAATTTTAACTACACTCCCCTAAATGTCTAACGAGAATAACAAGAACATACAGTATGTACTTTTTTTACTTGCGAAGTGAAAATTGTCCTTTAGATAATTACGGCCAATAAAAAATAGTAAATAGGTGGATTTTATTTTCAAACCCTTGACATCGGCTATAGCTTGGCGTTCAAAATAAAATCCACCTAGTAACCATTTTTAATTGGCCGTAATTAGCTAGAGGACAATTTTCACTTCGCAAGTAAAAAAAGTTCATACTGTAACATTGGCCCTGATTGGCTAAATCGGTAAAACAATTTGAATCACATCAGCGCCCATGAGTCACCTTTGGAGACGCTTCTCTTTTTACTTTTAGGGAACAGTACAATAATTTTTTTTTAATATGTTTTTTGCTCGAGATAACGAAAACAGTAAACGTTCACACCACAAATATCACAAGCAAAAATACCTGAGAAAGTTGATTGTCTTTCATTTTATCTAGCTCAGTCACATCAGTTAATTCATATACTTTTTGTTTTATTGTCGGTGGTTGAGTATAAGGCTCATACATAGGTTCGTTTCCATTTATTCTTGGAGAGTCTCCCGCCACGGGTTGCTTCAGGCGTGATATAGCTTTCTTCGTAGCTAAATTAGATGTATAATACTTAGGGATAATTCCTACAAATTTTCGCGAAAATCGACTATCTTTAAGTAGATATTTGGATATCAATTATGGGATAAAAAAAGTGGTTCCGGAAAATGTGGTACACTTTTTTTCCTCCAAAAATGTCCAAATCGGCCACAAATCGAGTTTAAAGGTCGTGTTTTTCATGAAATATCGGTTTTTGAGCTTCTTATAGACCTCTCAACCGCTTTTTTCTTGAAATCTATAAGAATTGACATCTTTTGGCAAATTGAGATTTTTTCGGGCGAATAAACGTAAAATTTTTTTCATCAAGGTAAATTTTTTTGTTCGAATTTTTTTTTTCTTGGCTTTTGAATAGTTTTTCATCCGCTCTCGGACTCTATTTTTCTGAAAATAATCTTGTTTATAAAATTTTCATTTCTGAGGTCAACTGAACAAACGCTGGAAATTTGAAGGCATTATGTCATGTATTTCTAGATTCATAATTTGTAGGAATTATCCCTAATAATACTGTATTATTTACTTTCAAAAAACGGAATATGTTTGAAAAGTATTTTTTAATCGAATGTTTTAATACAAGTGCAGAGTTTTCCTACAGTTGTAAAAAATTATGTTGTTTCTAAAGAAAATTTTTTCGATGAAGGTATCTTTCGAATATTTTTTTATTATAAAATTGCATAAAACACAAGAAAAATGTCTATGTGTGTTCATTCCTCGATTCGAAATCTCGGTTCTCATTTCGATTTTTTGTCTTAAATTTTATTGTGTTCAAATGCTGAACTTCAAAATCGTTTTTTGAGAATTTGAATCATTCAAGTTTATTGACAATTAAAACTGATGCAGGATCCCGGCTCCCATATTTCCACCAATTTGACGGTCTCCTACAAGAAAAATGGGCAGTGGGACATTTTCAACCTACGGATTTTCTTAATTCTCCTTAATTTGTTTATTTGTAAGTTAATGTAATAACACCTTTTTTTATCAATAAACATATAGGGGTTTTTCGAGACACATTTAGTGGACAATACAGTATAGTCGATACTCGAATAATTTCAACAAAAACAGCCCATATTAATACTATAAGACTATTATTAGCTTGAAATAGAAGTATCGAAACGTTTGTTTGAAAGTGGGAAAATACGAAACTTTCATCTTATCGACACCAAGATTTCAAAGAGGTTGGTGCGGAAAAAACATTTAGGAGACGTTAACCGTTGGAAGAATATGCTATAGAAAAAAGTTCCGCGGACGCATCGAAAATAGAACAAACTTCAAAAAAAGAGTTTAACATTTATCAAATTAATTATTTTCGAGCGTTTTTATAAGCTGTAATCGCTGACACAATTATGGTGCCTAAAATTTCTATTTCAAAACTTTAAGAACAAAGATATTTATTAAACTTACGTTTTTTTTCTAATGAAACATTTTTGTATTTCCGGAGGATGGAATACAGAAGTATTTAATTTGACTGAATTCCATTTGCCGTTGGTTGAATAGAATAGCTGTGATTCACAAAGTTAGAGGGTAAAGCTTTATTTTGCTTTTCGAACTGTTGGTCGTCCAAATTCGTGGCGGAAATAGGTCTTCGGTGGACGAGTAATTTATTGTAATTTGTCTGAAATTGCTGGTTTCAATCGTTTTTCTTGGGATGGTTAATTTTACTGGAAACATTTTTTCTTCCATATGGTCAAAAATTTCATCCATTTTCCACGCTGGAAATGCTTTCGACAATTTAATGAAAATGTATCGTAACCGAATTTTCCAAAAAACTGGCAGAATTTGCCTGGTGATTTGTGACACATTTTTAGCCAAGGCATCCCGTAGAGACGGATAATCTGGGCTGTCTCTGGTTAAACTTTGATAAAATAGAGTGTCATGGACGTATTGAGGGAATGTTTCTTCAAAAGAGGCGATTTCGGTATTGTAGATAAATTCATTTCTTCGATTGGGTTAAATTAAAATTTTAGAACATATTTTTCTTTATAACGATTACGGGAAAACCATAGATATTATCCAGAGAGTTTTCGCATTCAATTGTCAACTAAAAAGCTCAATGGTTATTTTTTTTATCAGACTACCGGTTCACGGGTAACCGGAGATCTATAATGTAGTCATTTACAGTATAAAATTGGAGAAAAAAAAAGAAACTACTAGTGGTAGTTTTTTTCTTCCAGGAATTAATCAAAAATATAGACCAAGCAGTAAATGTGTAGATAATCGTGATATAAAAATGAACAAAACATTAAAGTTTAATTTTTCGGCTTATTCTAAGACCAAAAATTTTAGGCCCATTTAGTTGAATGCAAAAAAAAATGTTTCTCGATATAATCTATGGTTTTCCCATTATCGTCATGAGAATGGTGGCACAATAAATAAACTACCTAAGTTCACAATTTTACTAGAGTATTTTCGTAAAATTTGGCATTTAATTTCAGACGATTTCGCAGGAATAAGTTAGATTTTCAATAAAATGTGTCGAACAATTAGGATTTCCAAACAATCAAAAAATGGCGGGGGNAACCACCCCAGAACCAAAAAAAAAGTGCCCCCCTCAAAAAATACTAAGTTGTCGAGCTTGGAGTGATTGTAATTTTGAATAAGGGGTGACTATTTGAGATAAATGATATGCTTCTCTCTAAAAACGGTAACTTTTTAGGGTAAAAGGTAACTACTATAACTGCAAGAACGTTTGAGTACGTGATTGATGTTATTTGTTATGCAAAAAATATAATTGTTCTCATTTGCCTGAAAATGTGAATTCTATGACTTATACATTATTTTATATTAAATTATTGTTATTTTTTAATTTATCGCATAGGCCTTGAAGTTCTAGGATGTTGAAATTTCGTTGTACTTTTCTTTGTAACATAAATTTCTCTATCTAAATTTTCTTGCTTGGTGTCATTTTCAATAATGGTTTCCGAAACTTCCTCGTCAGCTGAATCTGTTTCAATTTCGGAGGGATCATTCTCGACCCACCTTACGAAAAAGTCCATTCTGAAGCTTCAAAAATATGTTTAGCAAGCTATTTTTTTGGGATCGTTGCTGCTTATTTTGTAACATTTTTCCACAAATTTTTTTGATTAAAGCAAAAAAGGCCCGAGTAGCAGAATTTTAGTGGGCAAGAAAATCGATAAAAATCCTCCGCGGTGTGACTTTAAACGGTCAACCCGGACGGACAGTGTTGGGCCCTAAATTTTTACTAACCAACATTACACGGACACCTTCGTTAAAATAACCAGAAAATAAACAAGACGAGCTATAGTTTTTAAAAAATTAATTTTTTAACAAAACAGATTTTTTCGCGAAAATTAATGACATAAGGAATGTTGAGTACAGCTTTATTTTTAGAAGAAATTGACATTTTAGAGTAAATGTCTTGAAGTCGGACAGAAAGCTAAAGCTAAGAGACAATGTTTTTCAAGCAACCAAATTATTCTAGTAGTTCCTTGTTTTTTGCAATTTTGCTCACGATTGGCGTGTTCTCCAGAAAGTCCCTCAAAAAATTATCTCTTGCGGTGCATTCAAATTGTGGTGCATGCAAAAGATCAAAACCATTGCAGGAATGAGTTAAATGCAAGTGCATTTTGAAAGAGCTCAGATTATAATTTTCCATTTTGTAGTTTTCTTCAGAAAACGGTTCTGAAA
Organism: Oikopleura vanhoeffeni; assembly: GCA_004367855.1. Lineage (NCBI taxonomy): Eukaryota > Metazoa > Chordata > Appendicularia > Copelata > Oikopleuridae > Oikopleura > Oikopleura vanhoeffeni. Next base: position 220,897 of record SCLH01000373.1, on the reverse strand, counting down.
ATCTCATTTTTGGGGTAGTTTCAACGATATTATTCATATGTCCCAAATTTGCTCTTGCTTTACACCCCTTGTCTCGATTAGAACAGCTCATATAAATAACTTTGGCGCCAAGTTGAATTGAAAAATATTCGTAAATGACTCCGTTTTCGAAACTGTAGAAAGCCGGGTAATTCCGGTAATACGATGATTTTTTGCTCGGGAGTCCTAGGTATGGAGTTGATCTTTTTGAAACGTAAATAATTCGTCCAATATTTTGAGGAAGAGAAAGCTTTGTGGTCGGATGAATTTTTTGTTTTTCTTTCATAAAATTTAAAATAAATATTTTTAGGCGATTTGCTAAGATTTTATCAGACACTTTATCTATATCCATTATGATGCCCGGGTAACATTAAAAACTTATTTGCCTGTTAAAAGAATAGAGAATAAGTTTTTAAAGTTACCCGGGCATCATAATGGATATCATATTAAGTGGCCGTCATGATATATCAACTACAGCGGGGTGCGGCGTATAGTTATACGCGTAAGTTGGAACCCGCAGATAAACCACGTAAGCTCCGCAAAAACCTACGCTTTTAAAAAAAATTTATTACGTTCTGGCGTGCGGCGTATGTTATAGGAAAAAGGATAGGGCTTTTTTTCAAACGTTCCTAGGCAAAAGATAGCGGTTTTCACCAGGATTTTCAGACCAAGTATTCTCCTGTCGGCGCGACAGATGAAAAATATAGTTTTTAAGAAACATGTTCAGATTGACAATGAACGTGTCGGTATTTCCAACAAGTTTAAAAACATGTTTTCAAGTCAATACATATCATTTATATAAGGTTTTCAATGGCAAAAATGGTTTTTTTTTCAAAGCTGTTCAACAACAATTTTGAATTGAAAACTTATTATATATATATATCTCGAACAACCCTACAATAATACATATCATCGTGTACATCTTAAGAAATATGTAACGAAAATTAATTTTAAAATTACCAAAAAATTCCTTTACTTGACACCCCCTTAACTCATTACGATGTATAAATCTAGATACTGTTTAAAGTGGACAAGTCAGCAGTGGTCGTTATTTTTTTTTTGAAATTGTTCTTTGAATGGCACTCGCTTTTATTTTAATTTATTTATATTCTGATTTGTTTCGATGAAATCAAATTTATAACATACACTGAAAATTCCAGTGTCTAGTGAATATATGTAAAATTACCCTTAAATCACCAAAATTCTTTCTTTTGACCATATTTTTAACGCAATTTTTAACTCTAGATATTGTTAACAAATTGACCAATTCAGAGCACATTTTTCCCAGAAGTACGCGTTATAGTTAGAAAAGGTACCGGTATAGTCCGGATTCGCGTATAGACTATACGTATAGTCCGGGGTTTTGGGCGACGAACTTTCTAACTATACGCCGCACCCCGCTGTACCAAAAGAAGATTCTACGGAATCAACTTTTTAATGACGTAATTATAAACCATAGGCGATTAATGTATAGTCAAGACGATAAAGAGTGAAAATAATTTTGCTGTCTTACGCCCATGCTCACACAAATTGCAATTGGATTGTTATACCGTCATCAAAAAGTTAATTACAGTCCGTACCTCCTTAAAGCGCATTTTGAGTTTTTAAAATCAGCGAAATTATCACGTAATCTATAGCAAAGTATAGGTAATTTTGACTGTCTCCCCGGCGGACGAAAACAACGTAGTAAACGAGAAAACTCAGGCTGTACATTTACTAAATTTCGTACAAAGTTAAAAATAAACCCCACACAATTAATGTTGAGATTCTAATTCAAATGAAAATCCATGAAATGTACCTATACACTACAATGCCCTGTGTGTTTTGCTTCTTAAACGGACAAATTTGAGCCAATCACAGCCAAATCAGACACAAAAACCAACGCAGAGATAAAAGTACGTACAAAAACCAATCAACAACATAAGAATTCGCCTAATTTCTTCCCTTAAGGTGGTGTGGGTGAATTTTGACATTTTGGAGGCTTGGTGCGGCTAAACTGATGACGGTAGAACATTTCTCATCAATACACATGAAAGATCTATCCTTAAGGGGGTACTGGTCGCTGGAATTGTTTTTTCTCGATAAAAATTTGGCCAACCAGGGCTTTAAGGATATTATTCAGATTAGCCAGTTTGTAGATCTAGCCTTTCGCTTGCGTGAGAAATGTGTCAAAACTTTTTTGTATGCACACAC
>SCLH01000373.1:197608-217888 GCA_004367855.1 Oikopleura vanhoeffeni | reverse complement strand
AAAAAATAATTTGGTTAAAAACACAGTATTTCGGAATTCTAGAACAGCTGACTTAAAATTTTTAGAAAATTTTCCACTCTCAACCTCAAAAGTTGATATTACAAACTTCAAAAAAAAGAGTTTAACATTTATCAAATTTAATTATTTTCGAGCGTTTTTATAAGCTGTAATCGCTGACACAATTATGGTGCCTAAAATTTATATTTCAAAACTTTAAGAATCAAAGATATTTATTAAACTTACTTTTTTTTTCTAATGAATTTTTGTAATTTCCGTAGGATGGAATACAGAAGTATTTAAATTTGACTGAATTCCATTTGCCGTTGGTTGAATAGAATAGCTGTGATTCACAAAGTTAGAGGGTAAACCTTTATTTTGCTTTTCAACTTTTGTCGTCCAAATTCGTGGCGGAAATAGGTCTTCGGCGGACGAGTAATTTATTGTAAATATATGGATAATATGGTAAATATATGGAAACAATTTTTCCTCCAAATTGCAATTGGATTGTTATACCGTCATCAAAAAGTTAATTACAGTCCGTACCTCCTTAAAGCGCATTTTGAGTTTTTAAAATCAGCCAAATTATTACGTAATCTATAGTAAAGTATAGGTAATTTTGACTGTCTCTCCGGCGGACGAAAACAACGTAGTAAACGAGAAAACTCGGGCTGTACATTTACTAAATTTCGTACAAAGTTAAAAATAACCCCCACACAATTAATGTTGAGATTCTAATTCAAATAAAAATCCATGAAATGTACCTATACACTACAATGCCCTGTGTGGTTTGCTTCTAAAACGGACAAATTTGAGCCAATCACAGCCAAATCAGACACAAAAACGAACGCAGAGAAAAAAGTACGTACAAAAACCAATCAACCACATAAGAATTCGCCTAATTTCTTACCTTAAGGGGGTGGTGTGGGTGAATTTTGACATTTTGGAGGCTTGGTACAGCTAAACTGATGACGGTAGAAAATCATTCTCGATACACATGAAAGATCTATCTTTAATCTCGCAATTCCATTAAACAATTCAGTACTACTCCCACCAACCATCTGGTTAACCGCGGTTAAACACGAGTCCCTCATCTTTTTTCAAAGAAACAAGGATCCTAGAGCTTATATCGGAAAGTTTTGAGATTTGGTGATAATCCGGAAAATTGTCTGAATTTTAGTGAATGGGAGCTATTTTTTCAATTTTTGCCTCCGGGCTCAGCAATCTGGTTGAATATGCCGAAAAATGGTGTTTTTCGACGCTTTGATACAAGGCTTTTTCTTTGGAAATGCCAGAAACGTCATTTTCGGAATATAACAAGCCCAAGGGTTGGTGAACATCGAATGGGAAGTACTTTTTTGAATTTCGGCCTGATTGGCTGTAAATCGACAAAAAAGTGCGCGAAATTGACAATTTTGAACATAAAAGTGAAAATTAGAANATCTATCTTTAATCTCGCAATTCCATTAAACAATTCAGTACTACTCCCACCAACCATCTGGTTAACCGCGGTTAAACACGAGTCCCTCATCTTTTTTCAAAGAAACAAGGATCCTAGAGCTTATATCGGAAAGTTTTGAGATTTGGTGATAATCCGGAAAATTGTCTGAATTTTAGTGAATGGGAGCTATTTTTCAATTTTTGCCTCCGGGCTCAGCAATCTGGTTGAATATGCCGAAAAATGGTGTTTTTCGACGCTTTGATACAAGGCTTTTTCTTTGGAAATGCCAGAAACGTCATTTTCGGAATATAACAAGCCCAAGGGTTGGTGAACATCGAATGGGAAGTACTTTTTTGAATTTCGGCCTGATTGGCTGTAAATCGACAAAAAAGTGCGCGAAATTGACAATTTTGAACATAAAAGTGAAAATTATAAAATCTAGTGCCACCAAAAGATTCCTTGTATACGATTTGCTGGAAACGATATAAGCAACTATGGTCTCATTTTCAACATTTCCAACAAAAAAATAGGGTTTTTCCATAAATTTCGTTTTGCTCTATAGCACTGTTTGTGTTAAAAATGAGACCATAGTTGCTTTTATACAATTTATGACAAATAATATCATTTTAAATTTTTTCCTGGAACATAACCATTACAAGTATGCACCTGCCAATCACCTTTTCCACGGATAGGCCTTCCTATCGTTTCCGCATCATAATTTTCGACTTTGAAATTTTCTTCAGAATGCGGGTTAATAAATCTCGTTCTCAAATAGTTAATTCCCGTTTTTTGTTTCTTCACAATCGACTTAAGTGGTTTTATCGTTGCTGTTGCACAGCACCCAGTAGATTTATTGGAACAGTGCATGTAAATTGTATCATTACCGAAAGACGTCGAATCATAACCGTAAACTATGCCATTTTCGACTGTTTGAAAAGATGGCATAATTGTACCAGCTCGTTTGGACATGCTCACAAATTGACCGTCTTTGACAAATTTTCGAGGAGGGCCAGGACTTTTGGTTACAGGCTCCAGAACTTCCATTGAGTTGATTTTATCTTCATTAGTCATTTTGCAAGTATGCACTGATAAAGTTAAATGATATTTTTTCGACATTTTTAAATTATTTTATATTCCTTTAGAAAATATCCTCCTTCGATATGAAAAATGCCCTGAGTGTAAAATGATCTCCCTATTCTTACGCTAGAGAAACTTCAAATTCGCAGAGCCAGTTTCATTGTTATTGACGATTTGAAATAAGGAATTTCAAAAATAAAAAATCGGTTTTAATGTGTTCAAGCTATCTTATACTAGGAGTAGAGAATTTTTTCTGGTCATTTTAAGACTTAGGATTTTTTTGTTCTTCAAAAAAATCGGTTTATCGGTCAATTTTTCGTGATTTTACAAGTAGTCTGGAATCCAGTTCTAGCTAAGCTATATGAAGTGCTAGAAGGCTGATTTTTTGGCCAGTGAAAATTAAGCGTTTTTCGGTTACCGTTTTTTTGATTGAGGGTCGGCGACCAATATTTGACCTCTAATTACCGGTCAAAGTTTAAGGTCAATCTCAAATTCATCGTATAGACTTGAAAAAACCCCCAAAATAATCGGAAAGGTCGACTTTCTGATGAACGAATTAGCAACTATGGGTCAATAATGTACTGAAAGGTCGCTAGCGGCCAAAAAATCATCTTCTAGCACTTTATACGGCTTCGCTATTGGTACTCATTGGTACTTTATTTCACAAATATTGATATGACCAAGCTATTTTATAGACCAACTTTTATTGAATTATTGTGATTTCTAAACATTTTGCCAATATTTGAAACTTTCCTGTAGTTGGTACTGGCTCGAAAGAATAAATTTCGTAGTTTTCAGGAATTAAATTCTCATCAGCATGAATATTTTTAAATTCAAAGTTTGTATTTGTAGTTGCAAATTTTAGCACCGAATCGATTGAAACATTTAAAGTAGCTTCTGCAAGACAACCATCTCCAAAATAAGTCTGGTTCACTTTATTTCGTACTCGTCTTTATTTTGGGTTGGCAAGAGAAGGCCAAAAACATAAAATCTCTAAAAAAAGTTTGAGATCGAAATTATTTGAAGGTATTTCAACTAGGGCGTCACAAATTTCGGATATCGAAAAAAAATTCTAAAAATTTTTGAAAATTTTCGAAACAATTTTTTTCGTATTATCCGGAAAAAATAAAGAGGAATGACTTCTTCAGATTTTTCAGATACCCTTTAGTCTCTATTTTGGCCTCGACCTGTGACGCCCTAATTTCAACTCAACATTTCTACACGTTTTTACCCTCAATATCTATTTAAAGCCTTTTACTACCATCCCTGTATTTATGGCATCTAAGCTTTATTGTATAAAATGGGTCACCAGTTTCTTTTTGTATTTTATAAACTTTGTAGACATAACTTTCTCCATTTATCTCAAAAATAAAACATAAGGATCTCTGCAAATAGCGTCCATCTATTTTTAAAAATATTTTCTTAAAAACGAATTTTTCTGAATTTGTTGGATGAGAAGTCGAAATATCTACGGACTTCGAATTTTCTAGAATTGAATAATTTTCTTCGAAAAATTCAACTTTAGGCACGGTATTAATTGAATGACCTTGAGGAATAATGTCAATAACTTCTGAAATTTCGTCTTCTAGAACTTCGATTTTTATAGCATCATTTTCAGTTTTAGAATGCAGTGATATCAGCTAAAAATAAATTCAAAAAATAATTTTTTAATACAATATCGTAATTTCGATAACGTAATATCGATAATTTTATTAAAATATTTTTTTCATTTGAAACAAAAAAAACGTTAACACATAAAATAGGCGGCGGTAAAAACGCGGGCGAAATTTTTATTTTTAAATTGAATTAAAACGCTAAAAAAAATTTTTCTGCACCAATAGGTCGCACGACTTTTTTTTTGGCCCGCGTTTTTTACCCCCGCCCATAAAATATCATAAAAAAAGAATTACCTGAGAAAGTTCATTGTCTTTTATTTTATCCAGCTCAGTTGATTCATTTAATTTTTGTTTTTTGGTCGCAGGTTCTTGAGTATAAGGCTCATACATAGGTTCGTTCCCATTTATTTTTGGAGAGTCTCCCGCCACGGGTTGCTTCAGACGTGGTATAGCTTTCTTCATAGCTAAATAATACAGTATTAGCTTGCAAAAAACGAAATATGTTTGAGAATTATTTTCCTAATCGAATGTTTTTATACAAGTGCAGAGTTTTCCTACAGTTGTAAAGAAAAAATTATTGTTGTTTTCTAAAGAAATTTTTTTTCGATGAATGTACTAACGTACGGTATACTAGTATATGAGTCAAATCAAGTGTCCCAGGAAAAGTTGGTCTATACAATTATCTACAGACTTCAATCTCATAAATATAATCAATTTTTTCGATGAAGGTATCTTTCGAATCTTTTTTTCATTATAAAATTGCATAAAACAGAAGAATAAATTTATGAACATATTAAATTGTTTCTCAATTTGTTTTGTGTTCAGATTCTGAAATTAAATATCGTTTATTAAGAACTTGAATGACATCATAAAATAAAAAAAATGATGCGAGATCCCGCCGTTTCCAAAAGTATTATTACCTTGAAAAATAAGTAACGTCGCCTATATTTATTTTGCTCGGCCAGCCAGTTTTTAGGCCTACGCAATGCTATTATATAAAGTTAGCCGCCTACGCATTCGCGAATGTAAAATTTCTGGCATTTTAAAAAAATTACGTGGGCGAAAGATTCTAAATTTGCTTTGAAAAATTTTCCCAGGTCCAATTTTTCATCTAAACTGTCTGAAATTTTCATAAGAACACGAACAACTTATTTTCCCCAGCTTACCGTCCCAAATTCAAATCCATAACCGGTACTATTGATAGCACCGAAAAAAACATCTTGAGCAGAATTCCAAGGGGAAAAAACAGGCAATCGGATAATTTTACCGGTAAATACCGGTTATTGATTAGAATTGATTGAACTACGTTTCAAAGATATAGATTTACCCGGGGCGCATCATACTTATCGTACCTACTTATGACCAGCCAATCACAGACACGCTTCAAAGAGAGCGGCGTGTTAAAAATATTTAGGCGACGTTAACTCTTGGGAGCTCATATGCTGCATACGCCATAAAAAAAGTTCCGTGGAGGCATCTTCATACATAATGTTTACGAATAAGTGGTTTAACTTTTATCAATTCTAATGATTTTCAAGCGTTTTTATAAGCTATAATCGCTGACACAATTATGGTGCCCAAATTTATATTTCAAAATTTTAAAAATTAAAGATTTTTATTTATAATCTTACGTTTTGTTCCTAAGGGAACTATTTTCGTAAATTGCGTAGAATTAAATGCAGAAGTATCTAAAGTTAACTGAATTCCATTTGCCGTTGGTTGAGTTAATTGGTTGTGATTCACAAAATTAATGAACGAAGTTTTCTTTGGCTTCTCAACTTTTGTCGGCCGAATTCGTGTTTTTGTCAGGTCTTCGGCCGACGAGTAATTTAATGTAATTCGTCCGAAATTGCTGGTTTGAATCGTTTTTCTTGGGATGGTTAATTTTACTGGAAACATTTTTTCCTCCATTTGGTCAAAAATTTCTTCTTTTGTCCACGCTGGAAAAGCTTTCGACATTTTAATGTAAATGTATCGTAACCGAATTTTCCAAAAAACTGGCAGAATTTGCCTGGTGATTTGTGCCACATTTTTAGCCAAAGCATCCCGTAGAGACGGATAATCTGGGCAGTCTCTGGTTAAACTTTGATAAAATAGAGTGTCGTGGGCGTATTGAGGGAATGTTTCTTCAAAAGAGTCGATTTCGGTATTGTAGATAAATTCATTTCTTCGAGTGGGTTAAATTAAAGTTTAAGAACATAAGTTAAATTTTCAATGAAATGCGTCGCGACATTCCGTATAATTACAATCTTAAACAATCAAAAATTACAAATGCTATTTATCAGGCTTTGAATTTTTGAAATTTTGAGTACAGCTTGGTCCGGCGGATAGGTGAAATCCGGCTAATAGGTGAAGGTTTTGAGCGTAAAAACTTTCACCTATCCGCCCGACCCTGCTGTACAAGGGTAAAGGGTCACTATTTGAGATAAATGAACTCTCAAAATGGTAACTATTAAGAAGTAACTACTGTAACTGTCAGACCGTTTGAGTACATGATGGATGTTATTTTTTATGCAAAAAAGTATATATTTTTTCTCATTTGCCCTGAAAATGAGAATTCAATGACTTATACTTAGGGCGTCACCTGTCGATTTGACTCAGAAAAAATGTCGAAACTTCTGAAATTTCGGATTTTGAAAAAAATTTCGAAAAGTTTTCGAAATTATTTTTTTCAAATTCTCCAAGAAAAATGAAGAGGAATGACTTCTTCGGATTTTTCATATACCCTTTAGTCTCTATTCTGGCCTCGACAGGTGACGCCCTACTTAAAAAGTTATACATTATTTTATATTCAATAATTTTTATTTTTTAATTTATCGCTTAGGCCTTGAAGTTCTAGAAGATTGAAATTTCTTTGTAATATAAATATCTTCATCTAAATTTTCTTGCTTGATGTCATTCACAATAATGGTTTCTGAATCTTCCTCGTCATTTGTATCTGTTTCAATTCTGGAAGGATCATTCTCAACCCATGTTTCGAAGAAGTCCATTCTGAAGCTTTTTTAAGTATTTTCTTAGAGCATTTTGAGCTAGTTCATTTTTTTTTTATCTTTAATTCTGGGTTTGTGAAATTTTTTTAATTTTCCCGAAGATTATTTCCAACATTTTTTTGAATAAAGCAAAAAGGGTCTGAGTAGAAAGAGTTTCGATAAAATTTCAGTGATATGACTTTAACCGACTTTAAGGGTATGGTAGTTCCTAATTTGACATATTCCCGATAAAACATTAGCCAAACAGGGATCCAAGGATATTAATAGTTAGCTATTTTGTAGAACTATGCGCTCAAAACGTTGCGAAAAAATATGCCAAAACTTTTTTGTATGACCACACTCCTTCACACATAAGTGACACAAGAGCCACCTAAGCCAAAACGGAAAATCTATTCCTTCCCCGATTGTTCTTATTTTGAAATAAACCCAAATTTTAACATAAGCTGTATAATTAGTATGCAAAACTTCATAGGAGTGGCTTTAGTCGATAAGTGCATTATTTAAAAAAAAAAGGAAAAAAACGGTCAAAATACCGGTTTTTGGACTTGTTTTCACACGGAAAATCTATTCTCCTCCTAGGTTAAATTTCAAATTTACTCAAAATTTTTTACATAAGCTAGCTCTAAACAGAGGAAGCTTCATAGGCAGCGTTTTTGATTAAATTTCGATCCAAACAAAAAATATGAATTTTTCAAGGTCACGTGAAAAAATTTTTCGAAAAAAAAATGTGCTTCGATTTTTTCGGGACAGTAGGCGGATTTTTTTTTGTTCTATTTTGGTTGTTTTGTGCTTTAAAACATCAACGACTGATTTGGTGCATTTTTATGACTTAATAACTGCATAAAATGTAGGAACCACCATAACCTTAAACGGAAAAAATTTTTGTATTGAAAATAAACTTGGGAAAGCGCAAGTAAAGATATAGCAGATAAGTAACTATCAGTGATATGAGTAACTAGCAGATAGTAAATACAGTTTTTGAAGATTTCAGTATTATCAAATAATCAACTGTTCTTATTAAAAAGTCTGAACGAATTATTATGGTGCTCAAAAATATCGTTGGAAATGATAATAAAATGATAAGTTTGAATATCTTTATGTTTCGTATATAGCCATATTATATTTAAATTTCCGATAACAAAAAGGCGGCAAATTTCAATCATAAATCTCTTATCAAAATTGGCAACTGGACGAGTCAATAAAGTCTTTTAGCCAAAAGATAATATAAAGTAAGTAGACTTTGTATTATTCTTGATCCGATCTATGCTTTTTGCTGAAAACAGACAGGCTTCAATAAGTGGTCAATGAGCACGACTATTTATGACCACTAGGGTAAAATAAATCATTGTAAAAAATCATGTTCAAAAAAATTAAAAGTGAAATTTCACGCATTTCAATTTTCACTCATTTCAATGGCGCTCGGAAATTCTATTCCGGACAAATATACCGTATACTATATCTATTACGTGACTTCCTGGTCGTTATTTACTAGATTTTTAGCCAATTTTTCAAAATAATTCGGCGTTTGCAAACGACTTATCTGATTTAATTCTGAGATAGCTCAAACTGAGCACAAATATCTATAGTTGAAAAGAAAATATAANTCACCTATCCGCCGGACCCTGCTGTAATGTATTTGAAACAAAAGATACCTCGATCCATTTTTTTTGTCTTTTTTCGATGATTTTAGGTATGCTGGAGCCACAATTGTGGCTCTGTGCTCACAAGGGTTAAAGATTACTGAAATTATTTATTTTTTTTCAAAAATTAGGAAGCGATGGTCGGATTCGGACCAATTATTTTATTTTATCATTCACATGGTATTTGTGCCCAGTTTGAGTTATCCACGAATGAAATCGGATGAGTTGTTTCCAAATGCGGAATTAAATAAAAATTTTTGTTATTGATATACGATAATTTATATTTTACCTTAAAGTGCGAAAAATCTTGAATAAAGTCTATTGTTAATTTGCTCTACTAAACTGACTCCGCTTGATTCCCGCGATTCTATTGGCTTAGAGCGATTTAATAAGCGCTATCGACCAATAGGACTGCGAGAATGACATTTGAACGGCAAAATAAAATTTATGAAATCACTTCTTATTTTGTGTTTCTTGCACAAATTTTGAAAGCAAAATGATCGCAGGTTTATGGCAATTTCGTTTATTAACATTTATAATGGGTAAGCTCACTGATTTTTACTAACTAAAAAGTGCTGCAACACAAATTTATGAATTTTTTCGAATAATGAAGAATTTACATTTTTTCTTATACTGTACAGAAAAGTTCCATATATAAGGTTATACATGGACGCGTTAGTGGGGACTCGAATTTAAAGTGCTAATTTCAACAGATGTTTTCGTTTCTTGGGTATATCGAAGATTTCCTGCCTAGTCGTCGATTTATCTCGAGCGTCATAACTTTTGAGCCAGTGTCCAATCACAATACCCGATTGTCGACTCAATTCAAGAATCCCTCGATTTTGGCCACTTTATCAAAGTTATGACGCTCCAGATAAATCGACGACTAGGCAGGATTTTCGATATTAATACTGGAAAATCAAAGATAAGGTCACTTTTGGGTCAATTTACTTGTAAAAACGGCTTTTTTATCAAAAAATGTCAATTTACACGGCAATATGATGTTTTTTAAATTTTTGAGCGTCATCAATTAATCGACGAATGACTGATTACTCCAGTTCAAGCCTTTTTGTCAAATCTAGAAACCGTCATCAAAATAATCAGTCTAAAGTCTTTTTTTTTCTCATGAGGGCCAGGTTTATGTTATTACAGAAAATAAGTATTATTTTCTATTTTTCCCTGCAACGTAGCCATTACATGTATGTTCACGCCAATCCGCTTTCCGCCTTGGCATTCCTATCGTTTCCGCATCATAATTTTCGATTTTGAAATTTTCTCTAGAATGCGGGTTAATAAATGTCAGCGTTGAATAATCATTTTCTTGATTTTCTTTTCTGCATTTTTTCTTCACAATCGAATTGAGCGGTTTTATCGTTGCTTTTGCACAGCACCCAGAAGATTTATTTGAACAATGCATGTAAATTATATCATTGCCGAAGGCCGTCGAATAATAACCGTAAACTATTTCTAGGATTGCGCCCGGTTAAATTTTTGCTTTATTAAATAAAAAATTATTAAAAAAAATTATGGGAGAATATTGGGGTTTTATGTTTAAAATTGCCATATCGAAAATGATCCCTACTGCGCCTTTCTGTCCATGCCTACCTGTGACGCCTGGCCAGCCATTCAGAGCGCTATTCAGAACGTCACTACCTACACTACAGGTAGGCGTGGACAGAAAGGCGCAGTAGGGATTATTTTCGATATGAACGTGTGCTCAACCTCGCTCTAATTTGGAATTATTTTAATTGCAAAATAAACCCTAATTTTGAGAAAAATACGCCTACGCAATTGCTTAATTATTTTCGGGTTTTGTTTTAACTATCTTCTTTTTGGCCTGAAAAACTTTCCGGAAATGAAAATAAACGATAATTTAAATTTTGATATCGAAAAAATCAATCTGAATTTTAAAAAACTTCAAGTTTTAACTCTAGCACTTTTGAATATATTTTTGAAGCGATACGGTGACTTTGAAATTGTCGGTGAAATTTTTTTGAGGTTATCTACTGTAGTTTTCATAGAAAAATTTTAAACCTTCGAATCGATTTTAATATTTAGTCGACACGATGTTTATGTTAAGAGTGAGATTTTAGAGACATTCAGCGACCACTAGCGGGCAAACTTGTGATCCGAGATATTTGAGAGACAGCTCATTGTTATTTTTTGTCCGATTTAGTCTAGTTCCAAAATTCTATTAAAATATTTCTGTGAATGGTACCCCCTTAACACATCGGTTAATTTTCTTTAATGTTTGCATTAGATTTTAGTTTTCTGTGCGCAACCCTAACTATTCCGTTTTCTAGGGTTTGAAATGCCGGCATTATTGTACCAGCTCGTTTGAACATGCCTACAAATTGACCGTCTTTTACAAGTCTTTGAGATGGGACAGGAGCTTTATTTTTCAGTTCTGGGACTTCTACCGCGTTGTTTTTATCTTCATCGGCTATTTTACAAGTATGGGCTGATGAAGTTAAATAATATTTTTTTGATATATGTATCCATCATGATGCCCGAGTAACTTAAATCTCTCATTTGTCTTTTCAAAGAATACGGAGTGAGAGATTTAAGTTACTCAGGCATTATGATCGATATAATATACGGTCAAAAAAATAACACATTTTTAGGGTATTTAAAATGTCACAGCAAATTTCCTAAAATAACGTTTTTTAGGTAATTTGCTGTAATAAATCAATCAATACAACCCTTTTTTAACTGCATAAAGGGTCTTTCAAATCCATTGATTAAACTGATATTGAGCCAATAAAATATACAATACATTTTAACTGTAAGATTTTAACTTTTAAAGATTTATACTCAAATTATATACCCATCAAACAATTCAATCGAATAATTTCAAGAAATATTTTTTTCACGAAGATTTTCATAATAATCTCGTCATATTTAACGAATGAGAGGCACAAATTTTTTTGACTATCTATACATTTAGATTTTTTGCACGGATGATGAACGCGGTCTGACATTAGATGATTCATTTACAATAATTCAGATAATCAAGCCTTTTTATAGTTCAAATTTTATTCAACTATTATGGTGTCTACATTTTTTGTAATATCTAAAACTTTCCTGCAGTTTGCAGTGGCACAAAAGAGCCAATTTTGTAATTATCAGGGATCAAATTCTCATCAGCATGAATATTTTTGAATTCAAAATTAGTACCTCTTTTCCAAATCTGAGTTGCAAATTCTAATTTTGAATCGAATGGAACATTTATAGTAGCTTCTGCGAGGCATCCATCTCCATGATAGAAATTGTTCACTTTATTTTTTACTCGTCTATATTTTGAGTTGGCAGAAGAAGCTCAAAAAACAGAATTTGACAAAAACAGATAATTTTTCTTAAAGAAACATACGTGCAAACATTCCGTCCAATAGGTTATTTTTCGAATGTCGACTTGAATTTTTTTTTCTAAACTTTTTAACATAATGAATAGTTTATCAATTTTCGAATTTTGTGTCAACAATAAAGATAAACCGTAATTGTCAAAAATTGTTGAAGGGTCCAAAATTTTTCGAAGCTAACATTTGCACGTATTTTTATTTGGCAAAGTACAGCATAATGCGTTTAAACAGACAATTTGAGTCGCATAACTGTCCGTTTAAACTCACGTGGCGAAATTGTCTCTTGCGGGCCCGTCGGTTTAAACGTAAGCTGGATTTGTTTGCTCTGACCCCGTCCTACAGGGTTCTCCGTTTAAACGCACTATGTTGTACTGTCAAATGCGTCTAAGAGGACAGAAAATTTTTTGTCGTTTTGTCCATTTGAAAAATCTCACTGAAAATCTCTAAAAAATCAAAATGGCGCTAGAGAGCTAAAAATGCAAGCCAAACTTAGGCGCAACTTTTTTAAAAAAATGAGAGAAATTAGTCACCTGGTTAATTTTTTTTTCAAAAAAAAAAGAAGATTATCAAGAAAAAGTTTGGATTTTTTTTTGGAATATTTTTATAAACCTACTTTTATCAAAAAAAATGGATATTTTCTTGACAGAAAACTTTTTAACTAAAAATTAAATAAATTTCCCGTTTTAGTTTTTTACTGCCATCCCTGTATTTATCGCATTTAAGCATTATCGTATAAAATCGTTCACTAAATTCTTTTAAGATTTCATGCACTTTGTAGACATAACTTTCTCCATTTTTCTCAAAAATAAAACATAAAGATCTCCGCATAGACCGACCATCTATCTTTACAAGTATTTTCTTAAAAACAAAATTTTCTGAATCATCAACCGCGGTTGAATGTTGGTTAACCGCATTTGTTGGATGAGAATCATTTTCTACAAAAAATTCGAGTTTAGGCACGGTATTTTCTGTTTGACCTTGGGGAATAATTTCGATAGCTTCTGAATTTTGATCCTCTTCTACTTCGATTTTTATATTATCACTTTGATTATTTTCAGTCGTAGAATGATGTTTTATCAGCTAAAAATAAATCTCAATTTTTCAAATGCATTCAGAATGAAAAACTCCTGCAAATTTTGTGCAAAATATAGAGGGCGATTAGAGTGCCAAAAAATTATTCGTCAAAAAAAAATTTGAATCGGAATTCATTCGGCATTTAAAAATGACTCAACTGATTTAGTTTCTAGATAGCTTAAACTGAGCAAAAATATCTAGTTAATAATAACATCTAAAATTATTGGTCAGAATCGAATTATTTTTTTTCTGAGATAATTGAAATTATTTAGTTATAATTTAATAATTTCAGTTATCTCAAAAACAAATTAAGAAATAATTCGATTCGGACCAATTATTTAGTATTTTATTATTTACTAGATATTTGTGCTCAGTTTGAGCTGTCTATAAATCAAATCGGATTAGTCATTTTCAAATGCCGAGTGAATTCCGATTCAAAATTATTTTTTTGGCGGATAATTTTCTAGGGGGATTAACGTACCCTCCAAAAAAGTACCTGAAAAAATTCTGTGTCCTCTGTTTTATCCAGCTCACTTACGTCAGTTGATTCATTAAGTTTTTGTTTTTTTGTCGCTGGTTCCGTAGTATAAGGCTCATATATTGGTCGATTGTGATTCATTTTTGGAGAGTCTTCAGGTAAAAAATAAGATGATATTATCTCTAGCATGTTTTTTGTAATTTTAAAATTGCATTAAAATTCCAACAAACTTGATTATATTTGAAAAGCACTTTAATTTTTTAACTAACCTAACGATAGTGGATCCTATTGGTCTGACTCAAGTGTATATAATCCTACAATTATAAAGACAAAACTATTGCGGAATTTTTGAACACAGACAAATCTATTTTCAAGAACATTTTTACTCCGAAAATCCAATAAATTTTTTGAACGGTCCAATCAAGATCAGTTAGAGCTTCAGAGACAGGAAACTTATTGCCAAACTTAGATTGTTCTAACGTAAAAGAAACAATGACTCGAAATCCTGGTTCAAATTTGAAAACACTGAGGTAGTTTACGTTTAATTTATGGTGCCTCAAATTTATACTTTCAATTTTTTTTTTAAAGTCGAGTTTTTCCAATAATTATCTTACGTTTTGTTACTGGAGGATCTATTTTCGTAAATTTTGGAAATTGAGTGGCAAAATTGAAGGGTAAAGTATCCTTTGGCGTTTCAAGTTTTCTCCGAGCGATGCGTATTTTTGTGAGGTCTTCAGTCTTCGAGTATTTGAAAAAACATTCTGTTATTCTACCAAAATATGTATTTTTAATCATTTTTCTTGGAATTGTTATTTTAACTGGAAACATTTTTTCCTCCATGTTCCCAAAAATTTCTTCTTTTGTCCACGCTGGAAAAGCTTTTGACATTTTAATGAAAATGTATCGTAACCGAATTTTCCAAAAAACAGGCAGAGTTTGCCTGGTGATTTGTGCCACATTTTTAGACAAGGCATCCTGTAGAGACGGATAATCTGGGCACTCTTTCGTTAAACTTTGATAAAATAGAGTGTCGTGGACGTATTGGGGGAATGTTTTTTCAAAATCGACAATTTCCGTATTGTATTGACATTCATTTCTTTGAGTATACAAAGCCCTTTAGATAAATTAAAATCTTTGATAAACCGTATTGAAAAATAGGATATACTGTATATCATATCAATTACGGGGGCTCCTTGTCATTTTCTACTAGATTTTTAGTAAAATTTTTTAATAATTTGGCTTTTAAAAACAACTCATTCGATTTTATTCCTGGATAGCTCAAACTGAGCAAACATATCTTGTGAATGATAAAATTGGTTCATCGAAATAATTTTTTTCATTTTTTTACTGAGATTACTGAAATTGTCGAATTATTGGTTTTTCTTTAAGAAATTGGAAACAATGGTCAGATTTAGACTAATTTATTTATTTTATTATTAACAAGATATTTGTGCTTAGTTTGAGCTATTTAGAAATGAAATCGGATGATTTGTTTGCAAACGCCGAATTATATAAAAAAGTTTGGCTTAAAATCTAGTAAAAAATGACCAGTATCCACCGTAATCGATATATTAATCAATCGGCAAAAACTGATTGGTGGGCTTACGGTTTTCAGAATACAGGTTTTTCCGTAAGAAAGCAAAATTATATTCAGTCTTTAGCGCCTCCGTGGATATAAATTGTTTTTAGTTTATAAAAACATTGTCATAACGTTGACTTCGTTGAAGTTTTAAGTGGCTATATCCTGTAATTTGACAATCATTAAAAATTTAAAAAAAATAAATTTTTCATAAAACTGGCTCGACAAAATCAAAAATAATCATTTTATGGTGAAGGTTATCAGGCAAGAACTGTAAAATTCCTATTTCAATGAGAGTCCCTGACATTTACCATTTTTTGGTCTCCTAGCGGGAGAACCTATTGCCAG
The DNA here is from genome assembly GCA_004367855.1 of Oikopleura vanhoeffeni. Classification (NCBI taxonomy): domain Eukaryota; kingdom Metazoa; phylum Chordata; class Appendicularia; order Copelata; family Oikopleuridae; genus Oikopleura; species Oikopleura vanhoeffeni. Next base: position 202,289 of record SCLH01000373.1, on the reverse strand, counting down.
ATAAGTTTAATTTTTTTTTTAATTTATCGCTGTTGCCTTGATCTTCTAGGAACTGTTTGAGATTCTGGGCAAACTTTTCCGGCAGGAATTTCACTTTCCAAATTTTCTTGTTTGATATCATTTACAATAATGGTTTGTGCGTCATTGTCCTCTTCATCTGAGTAATTTTCAATTTCGGAAGAATCATTCTCAACCCATTTTTCGAAAAAGTCCATTCTGAAGCTTTATAATTGTAGGGTTGTTTCAAGAAATATATATCAATTACGGGGTCCTCTAGTCGTGGTTGGTTTAAATAAGGGCATTATTTCCATTTTTATAATCAAAACTGATAATGAAATATTTCAGTAATCACAGAAAGAAAATTGTCCCATTCTGACCAATTAATTATTTTTGCATTATTCACGAGATATCTGTGCTCAGTTTGAGCTATCAAAAAACTTAATCAGATGAGTCGTTTGCAAAAGCAAAATTATATAAAAATGTTGGCTGAAAAAGTGGAAAAAACGACCAGAGGGCTCCGTAATAATTAGATATCGTATATAAAAGTTGTCAATTTAAAATTGTCTTTTCTAACGTATATAAAAGTTATTATATTTTATTAAACTACGTTATCGGCGTAGCATACTTCAGGTTTTTAAGAAAAATGGAAAGGTAAGTTTCAAGACTTCACAGATTTAAATCTTAGAGTTTGCAAATATATTTTGTGTGGGCAGAAGAAAAGTTTTAAATTTTTGGCCCACTTTTTTAAAAAAGTGCGAAACTTTTATTGATCTTTTTGATCATTTAGGGAAAATTGATTATAACGATGCCTAAATGTGTTTGTCACAGCCGTTTTTGAATCCGCGCCTCTGATTAGCTTACCTTAGATTAAGCGATGGGTGTGGAGGCGCGCAAAAAAGTGCATAGTCGGGACAGAAGAATATAGGGATCGATATAAAAGTTGTCAATTTAAAAATTGTCTTTTCTAACGTTTCGGTTTATTCCATTTTCAATATGGGGAAAAAAAATGTATTGTTAAATTTTCTCGATTATTATAAAAATCTTCCATTTATGAAACTGAAATTTCAATAAAGAATTATGGTGCTCGCATATTATAACTTCAAAACTTACAATGATGTATGTTATGTTTTTTAATGCTCTTTTAGCTTATATTTTTCTACTGAAATATAATAAACAATTAAAACCTATCCTAACTTAGGATCCCTATCTTGTGCAATGAAGCTCGCATGCATTTTTTTCGACATTTTCTATTCATACAAGGCATTGAAGTTCGTCTTTTACAATTAACCGGTTTTGTCCAGGAACAATACTTGATTTTATCAAATCGAGGTTTTTTATGCAGAATAGAAATTCCCTTTATAACTTCAATTTTCCCAGTATCCGGTTTTGAAACGATGGATTCGAAAAATTTATTTTGAACATTTTTTTCTGAAAATATGGAAAATTTGAAGATGGTAGTATTAGAAAATAAGAAGACCTAACTTTATCACAAAAATAGTCCCCTTCTTTTTTTTCTTCAAAAAAGGTATCCTCTGTAGGTTAGAAGTTAAGAATTTAAAAGCCAAATAATTGCGAGGTTTATTTTATTATTGATATTTCAAACATATAAGATCAGTTAAAATTTGGCAAAAGTAATTTCAAATTTATTTTCGAAGAATGAAGAATTAACAGTTTTTGTTTATTTTTATACACTGACTTTCATTTGTTTCAGTCAACTCGGGCGCACCATTACAAAAAGTTAAGTACTAATCAGTAAACTTGGTCAATTTTCAGTAATCATTCGAAATATTGAAGTCCGTGACAGCCAAAGTTTTCGAACTTTCCAAAAATCTTCCATTTTTAGCATCACGTTCCTTTTTCGAAGTATACAAATTTGGTCGACAAAATTTTTGTCCGATTTTTTTCTCCTATTTTTTGCTATGAAAAATGCGTAGGCGCGAAAGGTATACCAATTTGAATAACAAACGAGTGCAATTGAACATTTTACGTTGCAAAAATACAAATTTTGATCTAAACCAACCGGTTTCCATGCAGAACTACTGTAGAAAAATGAAACATTTCATAAATTCGTATTTCCCTTGTTCTGCTGATTTCCGCCTACGCACTTTTCATAGTAAACGATAAATATTTAAAAAAAAAATCGACCAAAAATGTATACTTTCCTTTTTCTCTCTTATTTTGTGTGAATAATTATTATCGGCGTTAAAAGGACTGATTTTGCAGTCGAGGCATATTTTAAACTCATGGCCAATACACATCACATTTTTACACTGCACTACTGAACACTGTTTTTTCGATCTGTGAATGCAAAACAAGCTGCAGGTTTTTCGTTTTTCTAACTTTGGACAGGAATTCACAATATCCAATTGGTTCAAATCAACACGTTTAGTACAATCTTCGCATATACTAAATCAGGGATATTTAAAGTTATGAAATTATGCAAAAATCTTATCAATTATCATTAGAAAACTTGAGCAAGATACACAAATCTGTCAATTTTGTGGGGTGGCACTATTTTTTTCGATTTTTTAGAAATTCTTTCTCAGTTTCACTTTTTAATGCCAGTTTTTTGTATTAATATTTTTTATTAGTGTTCAGATAACTGATAAAATAGAAATTGCAAGAATGTCAATCGCACATTCATATCAACAATAAGACAAGCTGTAAAATGCCTGCGAGAAGAAGAAATTTCGAGAGCGTGCTTTCCGTACCCAAATTGGTTAATCGACTTTTTTTGTCTTCCCTATACTTTGCTTAGGTGGATACGGAAAGCACGCACCGTGCTTTCCGAACCCAAATTGGTCTGCATTATTTTTTTGCTTAGGTCAATTTGGGTACAGAAAGCACGGTGCGTGCTTAGCGTACCCAAATTGGTCTGAATGAAATATATGTTGTGAAAAACGCAACGTCATGATTATTCGTCATCAGGGTGGTTGAGGAATTTCACCGACTGCACTGGAGCACAGTGGTAGACCGCATAAGTAGGGTCAGTACCTGGAGACTTATCTGCAAAACAAAATCCCCAGTACGGATTCTTTGAGTTAATGGGGTTAAACTTTCTCAAAAAGAATGATTCTGACCATGAAAAAAATTTTGGAGCCTCCAATTTGAGTATTAAAAACCAAACTTTCGGGCTTTTAAACTCGCTATAAAGGTTGATTTATTATTGATTTGTTGTTGTCATCATACCAATCGCGTTACAAAAACTCAAAGAATCTGTACTGAGGGGTTTCGTTTTGCAGATAAGTATCTCGGTACTGACCATACTTAGGCGGCATAATTTATGCTTATCACTGTGCTCCAGTGCAGTCGGTGAAATTTCCCAACCACCCTAATGACACATAATCATGACGTTGCGTTTTTCACAACATACTTTTCATTCAGACCAATTTGGGTGCGCTTAGCACGCCCGCGCTTTCCGTACCCAAATTGGCCTAGATATGTTTTTTATTCAGACCAATTTGGGTACGGAAAGTACGGGGCGTGCTCAGCGTACCCAAATGGGTACTAGACACCGACTCGAAATTTCAATTTATTAAACAATGTTTTAAACAATGTTAACTCCACATACGCGAAAATTTAGATTGACCAATAGCAACCAAACTTGAAACACTTATAATAAAAAATTTTACCCAAGGCGTGTTTTCGAAATCGAAATGCGAATCCGATTGGTCTGACCAAACTCATTTGACGCGATGAGCTTTCGGATTTTACTCCAACTTTTCCCATATTTCGTCACATAAATTTACAAAAAATGTTTTTTAAGTTACATTACTCATAATATTTTGCAAATCATGGTGGCCAAAATCGAATTTTCTCGAAGGTTGGTTGAAGGGAAAGTAGTATAACTGTTACTCAAATTTATCAACCAATCAGCGAACCCTGCTTCTATTAATCAAATTCGTATCACTTCTTAAATAATGTATAAAATCATTTACTGTATGCAGTCACGTAAACTTTTTTCAAGGACAGTTTAATGGTAACAAAAGAAACAAGATATTGGTAAATTTTTTCGTTTATTATAAAAATCTTCCATTTATTAAACAGAAATTTCAATAAACAATTATGGTGCTCGCATATTATAACTTAAGGGTATGGTGGTTCCTAATTTGACATATTCTCGATAAAATATTAGCCGAACAGGGCCTCGAGGATATAATTCAGATTAGCCAGTGTGAAGAACTAGCCTTCAACTTGGGAAAAAAATTTGCCAAAACTTTTTTGCATGAATACACTCCCAGACACATTAGCGAAACAAGGAGACCTAAGCCAAAACCGAAATCCCTACTCCTCTGAGGTTATATTTTGAAATAAACCTAAATTTTAATATAACCTGTATAATTAGTATACAAAACTTTACAGTGGCTTTTTTGTCGATAAGTGCTATATTTTTTCTAGAACATGCAAAAAACCACCGTTTTTTGGACATTACGCCTCGAAAAAGCCTACTCCTCCCAGGTTAAATTTGCAAATCAGCTCAAAATTTTGCAAAAGCTAGTTCAGAACAAATAGAAACTTTACAGTTGCGTTTTTTTTGCAATTTCGACCCCAAACTCAAAATATGAATTTTTCAAGGTCACGTGAAAAAATTTCCGAAAAAAAATGTGCTTCGATTTTTTCGAAAGTAGGCTCAAAAGAAAGCTGAGGAAACACTGAAGAGAAAGTTGGCTTACGTCAACCC
>SCLH01000373.1:179999-197214 GCA_004367855.1 Oikopleura vanhoeffeni | reverse complement strand
AAAAATTCAACTTTAAGAACGTCATCTTCGTGTTCATTTTGAGGATTTATTTCGATAAGCTCAATATTTTTGTCGTCTTCAACTTCAGTTTTGATAGTATCAGCTTCAGGAATATCCATCGTAGAATTTTCAGATATTAGCTGAAAAAATAATTGAAAACATAAACAAAATCAATAAACTCCAATCAGGGGAAATTTTGTTGATAAAAGCAAGTATTGTTCTTGAACAAAAACAGTTAATTTCTGAATGCTGGTTAAATATAATTAACATATAAGAAACTTTTCTAGCAAACATTTGTATATAATTCGGCTTTTGAAAACGACCCATCCGATTAAGTTCTTAGATCCGATATAGCTCAAACTGAGAACAACTATTCAGATTTTTTTTTAAATGGTCCACATTAGACCATTGTTTCAAATTGTTTAACAAAAACTGATAATTAAACAATTTCAGTAATCTCAGAGAAAATGGTCCGATTAGGACCGTTTTATTGGATTATTCACTAAATATTTCGGCTGAGTTTCAGCAATTTAAGAACTAAATCGGATGAGTCGTTTTCAAAAGCCGAATTATATGCAAATATTTTGGCTAAAAAAGTAGCTTATATGTGCCAAGAGCACCTGTTACCGATATATTTTGTATCTTTCAAGTCAAAAAATCACCTGGGATAATTCATTGTCTTTAATTTTATCCAATAAGTTCAGATATTCATCGTTTGATACATGTAGTTTTTGTTTTTTGATAGCCGGTTCATTGATTTTCAGATTTTTATCATGCTCGAAATGCCTAGGTGCTTTTTGCATAACTGAAATGCATATTTTATAACTTAAATACCAAGGTACAAAAGTTTAGTTATAAAAATTAAACTCTATATTTCAAAACTGCTAGACGTAATTATTAAAAAGAAGTGAAGCCCTAGGTCCCAATAATGTATTTTATGCCTTTTCGATGATAATACTTCAGTATATACTCAGGTCGTTTCTTTCAAGACTGTCTCACTGTGATTTCGACTGAGAGAACTATATCGATTACGCGACTTCCTGGTCTTTATTTGCTAGATTTTTGGCCAAAAATTTTAAATAATTCGGCTTTTGTAAACAACTCATCCGATATATTCTTAGAAAGCTTAAACTGAGCACAAATATCTTGTCGATAATAACATGAAAACATCGATTTATCGGACCAATTTATTTTATCATTTTTTTCTGAGATTTCTGAAGTTCTTTATTTATTAGTTTTTCATATAAAAAATGAAAGCAATGGTCGGATTTGGACCAATTATTGTATCTTATTATTCACAAGATATTTGAGCTCAGTCTGAGCTATCTCATAATGTAATCGGATTAGTTGTTTTCAAAAGCCAAATTATTTAAAAATTTTGGCATAAAATCTAGCAAATAACGACCAGGAAGTGGCGTAATCGATATAAGATAGCGCCAAATGGTTTTTTGCATGTGACCGGAAATCAGTCATGGAAATTGCTCGAAATTAAAGTAAACAATTAAATTTCAATTAAAATGAAGTAACTAACAGTTACTACAGTTGTAACCGACTTTAAATCATCTTTTGATTTTGTCAGCCTAATTTTTTCACTTTCTTACTTTCTGTCCCTCCAACAACCATTTTGGTGATTTCTGTAATGTCCAATACTTCAAAAGTAGTATTCAAATGATCAGTATCGACATTTGGATGCAAAATTCCACCTTGGAGTTGACGCGTTTGGTGGTTCCGAATGTCAACCGCGGTTATTTTTTTAAAATTAGCGGTTAAAATTGTTTTTCGTGGGAGGATGATATGTCTCGGAAACATATTTTGCTCCATGTGATCAATTACTTCCTGCTGGGAAGATAGTAAATCGGCTATTTAGTGAATCGGCTATTTAGTAAATCGGCTATTTAGTAAATCGGCTATATTTACTAAATATTGACTTTTGTTGAGTAGTATTAAATTTAGGGGAACGATGTTAGCGGGAATCGCTCAGAAATACTATTTTACGTACATGTTTCTTAAAAAGTATTTGAAAAAATAATCAATTTTTTTTAAAGCGGTAAAATACCTGAAAAGTTGCAAAATTGCATATGTGACATTTAATAATTAAATTTATGGTCGATAAAAGAATGCCTGAAAATATTTTTTTGATGAGCTTATTATAAATTTTATGATTATTATTGAACCCGCTCAATCCCAGAAAAATTCTAGAATTCCAGAAATGTCCAAAAACTTTCATTTTTTCTGAAATATAGCCGATTTACTATCTTACCCTTCCTGCTTTGTCCACTCTGGAAAAGCTTTTGATAATTTGATGAAAATGTAGCGCAACCGAATTTTCCAAAATACTGGTAGAGACATCATAAGGACGCCATTTTTGCTAAGGTTTTCGCAGTTTTCCTGTAGAGAAACATAATCGGGAATTTCTTTTGTTAAGCTTTGATAAAATAAAGTGTTGTGAGCATATTGAGAAAAAGTTCGCTCAAAATTGGCAATTTCAGCATTGAAAAAAGTTTCGTTTCTTTGATTCAGTTCATTTATAATTTGAGAATGGGGGTTTGAAATAACGTCATATCGAAGATAACACCTGCTCGAATGTGTTAGCTTTTTTGGTATCGCAAATATACATATATCGATTACGGGGACTATAAACCACTTTTTAGCCAACATTTTTGAAAAGGACTCATCTGATTCAGTTCTTAGATAGCTCAACTATTTAGACAAAAATGAATTGAAAAATGGTCCGAATCAGACCATTGTTTCCATTTTTTATAAACAAAACTGATAGTTATACAATTATAGTAATCTCAGAAAAAAATCAAAAAATGATCCGATTCGGATTACTTTATTCTTATTTTATCATTCACTAAATATTTATGCTCAGTTTGAGCTATCTAAGAACTTAATCGGATAAGTCGTTTTCAAAAGCCGAATTATATAAAAAATTTCCACTAATTGGAGTTTATTGATTTTTTTTAATATTTTCAATTACTTTTTTAGCCAATATCTGAAAGTTCTACGATGGATAGTCCTGAAGCTGATACTATAAAAACTGAAGTTGAAGACGACGAAAATATTGAGCTTATCGAAATAAATTCTCAAAATGAATCCGAAGATACCTTCTTGAAGTTGAATTTTTCGAAGAAAATGCCAACATTTATAAAAAACCAGTTTAGGCTAGAAAAAGCAATAAAAATAAATTTTTCAAATTCATTGTTTCAAAACCGGATACGGGGAAAATTGAAGTTATAAAGGGAATTTCTATTCCTCATAAAAAACCTCCATTGGATAAAATCAAGTATTGTTCCTGGACAAAACCAGTTAATTGTAAAAGACCAATTTCAATGCCTTGTATGAATGAGAAATGTCAAAAAATGCATGCGAGCTGCATAGCACAAGATTGGGATCCTAAGTTTAAATTGTTAATTATATTTCAGTAGAAAAATATAAGTAAAAGCATAAAAAACATAATATACCGTATATTATATACGTCATTGTGAGTTTTTAAGTTATAATATGCGAGCACCATAATTCTTTATTGAAATTTCAGTTTTATAAATGGAAGATTTTCATAAAAAAACGAGAAAATTTAACAAAAATGTTAGCCTGTTGAAGAATCATACTGTATTCATACCACGATGCATACAACGTTTTATTGTAACTATTGAATCAATAGTATTGATACTAAAAAGACATTTTTTTTGTAAATTTATGTGACAAAATATGGGAAAAAGTTTGAGTTTCCACACTGTTACGTCAGCATTAGGGTAATTATTTGAAATCTTGTTCGATGACTACAGTACAGTGACCGATATGTAAAATCCGAAAGCTCATCGCGTCAAACGAGTTTGGTCAGACCCTTAATTATAAAGCTAAAGATATAAAAATTTGGCTAAAAAAGTGGCTGATATGTGCGAGAAGGCCCCATCATCGATAAATTATATATTTTTTCGGAAACTCCTTTGGAATTCGATTAATTACGCCATTAATATCAGAAAGAGACTTAGGTCTCTTAAAAGTGATTATTTCTTGTTAGATTCAAAATTAACAAAAAAATAAGGATAGCAAAAAAAATATCATTTATAAACTGTAACTTGAAGTTTTCGGACATAGCTTTTTTGGAACCTTGTATGCTTTCGTTGTCCCAGAACTTTTTGTTTCGAAAGTTTCTTGTTTTATATCATTGACTATGATTGTTTCTGAATCCTTTTCACCGTCCAATTCGAGTTCCAAAGAATCAGGCTCAATCCAATTTTGGAAAAAATCCATTCTAAAACTATGAAACACAATATTAATTTTAGCACAATAATTTTTTAGACACTGATGATCAGAAAATCTTTAAATGATCATTTTTTGGTATTCCGGAAGTAGATTTTCCCCGGAAACAACCTTGAAACTGATTTAATTTTTTACTTTAGGTAACTTTTTTAGCAGCGACAGATTTGACTGTGCCACCACGGATAAACTGTACAAGATATCACAAAACGGTTATTGCATTTAACTGCTAACTAAAAAAGATGTGGGGAGAATTTATAAACAATTTGCTCTACCAATTAACCGGTAATTCAGGATTTGAACCGGTGATTTTTTCCTGCTGGAAAAACATTTTTGCAAACGTTTGAAAAAAAAAATTTTTGGTGGAGAAATAAAATTATTTTAATTATCCGCATCATTTTCCAGTTGGCTGCAAAACAGCGCGTTGTGACATTTCATACGGTTCGTCCGTGGTGGCACAGAAAAATCTTTCGCTGCTAAAAAAAGTTACCTGAAGTAGTTTACACTAAATCGGTAATTAGTGGTCACGTGGGACCCAATCCAACAATTTATAGGATTCTTTTTTTCGTTTTGGTTTTGCCAAGATTATGCAGAAATCTGTTTCTCATTCTCTTGGAAATTGGCTGAGATCGAGCACTTCGATTTTGGGGATTCTAATTTGAAAGTTACCTAAAGCTTTGCCTGCAATTTGCTATGTAACCAAGAATGAAAGCCTCACAAATGTCATCAAAAGCTTAATTCGACAAAAATTTTACCAAATTAAGACATCAAACGAATCACAATTTATAGGAATTTCATTTATTAATAGTGCAAATTTATTATTATAGAGATCAGGTCTGTTTTTCAAATGCTCGAAACGGAGTTAAAAATTGTTGGAAGTTGGCAAATATATATTATACTTTAAAATTTGTAGTCAAAAAACAACATTCTATACTACGTCTGGTAGCAGAGTCAGATTTTTTTTGTATTTTGGGATTTCTTGATTTTTAGATCTGATGCCGTAAAAACTAGTATAGCCGTTTCTCAGAAAACGTTATTTGTTTTATGAGTCATAAGTTATGACCGAAAATTTTCAGCGATCTCTTACTCCATTTCGAGCAATCTGAAAAACAGACCTCAGTAACTAATTATGGAAGAAAAAAAAGAAAAGTTCAATTATTGTCACTTGAAAATTTATTTGAAAAATCAAACAAGCAGGAATAAATATACTACAAGATAAAATAACTACTGCGTTCCCCCAAGCGGAGAAAGGGGTGAAAAGTCCCTAAGGTAGTTTTTAATGAGTGCCACCCTTCTCATGACGATTACGGGAAAACCATAATTAATATCGAGAAACTTTTTTTGCATTCAACTGCCAACTAAAAAATAATAATTTTATTAAGTTGATTTGACATGCGGTTCACCGGATATTATCTGGAATGTAATTTTTCGATAGGTTCGAATCTCGATGTGACCAATTTTTCTGTCAAATTAGCCGGAAGAGTTCATTTTTTATGTTTTTTCAATCTTATATCACGATTGTCTACACATTTACTGCTTGAACCTTATTTTTGATGAACTCCTGGAAGAAAAAACGTGTTTCGATTTTTTTTTCGCAAATTTTAAACTGAAAATGCTTATTTAATAGATCTCCGGTTACCGGTGTTCCGATAAAAAATTCCATTGAGCCTTTAGTTGGCAGTTGAATGCAAAAAACTGTTTCTCGATATCGCCTATGGTTTTTCCGTAATCGTCATGACTGAAATAAAGAAAATTATTAACAAAAAAAAGGGTGGGTTGACCTAAAAAAAACTACCTAAGTGGACAGAATGGGATAGGGATCTTGGAGCGATACCACTGTAGTAATTATATCACTGGCCAATCCTTGAATATGAAATGCTGTTCTGTATTCGCAATAAAAATCTTCTACATTATTTTTATAAAATCTGATTTATTTCATTTATTCGCACGTAAAACTTTTAAATCAAATTTATTCGATTAAAAGTTTTAAATGGTATTTTGATGTTTTATAGCTTGAAATGCAATAGAATTCGAATAGTTATTTTTTTAGTTCAGTTTTTCCGTTCAAGTCAGCCTCTTTCAGCATGGCCATTTCTTCGTCTTTATCTTCTCCTTTATCTTTCTTTTCAAGTTCAGGGATTAAATCATCGAGCCAACTCAATTCTGACTGTGAAAACAAATTTGGGAAGAAATCGAATACCTAAATTTTTATGAATTAATTAATAAAAAAAATACTTAAAACAATTCAGGTTCTTATCAAAATTTGAAATTACAAATTTATGTTAATTTCTAACATATCGAAGATTATACCTACGTGTCCCGTTTAACTTTGACGTCAGAGACCTAAAGAATCGTGTGATATGATCGGTCAATACACAAAAGTCAATGTTCCACGGGACACGTAGGTATAATCTTCGATATGATTACATTTATCATAACTTCAAAATGTAGGCACCATAAATGTTTGTTGGAATATTAAGTTCAAAAACACATAATTTCTGCGTTTCGTGTGCATGTGAAACAAATAAACGCATACTGTCGTAACCTATGTATTCATTCGTGATAAATTATCATTAGAAAATTATAAGGTTGATTTTTTTATTTTGCGATATTTTGACTGATCAAAACACCGTTTTTTATTTTAATCCGCCAAGCTATCGGTTCATGGACCATGAATCATGGTCAAACGAGGTTGAGATTCGGAGTTTTCGTAGGATCGTCAATCAAAAACTGATTCGGATCGTGTTCCGGAGATAAAAATTTAGAGATTAAATTTATGTTGATATATGGACCATATTATATGGTAGTTAACCCCTGCGCGGCCAAAAAAAAGTTAAATGAACTTATATGCTTTCAAGCGTGCATGAAATGAAAATGCATTTAAATACTGCATTTGCTGACAAATAAGTACTGTCTAAGTTGTCTTAGCCGACGTTTTTGAAAATTTTAAAAGGCACACGAAAAAACGTCTGCTTAGCCGCACGGAGACAAATATTAGTTCAAAAATCGAAATTATAGAGCTAGAGAGCTGTAATTATAAGTCAAATTTTCAGCATGAACGTCTTCATTAACAGTTAGAATTTCGGGGAGTTCCACAATAAAAACTCCTACTCTGTCATATTTATTTTTTCACGTTTTTTTATCTAATTTCTGAATATCACCAAAAAATTAATATCAACAATAAAGGGTAATTAATTTGAAAATATGCTGATATCAAATTTGAGAAATTTTTGATTATTTACCTTTCTGATACCAACAATGGCTACAACCATAACTGGAAATACGATTGAAGCTGGTTTATACGATTTAATTGCCCAGAGAATAATTAACCCAATGATTTGTAACACCGTGAACAAATGAACTTTCATAACTGGAACATGACGTAAATAAATATAATCTGAACGGTTTAAATTTAGATATTTATACTGAATTATATAAAACATATCTCTAAAACAGATTTAAATGTACTGACCTGGATGATGTTTTTTTGGAATGAAGAAAAGCTTAATTCTGTCGAAAAATTGAACACCCCGAAGAGAACTGAAGCCCATGTAAAGAAAAACTCCGTATAAACAAGGCATTGGGATCAGAGTCAACACAGGCGCAAGGAAAATGGAGCACCCTGAAAATTATTTTTACTCACAGTATTAACAATGTGAAAACGTGCTTATACACGTTCAAAAAAATAACTAAAACAAATTTCAAAATGTTTTTTATCATTTTTTTGAATTGCGTCATATTTAATATATGACTCATATATTCATTATTATCCCCGGGTCACTTTGAAAACTTATTCCCTATTCTTTTAACAGGCAAATAAGTTTTTAAAGTGACCCGGGGATAATAATGGATATAGGGAGCGAACCGGCAAACTTTCTGACTTAACCATAACACCTGACCTTAATTATTTGAGCTTAGAGGGTAAATGTGTTTCAAGGAAATTGCTTCTGAGCATAAAAAATCTCTTTGAGCCATCTAGTGGTCAGAAAATGACTCACCAAAACCGCTTTTTTATGACTAAATTGAAATTTAAGTATATTTAACTACTATCGTGAACAAATCATTTTCTGCTCAGCGGAACGATTTTATTGTACATACGCAATTTTGTAGATAGACAAACTAAAGAAATGTGAGAAAAAACCTAGGTTGAGGGTAAAAAGCTGAGCACAAACCATTTATTCGATGTTAGTACATTGTTTTGTATATAGTGTATATTGTTTTGAATTACAAACAACACAGCCGTACTCACAAAAAACATTTCTACATTTTAACAGAAAAAAATTTTGAAAAAAAACAATTTCGAAAATTATGGAAAAAATAATAGGTCATTTTGAACAAAAATGCTTAGGCGGAAAAATGTAAATCATTTAAAATGTATAGCCGCGCGCCCATATTTGGCATGGTAGTCGATAGATCACGACTAAAATAGTGGTTCCTCCGAGATATATGAAACCGGCAATTTCATTTTAAAATCGGTATTTTCACCGGTAAAAATACCGGCAAAAAATAAAAAAAATGTTCATTTTTTTCCTTTTCAAATTGTACGCTTTATTTTTTTTCCCGTTTTTTGCTGAACCTCCTAATTCAAAAGTTAGATTTTGGCCGGTTCGTTCCCTAGTCATACAACAAAAAAGATATGTTCGAAACTTCGTGTTCTTTAATTTCGAAAAAATGTCTGAAGAAAAACCGGAAACAAGTAAATCCTGATGATTGCAATATTTTACCTTTTATTTTTTAAATGTTCAATAATTAAAATATTTTATCATTTATGAAGAAATTATTTCAATATAATATTATGGTGCCTATTTTGACAAAACTTACCAATAAGTACAAAAATCAATAGTCCTGTCACCCTCTGCTCGACACAGCCAGAAAAAGTATCTGGTTCTCCAGGAATCCTCTGATGCGCCTCAGCCTTCAGCGAGTTAACATGAGTAATCGATAAAACAGTTGCTGCGATAAACCATGGTAAACCTAACCATGAGCATATTACGAGAGCAATAGAACAGACGAATAAATCAAGATGGTACCCAACTCCCTTTTTGAGCTTATTTTCTCTTCTGTTAACAATAACTGCAGTGATTTGTTGATCCATGAATATTAGGATAGTTCCTTTAGGGTTAAAACAAAGTCCTTGAAATTAATCCAGTCAATTCTTTATTTATAATTTTCACGTTTTTCTATTTCAATAATTCTGTGAAGATTTTTACCACCGTTAAGGGGTGGTCGTCGCAAATTTGACTTTTGCTAAGGTCTCTCAAGGAAAAAATAAATCAAATAAATTTCCGATTTGGCACAGAGTCGAAAAAATAATTTGCAACCGAAATTAGTACATATGTACTGATATATCAAGTTGATATGCAAGATATTATCAACAATTATTTTTGGGCAAAATCAATGGTCGTAGATCTTCTGAAAAAATCCAGTGTAAAAAATAGAAAATTTAACTCTGTTGTTTATTTAAGTTTCTAAAAAACTTGTATAAACAGAATTTTTAATTTTGCGTAGCCTTGGCTCTAAATTGCAAAATAGTTTTGTTTAACTAGGCATTTTCATGATTTAGCACGACGAAGATATGCCCAATCATCGGTTTTCTGGAGACGGTATTAGAAACCAGGGTTTATTGGTCAATTTTGACCACAAGTGGCGGCAGACCAAATTATTCGTTACTTATTTTGGCTCTAGCGCCCATAATAAAAATATCGGCTCCAGAAAATCAGTAATTGTCAATTACTAATTGCGCATCTTTTCATCTAATTTCTCTATAAATTTGAATAATAATGGCATTTTTTGGTCAATTTTAACCCAATTAACAGCGGTATATTTTAAGTTTTGCCTTATTTCGAAAAAATAAAAAAATTTAAACATCAATTTTTTTATTGTTTTTTTTTAACAAAACGTGAACGGAAATCAGATTCGATAACTTTGAAAAGAAGGCTTTTTTTTTATTGCAATAAAATTTGAATTGAAGAAACTCATTAATAATAATATGAAAAGAGTTATTGCATAAATCGACCCAATAATTGTATTAACCCTACCCATAATGCAAATGGTAATGCAAAGGCAATTGACCCAAGTTGGCATTTTTACCAAAGTGGAGTGAATAAACCAACCTACAGGTCAGACATAGTGGGATCTGAAATTCAGAGTGGAACATGAAGATTTTTGGAGTTCCTCGAATACCGAGTGAAATAATCAGTCCAAACCATTACGACTATTGCGATTCAACAAGCAAATATCTAGAGAAGTAGTTCGAATTATCGTATCCGAGAGAAATATCTTTGTTGTTTTAGTCCTTGAAAAGTGATCCACAACCATTTTTATACAAAGGTAAAAAACTTCATGTCTTTTAATTTCGAAAGAATGCGTTGAAAAAAACCAGCAAACATCTTGAAACTTATTAATTAAAAATTCAATAATTTAAATATTTTATCGTTTATGAAGAAATTATTTAAACATAATATTATGGTGCTTAGTTTGACAAAACTTACCAATAAGTATCTAAAATTAGTGATCCTGTCACCCTCTGCTCGACACACTCAGCAGCTTTGGCAAAAAAAATCGGAAATATGGGGAACCCCTTTTGTACCGGGGACCTATATAACAGGAATTATTTTAGCTAAAAATGGTGATTTTGCGTAGGTTAAATTCGGAAATATTGGGTCGGACCTATTGCCCCCCCTGTATCTGCATTCAGACAGTTGATTCGCTGAAATATTTGAATTTTTAACCAAAAATAAATTTAAGGCAGAATTTAATAAGAAAAAGATATTATGTAAAACAGGAGAATTTTGCGGAGATTTTTATGTTTAAATTGCCATTTGTTCATCTAGGATTATGTTAATCGTTATAATGAGTTCAGGTCCCCCAAGTCCGAACCCTAGTCATATTCCATTATTTTTTAATTTGCGAAAATTCAATGGATCAAGTTTCAAAAATGTTTTCTTTGTATGTAACACGAACTCTTTGAATATGAGCTAAAAATTGGGTCATATTAATTACGGGAGCTCCTGGTCATTTTTAGACACTAAAACGTCCGCTTAGACAAATACGACAGTAGTTTTAAAGCCAAATTTTTTATTAAATTCGGCTTTTAAAACCAACTTATCCGATAACATTCTTAGATAGCTCAAACTTCAGCACAAATATCGTGGGAAAATAAAATAAAAAAATTGGTTCATCGGACCAATTTATTTTATCTTTTTTCTGAGATTACTGAAATTGGTAAATTACTAGTTTTTCTTAAAAAAATTGGTAACAATCGTCGGATTCGGACCAATTTTTTAAATTCAATTATTTATCAGATATGTATGCTCTGTTTGAGCTATCGAAGAATTCAATCGGATGAGTCGTTTGCAAAAGCTGAATTAGATAAAATTTTTGGCTAAAAATCCAGTAAAAAATGACCAGGAGCCCCCGTAATCGATATTTCACAAACTTATTTTGTTTATCATGATGATGAACCACGCCTTTAAGAGTAAAACTGATAACCAAGGTTCCAAAGGCCAAAAACAGAGAAAATAAAAATACATCAGGAACAAAAATTTTTCCATATTCTGCGACATCATAGCTTTGGAGCATATATTCTGGAAGTTCAATACCTTGATGAAGCATTGCTTGCTCTAAAAGACCTTTTGCAGTTACGTTTTCAGCATTATAAACTGTTTCTGGTGCAATTTTGTATAATGGACAAGCTTGACCGTCTAAGATTCCACAATTTGATAGGCAAGAAAGTGTATCATTTTGAGCCCAGGCAGTGTCAGTGCTGATATCAACTTGTTTGTATCCTGTTAAATGAATGCAATTGTAAGAACTTTCGTCAATCCAATAACGCTGAAAATAATGTTTTATTGGCTTATAAAGACAAATCCTAAAAGTTCCTTGAAAAAGCGGAAAGCAGTTCGAATGCCCATTCTTTCTTGACTCTAGATTTTTTTTAGTTTCCAAAAAGAAAATTTAACATAAAGGATTTTTTAACAATTTTCTCAGCTGATAATTAATTTTATTCGACTCTATTACGTCATTTTTAGATTGTGAGTTGATCATATTATATGGACTATTTGTATACAGTGTGCAAATTAAGAGATCGAGAATCACAATCTCGAGTAAAATGGAGGGACCAGAAACGTGATAGGTCAATTTATTTTTAGGCGCGCGCTCATTGGCTACTCAAAACATAAATCTCTAGATCATTCCCTTGGTTTTTCTGAGTAAAAACTTTACATAATGTAATATTGGTAACTTCACAATATGTGGATTTTTAAAGTTCCAGGAGTCTAGCGTTGCTTTTTAGTAATCACACGCTGAAGACCAAAGGTAAGATATGTCAAGAAACTTTTATTTTATCAATACTTTTCGATATATAACCCACAATTATTTTTTCTATCTGTTCCGGTTGACCGGTAAACGACGAAAACGCCGGAAAATTGATCGTTTAAGGGAGTAGGCGTCGATAATTGGGCTCTTTTTTACACAATTTCAAGTGAAGTTTCTGAGAAACCTTAAATTAAATAATTCACCAACAGGTGTCAAAAACATTATACAGTATGTATAAAATAATTAATTTTCTCTTCATTTTATTCGCGAGAAATAAATTGTTCTGATTGGCTGGTTCAATGATATTTACAACACATTTCTGGCGTAGTACCCCGATAGTAAGGAGGCGCGAAATAAATATACAAACCAGGCGAGTGTTCAATTTCGAATATTTCAATTGGCGGGGTGATATAATGAATTCTCCCGAGCATTCCTATCGATTTCTCGCGAAAATAAAACACATACAGTATGTGACATACTGTACAGTCGTCACTCTTTAACTGGTACGAACCTCCCAACTGGTAAAAGTTTTTTAGAGTAAGAGTTTTTGTTCCAAAATTCAAAATTGTAAAAAAATTTCAAAGCATATTTTTTTTTAATATTTTCATAGATTGCCTCGAATTATTATGGTTTTGAGAATATAAAAAACCTACAAATTGACAATTTCTATGTACATTTTAGAATAATAGGTTCAAAACAACGCAAACTTAAATTGATAGTAAACAAATTTTTTAACAATAAAATGATATAAAACTGCTGGCTGTATTTGATTTGTGTTATAGACTTTAACTTATAGACAAAACGTTTTCCCTTCGAATTAAATTATGAAATAAACCAATTGTTATTTAATATATTATTATTATTATTTAATATGTAGCTGTCTAAGCGAAAATATAGGGATGTTCCATAACTGATAATGCCTTTTGGTGTCGGTATTTGTACCAGTTCGGGAGCGAGGACTGTACCAAACAATATCTTTTTAAAAGTTAGAGTCTTTTCGATTTCTCCTCTTTTTTATCCAGACGGGTAGACAGCCAAAATTTCTCATACGTTGCTTAAGATTTTGGCTGTCTAGCCGTCTGGGTAAAAAAGAGGAGAAATAGAAAAGACTCACGCTGTATATTTATTTTTTAGTTAATATTTTTCGATTCACCTCTGGATGTGGTTCCTTTCCATGTAAAATAATCCTGCTTGAGGCATTATTAAACCAATTCTGCTCAGTCATATTCGTAGCCCACGGTTCAATAATCCCACTAAATTTCGGGATAAAGCAGCCGCAAGAATAGTCTAAAACTTCATTCATTGTCCAACCCGGGTTCACCGGCTTGTTTTTATAAATGGAAAATAACTTTTTAAGTCCATCGGTGATGAAAATCAGCGAGATTAATGTCGAAAATGACTCTTCTGTGTATCTAGTGATGTACATGACCAAATAAGAGGCGTCTGTCGCGACAAGAAGAATACACATTAATCCTGCGAAAAGGTTTAAAATTTGATTTGGGACGGTATACTATAACGACAATTTTTTGACGTTAATTTTATCGTGGATTTGCTTAAATCAAATCAGTATTTACCGTTTAATTAATTATTTCAAAATCCAAGCACCATAAATGTTTGTTGAAAATATTAGTATAAAAATGCAATATATTTAGTGGTTTCGAGACATAAAAATTAAATATTGTTATCATCCGCAAAAGAGTAAATACTTTTTAAGTTATTTTTAAGTAACGTTCCCTATATCGAAAATGATGCCTATGTGTCGAATTTTATCATGAAGTCACAAAAACAGACAGTGACCAATGAAATAACAGGATTCTTGACGATCGTGTGATGTGATTTAACGATGTCTCTTCTTGTGACGTCATGATAAAATTCGATCCACATAAATCCGCATATGCACTTTTGCGCGCCTCCACACCAATTGCTTAACTAACGTCAGCCAATCACAGGCGTGGGTTCAAAAGCGTGGTGCGGGAAACACATTTAGGCAACGGTACTCGTGCGGCTAACTGCGGCGTGCCTCAGATAGCCTTAGTCCAACGCCTTGTGGTTATTTGATTTTAAACGTACTTTTTACCCTGCGTGGGTTTGAGGCCTTCGGATCTTATTGGCTGAAATTTGTCCGATTTAAAAGTCAAACACACAAAGGGCACTGTAGTCATTGCTCGATTATGTGATAAACTTGTCTAGAATTAAACGGCGGCGGTTATTAACCGGGCCAATTGGATTTTTTATTTTTAAATTGTTAAAAAAAAAAATCTACCAAAATTTTTTGTACGCTAAATATTGAAATCCGATTTTCGCGTTCAAAAAAAACAATTTTCAATTTCTGTTCAATTAATTAACTGAACATGGCGGGTTAGCCGAAATTTCGAATAATTTGTGAACTAAATTTCCTGGATCGTTTGCGTGAGAACAAATTGCGTGAATAAAATTCATGTTATTAGTTGATAATTGAGCCTAAAGGACTCAACAAATGTTCATCTTATTTTTACGTTTTTAATTATTGAATACATTGAGGTTGATTACTGTAGACACTATTGAACACTTTAGTTTAAACCAAAGAGCAATTTCCGAGACAAACGATAAAAAAAGCGAGCGATAATAATATTCCCTACATTTTTATGGTCTTTGGAAATTGCGGTTTTGGCATGTATTAAACTTTTTTTTCAAAATTCGAAACATTTCGTGGATTTGGCCTAATTTTGGTTACACACCGGCTGTAAAGTGTTTGGATTGGAAAAGTTGATGACGTGGGTGCTGATTGTCTGTTTATCGATAAATATATGCAAAAAATACTACGGTCAAAAACTACCGTCTATCATTTAAAACCTTTTCCTATCCAAGTTCCGACCCATACTCTCATTTCCAAATAGTCAAGTCCCAAATCATGGCATAAATGAAACATAATCGTTTCAAAAACCAAAATCGGCCCAGTCGACCCAATAATTGTTAGAGGCTGTCCCGAAAAAATGTGATAAAGACTTCCAGCAATCGCTGCTCCAATCATAGACTCCATTGCGGCGATATTATTATGAGTAGCGTCGGCTAATAGACCTCCAAACGTGATAATTGGCGTTATTACAGCAAAGTATAAAAACATTGTGGACGCAATACATTGCACATTTAAACCATCTGTCCAGTCTGAGGCATACCATGGCATTTTTCTTTTGATATCAGCTATCAGTCCACCGAAAATTTTTCCAGTTTTTTTTCAAGCATCATCAAGTTCATGTTCGTTGCTAAAAATTTTTCTATGAATTTACGCTTACAATATTAAGGTAGTTTTTTTAGACGCGACACGATTGACTTTTCACCACATGCGAATACCGTATGAGATATCAGGTAAACGTTTTTTTGCATTCAACTGGTAAACTAAAAAAGCTTAGGCCAATTTTTTTTTTAATTTTTCGAAAAAATTTTTTTCAAAAATTTGCAAAATTCGAGATTTTCAAATGGCCGGAAATGACCCAACATGATGGTCTCATACGAAACTAGAAGAAATTCTAAGACTATGATCTAATAAAAATACATTCCAAAAATCAATTTTTCTTAATATTTTCATAATGGCAAGTGGTAAAAAGTCAAATCTCGTCGCGTCTGAAAAAAAACTACCAAGGTAAGGTTTTTGAAAACAAAAATATCTGGAAAATTTACTTTCATACATTTTTAAGGGTGTCGTCTTGTCCATGAAAGCACCTTCTTCTCAAAAAGTGGCCAAAAATTTAATAATTTTGAAAGTTAGACAAAATTGAAATTTGAAAATTTTAAATTTTTAAAATTTGAAAATTTAATTGAAATTGAAGACATGTCTTAAAATAAATTTAGATAGAAATTGAGAGTTCCCTAGTCTTTAAAAAATTAACATTTGATTCAAGATGACTTTTAAAAAGTTTTATTTTAGCAGAAAAGAACATAAAAAGTTAAAGTAAATAGAAAATATAAAATTTTATCGGAAATGTCTTAAAATAATTGACACTTTCAAAAGACATTTATCGACATGGCAATTTGATTGTTAAAATTAATCTATTAGATGGGAATAATTATTAAAATTTACCTTTCGCATGCCTCCATACTCCATATCTAACCTTGAGAATGACCTTTGAACTCTGAACTGACTATATACTGTCCATACCATTATCGCCTCTGTCACAAACAGGCTGCGTGCTAATCTAATTCTAGGGTCCCATTTCGATTCGTGAGAGCATTCGCTAACGGAAGAACTTTGAAAACTTCGTTCAAAAAGCACTCGCGTGTGTGTGTGTGTGTCTAGAGGCTGTAGTATTGCTACATTTTTAACGACAGGATCGGCCATAATATTTCCAAAAACTCGGCCAATTTGATGAAATTCATCTTTATACGTCTCTTTACCAAGAACGACTATTACGAATTTTGTGTCAATTGTCACTTCTGTAATTCCAGACAATTTGATAGGCTTATCCAGTCTGATGAACATAACCAGCGGTTGATCTAGAAATTCTACATGCCCAGCCATGATAACGCAACCCTCTGCTCCAGCGGGGATTTTTTCAGCAAAATGACGCTTTACTTTTTTTTCCGTATCCATGTTGTGTTTTGTCAGATGCTTGTAACATCGCTCGGAAATTAATTCTGTGAGGAAGTTATTTTGAACCGT
>SCLH01000373.1:139461-179330 GCA_004367855.1 Oikopleura vanhoeffeni | reverse complement strand
TCCATGTTGTGTTTTGTCAGATGCTTGTAACATCGCTCGGAAATTAATTCTGTGAGGAAGTTATTTTGAACCGTGGAATTTGGGAAAATTGTTTTTGCATCAGCTTCAATAATGTCATGAAGATTTCTAAACAAAAATTTTTGAACAAAACCATTTAAATGCTCATGGTTTGTTTGAGAAATCTTCATAAAACTGTTTTAAATAAATTTAATATTTACTGTAACATATACTGTATAAAAAAGAAAGAAAAAACGTGACATGCTGTATATGATATACAGCATGTCACGTTTTTTCTTTCTTTTTTGCAATTTGCATAATTTGCTATCCGCCAATGAGAACGATCAATTTTGGCAAATACCTACGTCTTTTCCAGATTGAGCCAATCAAAACGGTGGAATTCAAAATTATGCAAATTGGAAAAAAGAAAGAAAAAACGTGACATGCTGTATATTTCGACAATCCAGTTGTCATCGTCAGTGCTTTTTTTACAGTGACCGGAAATCAGTCATGGAAATTGCTTAAAATTACCGAAAAAATCGATTTTTTGCGAATTACAGGTAAACCGGTGATCACCAGAAAAAAACAAAAAAAATTCACCATTACAAATTCGGTCAAGATTCAGATGCAAAAAATTGTTAGTCCCTAACTAGTATGGTTCTCTCAGAACAGACACCCCGTAAATGAGTCAGTTGAAAAACGACCTTAGAGATCCCGTTTTTAATTTATATGTAGCTAGCGTAGGAAAAGTATACGGGAATTTATTGTAGTGATGCACTATACTTGGGAAAATTACGTTTCAATGTAGTTAACTAAAGAATATGGAATTTTCCGGACCATAAATGTTTGTGCAAATAATAAGATCAAAAATAGTTGATTGACAAAAATTGTGAAGTTAATAAACTTAAATTTTTGAAATTTTTAGTACACGTTGAATTTCATTTTTTGTCGGTGTTTTACGCATCACTCAATTTATAACTATACACTTGTAATTTGTAGTTAATTTATAGTGTAATAACAAGTGATGCGTGAAAAACCGACAAAAAATAAAATTCAACCTGTAGAATCGTCGTTGGTTTACAGACATCGCAACAAACATTTTTATTACTATAAGAAGTACTTTATCATTTGATAAAAATAATTCTGAATCTTACCCATGGGATTCATCAAAGAAAAAGTGAGCATGTTCCAACATCGATCTGACTTTTTTCATGACCGAAATTGAAATAGTCCCCACATGAGCCTTTGACCATCTGGCACCTCCCTGATCAACATTTTCTTCAAACTTGATCCAACGGGAGGTTTCCCGCCAAACTGTTTCATTATTTTTGTCTTTGGCAAGTTCGACAAGCTCAATAAATAAGGTTGGTGGCTCGACTTCACTCGCTTCTAGCAATTGTCTTAATTCCAACGAGGCGTCTAAAAATAATTAAAGGTTATTATTTAAGGGGGTGGTCATGTCTGATTTGCAATTTTGCAGAGCTATTTCAGGAAAATCTGAATCTTGAGCAATAATTCCAATTTGTAGATCTATCCCTAATCTTGCGAAAAAGTACATCACAAATTATTTTTGACCATTACACCGATAGGTACAGTATCGTAACAAGATTCGAAACTGCAAAATCTATCTCCTCTCAGGTTTTATTTTGAAATAAACCTTAATTTTTAAATAACCTGTATAATAAGTATTCAAAACTTCTATGGAGTGCTTTTGTCGATAAATGCTATATTTTTTCTAGAATTTGCAATAAACCACCGGTTTTTGGACTTTGACCATCGGAAAATCTATCTCCTCCTAGGTTAAATTTCAAAATTCACTCAAATTTTTGCAAAAGGTAGCTCAAAACAAATAAAAACTTCTATGGAGCGTTATTGCTTAATTTCAACCCCAAACTCAAAATATTAATTTTTCAAGGTCACGTGAAAAAATATCCGAAACAAAATGTGCTTCGGTTTTTTCGAGAGTAGGCTCAAAAGAAAGCCAGTGAAACACTGATGAGAAAGTTGGCTTACGTCAAGTCGATATTTTGAAGTTTTAGTGGTCAAGTTCGAGCAAGCGTTATTTTTTAATTTCATTTTTGAAAAAATACTTAAAAAAAAATCGAAAAAATGCGAAAATTTCAATTTGTTTTTGATGATTGAGTTCTAAGTACATTTAATTATCACCCCGTATCAATTTGGAGCATTTTTAATGCCTCCAAGGCTTTTATTAAATCAGTACCAAATTGGGTGTAAACCGCTTTGGCTGATTTCTATTACGTGCGAGAACTGCAGCCGAAAACATTTAAGATGACAACAAGGATGTTTTGAATGAATGGCCAAAATGCGTTATTTCTACGTCATACTGATTCCAATACGGTATGGCAGGATTAATCCCTAATTAAAATAATGCATTTGGCATCTTCCAAGCTTTAAAATGAATGCATAAAAGAAGAAAATCAAGATTATTATCATATCAAAATTGACAAAATTTAATTTTTTCAAGCTAAAAATACTCAAAAAGATAATTTTTATTTGTCATTCAGAATCAATGGAACAACGTTTAAATAAACTTATTGGAAACCGAAGATCTGAAAGACCAGAATGTTTCAATACCTCAAATTTCGTAGACAAAAATAGCCATGGTTTCTGTACTACAGATCAAAACTGGAACTATCGAATAAATCTCTCAAAATTGTCTCTCACAAACTCACAAGATTTACTTGTAGCAATGGACGCTGAATCCCGAACGATGAAGCTTTCGGGAAAACATAAAATTTTTTCCAAAACAGCCACTGGTGTCAGTAGATTTTCAATTCATACTTGGTACAAAGACTTGAAAATACCAGAAAATGTCAATTTTGACACATTGGACGCAAAGATGGTAGAAAAAATTTTGATAGTTTCGGCAAAACTTCAAGATGAGAAAATGGATGAAGCAGTGAAAATCCCCACGGAAACATCACTAAAAACGTAAATTTTCGACGGTTATCTGTGAAGTATTTATTCTCTTACTCAAAATAAATGTGCCTTCGTTCTAAATCTTTGTTTCAGAAACATTCTCGAAAAAGGCAGCAAAATTTAGTGTATGCTGTATAATTTTTAAAATGAATAGAAAACTACCTGAAAAACATGCAAGACAACTAATTGAAAAAACGTCTTCTAAGGAGGTAGCGGTTGTTTAAATGTACCTTTGTAGTACAATTAATTAGATCCCTTAACCCCCTTAATATCTGATACGGTATTTGTAATACCCCCTTAATTTATTGCAGGCCAAACCCCCTTAATATAATCTACCTCACCCGTTAGTTAATTTGAGCCCAAACCCTATTAATGATTTTATCCCCTCATACCCCTTAAATTTGTGCCGAAAACCCCCTCTCATTTTTTTGTGCCTTAAAACTATAAAAAATTTAGAGCAGACCAGAGCATTAAAAAAATAATTTTTAGAGCAGAGCAGACCAGAGCAAACAAAACTTTTGTTTGGCTTCAGAGCAGAGCAGCCAAAATTTATTTTCGGTTTAGAGCAGAGCAGACCAGAGCAAATTATTCAAAATATGCTCCTAGAGCAGACCAGAGCGGACCGATCAAAATATGGTCCCTGAGCAGAGCAAACGATTAAAAAAAACGTCTGAGATAACTATATCCTTTTACCAACGGAACTCCATCTCAAAAACGTTTACTATCTCTATAGCGCGTGTTCGAATCCCACTGATGTTGTCTTAGTGACTGTCGTGAGTATCATAGGCAAGGGTGCTTGATATTGGGACCGCTAAATTTGATCGGTGTGTAATCACTCAAGCAATCACTAAGACAATCACTTAGACAATATAAGTGGGATTCTAACTCGCGCTATAGAGATAGTAAACGTTTTTGAGATGGAGTTCCGTTGAGAAAAGGATATGCATGTTTCCCATGGATCATTTTGCGCTATAATTAAAACGCTTAATTAAGTGGGCTCTAGTGATCTTAGAACAGTGTAAAATATTTCTTTCAATCAGAATATTTATGATTTAGTTACAATTCAAATATAGTAAAATAATATTATCACAGATAAAAATTGACCAGACTAACTGTTAAAGAATGTTTAATCTATTATATGGCCCGATAACTATGGTAGTCCATGACCTTACTTTTACCACAGCAAACGTATTTCTTCCTAAAAATGCGTCGCCGGGTATAAATTATTTCTGCTTTTTGACCTTGAAATTTTAAAATAAATAATCTCTAAAAAATTTATGTGATTTTTTATGTTCATTCCGGAATTTTGGTTTTATTGAATCGCTATAAAGATTTTCATATTGTGCAAATATAAATAATATACTGTAGTACTCAGGGTTCTGTAACCTTATATACAAGTAAACTGTTTTAATATCTCTAGCGCTCTGATATCAAAATCGTTATAATATCCCTATCGCTTTGTTTAATTCTCTCACGATAGATTCTAATGATATGAAAGATAGGATAAGCGACAAAGACACCGGTTAGCTTTCTGATTTGTCTGTTAGTATGATGAGGGAATAAAATATATTCTCAAGAGAATGTACATGGGGTGTCCGCAGTCAGCCCAAAAATTCGCAATGAACAATTTTAGAGAAGATCAAAACTGTAAATACGTAAAATTTTGTAAAGGTTAAATTTGCAAATTAGCTCAAAATTTTGCAAAAGCTAGTTCTGAACAAATAGAAACTTTACAGCGGCGTTTTTTTGCAATTTCGACCCCAACCCCAAAATATGAATTTTTCAAGGTCATGTGAAAAATTTTTCAAAAAAAAATGTGCTTCGATTTTTTAGAAAGTAAGCTCAAAATCTAAGGAAACAAACACTGAAGAGAAAATTGGCTTACGTCAAGCCGAAATTTTGAAGTTTTAGCGGTCAAATTGAAACAAACTTTATTTTTCAACTTAATTTTGAAAAAAATACTCAGAAAATATCGAAAAAATTCAAAAATTTCAATTTTTTTGGGTTGTTTTGTGCTTTTAAGACATTAGCGATTGATTTGGTGCATTTTTATGGCATAATAACTGCAGAAAATGTAGGAACCAGGATACCCTTAAAAATATCGAAATTCTTCAACCTTTAATTTGGACAAAAAAACGCTTGTATGCATCACACACTTTGGCGCTAGAGAACAAAAACTCAGTAAATTTGATTTTTGGCCACCTTGGAGTCAAAATAAAGAAACACTATAAGCAAAAAAAAAATTTTCTAGACGATTTCTGAACTTTTGAGAGTAATTTCGAGAAAATCTGAGAGAATCACTTTTGACTGGGGACACCCTAAATGTACATGCACTTAGGAAATTTAAAATTATTAAACTTCAGATTTAAATAAAATATAACTTCGGATTCTCCAATCCGAGAAATCATAGTTTATTATAATATATTGATCAAATATTTGTGAAGAATAACTTTGCATTTAATTTCCAAATCTGTAAATATTGAAAATGCTTGATTAAAGTTTGAATTGCCGGTATCTACCCCAAATGCGCTGGCAAATTATTTTTTCGATATCCAATAATTCTGGTCGATGATTTTTTTACTACAATAATAAGAATGAATTTTGACATACGCCACAAAGTTAAAAATTTACCATACAAGTAATAAGAGAAAAAAAATGATATTCCTATCGACGACATTGAAACTCGCTTGATATATGGTGTGTTTTGGCACTCTCCTTAATTTCGATAGTACATAAATATTCAATTAGTTATCTGGAAGAAGGGCATCTCTCAGATCTACGATCAAGTTTGGCCATTGAGGGCGTTGAAAATAAAGTTGTTGACCAATAAGGGTCTTAAAAACAAGGGTCAAACGCGAACATAGATCGGGCTTTTTAGATATAATATAATTCATTGGCTATTTAACTAACTAAATTAAACAGTCTCAGATTAAACTATATCACATATAAAAGTCATTCAGTTAATTACCATTTTCCTCGTCCGAAATGTTCAATTTTATTATTGAACTTCAAATCCATGTTTTTGGAGATGTAACTAACTTGACCTTCAAAAACGAAAATTTTACGATAACATTTAGTTTACAAATAATCTTTAACGATTTACTGCAAATATTTGACACAAAGCAAATACAGTGGCCGACCTCTTAGTTCAACATTCTCACAATGTGTAATACACGACTACCTCAGACTAATTTAAGCGTTAGTTTACTAAAATTAGTTTAAATAATATAAAAAATTATAATCAAAAACTGACAACTGTTTTTGTCATAAAACCCGTTTTATACTTTATGGAAATTCCTCAGAATTTTTGGAATGATCTTAAACTAAGCTCTTTATTTTTAATACCGCGTGAAAATTTAAAATTTGCACTTCGCCTGCTAAAAAATGCATACTAATTATATAAATATATCTCAGCAAAAATATAAGTGTTTAGTAGGAAATATTTAAAAAACGGCATTCTTGCAAACATTCCTTGAATTATTATTAATCATTACAAGACCAATAATTTTTTCACGGGCTACAATTTAATAATAATTCGATTCATGTTTAGCAAAAAATAATTTTCAAAATATAATACAATTCTGTTAATATGAAATGGCTTTCAAAGAAGAGGTAATCGTGTGAGAAACATATTACTTCATAATATTCATAAAACTTCAAAACATAATACCATCTACCATTTTACCTCAACTGCATGTTAGTAAAATTCCATCATTTCAATAAAAACAGGAGACTAATGTTAAAAATTTGGTCGGTTTCAATCAACGAAATTTAATTTATTTTATCCGTATAATATACGTATTTTATTGTATAATACCGTTCTGAAACTTTTGAAATTGTTTTCTATTGGGAAATTAGAAATTGGACTTATTTTCACATGCTTCCGATTACACTCACTGATAAAAGTTGTATAACGGGGGACTTCAAGGCTTCTACATCCATATTTACACCTTCTTCCGATATAAAAAATATCACCCACGCCCATTTTATTATTTTTTATTTCTCTTTTTGTCGAATACAGCAAAACTTACCCTTTTGTCTCAGCCTATATTCCATTCCTGAATATAGTGCCCTCGGATTAACGAATTACTCTCTTAAAATCAAAACCTCAAAATCGAAATTGGAAAAATAATATATTCATCTAAAATTCCCAATTTTCCAATCGTAAAGTGATTACATCATAGTATATTTGTTTCTGCAGCAATTCAACCTAATCGCACACCGACGACCTCAATTTAAAGGCAAACAAATAGGTGTAAATATTTAGTTCCGAGAATTTTCAAAATATTTTTGGGTCAAAAATATCTTGGAATTCAAAAAAGTTCAACAAAACCTTTATATAAAAATGAAAACACTAGAATAGATGCTGTTCAACTCAAATTCAAAATAGATTATTTCAAACTTTTTATCCTAATTTCTGATTATTTTTGATTTACATCAAAGTAGCCCTAAATGTTAACACATTCTACAACATTTAACCCCCACCTGTAGTCCTGTGTTTAGAAACACAGGGAGCGAAACAAACCCCCAAACGCACCCCATTTAAAATATTGTTTGGTTTTCGGCGTGATATATCCCTTTACGAGGAAGATAGATATTTTCAAGTTTGGTCTAATACATTGATACTACTTAACGTACCTAATGTACTACAGTAAAGTGTCTTTAGTAGAACGCGTCCTAAGGAGTTTGAAAGTACTCTCACACGAAAAGTACTTTACTGTTCTTTAAAAGGATGCCTTGGTATGATACATATCGATTACGGGGTCCTCTGGTCATTATCGATACCCCGTTATCGATATGTCACATACGTATCGTACAGTGCGTATTTTCAGGGAGCAGTATAGACTATACTGTATAGTACTTTTCGCAGGACAGTATTTTTAAAAACCTTAGAACGCGTCCTACTAAAGACACTTTACTGTAGACCAAACTAGAAAATATATTCCTTCCTCGTAAAGGAATATATCGAANATCCTGCCTAGTGTAATTTTTATCTTGAGCGCAAGATAAAGATTACACTAGGCAGGATCTTCGATAGATTCGATGCATTTTTATAGTAAAACTACATTTTTATAAGCTTTCGATTAATTCAAATAGTCGTCAGACTTTTTTCGAGTGTGAATTTTCGCATCGTATAACTTGATTGCCAAATTATTATGATACTAACCTGCGAAAAACTTTTCAAACAATTCATGCACTCGCCTAATATAAAGTTTGAAACCAATTTAATTAAGCTAAATTTTACAGATTTTGTTGGTGGAAATTAAGGGCATAAAAGTCCGGCAGACAAGTTCAAATCGGGGTGAAAAGCTAAATTTTCAATTTTTGTTCGTTAATATTGATCGGCCTAAAAAACTGAAATGAATTAAATACATAAAAACTTTAGGTAACAATTTTCCAAACAAAATCCTAAAAATTAATAAAATATTGATGCATTTGTAATCCGATAAATTATATGTCCTTTTCTATTCTGTTGATAAATCTAGACCCCTGAATAGAAACATTTACAGTTTGTTGGCCATCGAAATGACATGCAATCAGGAATTTAATAAAAACAGATTACTTTTAACCGAATTGACTGTATTTCTATTTAATATTTCATTAATTAAAAAAAAATGAAACAAAATAAACTGACATAACTTCATCCCCTGGACCGTAGCTTTTGTCAATAAATAAAAATTTATCATTCTGAATTAAAACGGATTTTGCTGAAATACATACCTACGTACGAATAAGTCCTTGACCTGGTCATCTCTTTAAGAATTCAACAACTTATGGAGGTTCTCGTGATTTAAATGCAAAACATTTTTGACTGAATATTTGTAAAAAAATATTTTTATTTAAACGTTCAGTCTAAACCTAGATTGAGACTGGGCCTTCGAGATCGAACTTTCAACTTGAAGTCCTCTGACAAATAAGACTGACCGAACCCTTGACCAGGCGGTCAGCCGCGGTTGTGCCAAATCGTCAATATTTTCGAAATATTTAATCGACTATTTTGAATTGAAATCGTGATAATAGATTTTAAGTAGATTGTAGGATTCCCAAAACAAATATTTGTCATTTTGAAACGCTTATATCTGTGGATTTTTTAATGATAAAACAATAAACATATATTTTATGAAAGTAAGGACTTTGAGAGTTTATTAAGATGAACACGACATTTTTATCTGGTCCCTGATTTGAGTTTACTTGGAAAAAAGTCAAAAACATTTCCTAAACTTTATTTTAATAACTTGTAGAAATAAACTGACAAAATTTATCAAGATACCCTTCGTTGTATGGCATACAAGTTGTAGGCTACAACCGCCTCAAGAAAAAAATATTTTTTGTCTAGATTAATTAATTTGAAAAAAATAACGTGAAATACATTATATGACCATTTAAGGGGGTTGTGACCGATAAAAAAAGGAAATAAAAATTATGGGCACGCTAGGCGCTAGAGAGTGATACTGAATTTGTACGCCCACTAGCGAGGAAAACGATAAGAAGGATCGGTAGACCATCAACGATCGTTTTTTGTTGACCAAATATTTTATGTAGGCTAAAGAAATTTCTACATGTAGGAAGAATATAATGTTTCTACGTGTCCGATTCAGAAACTATATATTCTAAACTGATATTGTCTGAACGCTGCTTTAGTGATTAACTGCTACGGAACAAATTCATACATGACTTTAATGCGAATAAATATTTTATTATCGACATTCAAATTTAATGTTTGAATCCGGCACATCAATCTTTATTTAAAAAAATTATAACATATTTTTCCCGAAACGATTCAATTCAAACGTGAAATATTACTCAAGTCCATCAAAATGCCATAAAATAATAAATTAAATTAAGAAACGTCACTTTCAACCGACTTGTATATTCGTATTGCATATATCCATTAATTTTGATTAAATTTCAACGGGGAAAAATGAAAGAAAAGTAAACTGACATAACTTCAATCCCTTGACCGTAGCTTTTGTCAATAAATAAAGATTAAATTTGAATTTATCATTCTGAATTAAAATAGATCTTTTTTCTCAAAATACCTTGGTACGCATAAATCCTTGACTCGTTCATCTCTTTCAGAATTCAAAACGCAATAACTTATGATATCCATAATATATTGAATCCTGTCGAAGTCAGCGAGATTTTTATCTACTGATACTAGTATGAATATTAAAATGAAGGAAATTCATGTTTATGAATAACGTAAATGAATAATTTTGTTGGACCCGGGGATCATATTGGGTATACGATATTATCAAAAAATTATTAAAAAATCTTCAGTTTCAATTATTTTCTGATTGTCAAGAATATTTTCAGAAAAAAACTGCTTGCAAAAATAATATAGGTTTATTAATTATCTGTTATTCAGAAATAAGAGAAGAACAGAAGAACAGTAAGTTCATATAACATACAGTATGTTACATACTGCATGTTTACAGCGTGAGTCTTTTCGAATTCTCATCTTTGCTATAGATTTTGGCTGTCTAGCCGTCTGGGTAAAATAGCGGAGAATTCGAAAAGACTCACGATGTATTAACTGAGTTATTTCTGTATCACGGATTATTAATGAACAAATGTTCATATTAGAAACCAAAATTTTAAAATTTTGCAAATTGTTCTGAAAATATTCTTGACATTCAGAAAATTATTGAAACCAAAGATTTTTGAATGGATTTTTGATATACCGTATGCATTAGGATACTCCGGGTCAAACAATATTGATATGAAAAAAAATTGTTCCCGGAGATGATAATGGATATACCGATATAATGTACGTCATGAAAATAAATCGTTTATTTTCTTATACGGTACTACCGCGGTATACCGTAACGGTAGATAAGGTTTATTTAGAAGGACGCTATTTGATAAAATAAATGTAACCTTAAAAATATGGGGGAATGTTATACTTTCTTCGATGAGAGTTCTGTACACAAAATTATTTCGAAAATCAAGTCTTTATGAGCAATAAACTAGCTTTTTTTACTGCCATCGTGTAGTATTAGTGAAGTATCACAAAAAAAAAGTTAAGATAATTATCAAAGGGTTCGATATTGCAACCAAAGCTGCTTAACAAAAGTAAGATAATATCCCCCCCCAGAAAATGACAATTAACACTTTAGAAAGCCAATTGTTTATATGAACCGAACTAGGGTGTTCGATTTTCTTGAAATTACCATCAAAAGTTTAGAAATTTCCTAGACAAAACAATTTTGGTTTATAAACTCCAAACCGAACTTTAATCACTAAACTTGTATTAAATTCAGCTTTTGACCGTTCAAAATTTCTGGCATTCTCTTACAGAAAATGACGCAACATTGGCTTGTTTATTACAATGGTCTTTTTAAAAACCTTCCCTTTTGAAACGATTTGTTAAAAAAACATGACAAAATTTAAATGACTGAACCAAGAAAGACTGATGTGTGTAAAATAGTTTGAAAATAATTATTATTCCCAACTTCAAAAAACCCTTTCCTACAAACATACCTTTAAAATCATAAATATGATCATTTTTTTCCAATGCATCTCCTGCATTTTCATATTTCATCGAAAAATTTATAAAATCAGATTTACTAAAGAGAATTAAAACTGCACTGAAACTTTCTAATAAAGACCCTGCGTGCTATTTAATTAGCAAATAAAAGATTTACGATTAATTTATTTAAAAATTTTCCATTCAAAAAACATTTATTTTAACTGCAATTTAACTTTCATATTTTTACAGATATCCCGTCTAGCAATACTCATCTACCATGAAATTAATTCTACGGCTTTTCTGGTGTCGAAAATAAATCATATCACTCATATATTTTATGATCTATAATTTTAGAACAAATAATACTGGGTCATGGATTTGTGTCTACTAGGCTGTTAATAAGGTACAGTATGTGTTTTTTTTGAGGAAGAACAGAATATCAAGTGTCCGGGAGAATCGTCTATAATTTGGGGAGAATTCTCCCAAATTGTTTACTTTTTGTTCCCACGAAAAAAAACACATACTGTATCTCCTATCTATTGCAATTATCAGGAAAATATTTCAAATTAAGAAATATATTTTTAGCAGAAAACAATTTGTGACTGAACCTTTTAATTCAAAATACCAAAACTAAATTCAACTAGAAAATAAAATCATGGAACATCCGATTTTTCTGGAAAACATGCGTATAATGAGTATCAAAACGAACTTTTGCAAGATAGAATGATTCATCTTTTTATCGGCGTTTCTTCATAATATGAAGTTCATACATAAACTCTAGCCCACACGCAGAATTATTGATATAAAAATGCTCTAGATTTTGATCTGATAAGTCTTGAAACGTCTCAGACTAACTATTTTAATACTTGATAATGCCTTAGCGAAACGTTGTAACCAAATAAAAAAAGAATAAATTCATAACATAAAGTTCATATCAAGGCGACCCCTAACCTTTGTATCTTTACCCCTCACTTTTATAATACAAATAACTCGAAAGTGTTTCACCCTGGGTTTTCGATCAGCTGACTCAGCAGAATGGCCAAAATTAATTTGGTGTATCCAGGAACTGGATTCCAGCCGATTTAATTAAGTCTGCTAGTCAAAAATGTTGACTTTATCTCCGAATTAAAAATCCTCCAGTTTTTATTGAAACCTTCGAAATCTCAATAATGGTCCGTTACAGTTCTAGATTCACTGAACACTAGCTACACAAAGGTAGGAACGGCAAAACTTTTTTTCGCTTAACATTTTTTTAATTATTTTAGAAATTTTTTTTTACTTGTAGACTTTTTTCAAGGTCTACAATTTAAACGAAAACATACCGTCATAACACCAAGTTTTTCCTGAATCTAATCTCGATCTTTTATTTGACGTTTCAATGGCCATTTGAGTCCCGAAAATTTGTGCAAGTCATTATTGCGAAAATGTTTTTCTGAAATCAGCCCTTAGATGGATGACAAATTTAGACTTAGGCTCAAGCCATTTGAATAACAAAATCATTATATAATGTTGATGAACTCAACGCCTATAAAGTGCCACCTAGAAAATAATATAATCTGAAGTTTATAAAATAAAAAAATTTAAGAGCGAAGAATAAAAAATATTTGAGTAGAAAACTTCATATATAAATTATTTTAAATTTAAAACTCAGATGAAAGGCGTTCATTGAAAGCATCAGAGATTTCCGAAAAAAATGACCATCGAGGATAAGGTAAAAACGGCAAAAAATTTTTTGCTTAACATTTTGTTCAAATTGTAGCCCTTGAAAAATATTATGTTCAGTAAAAATTTTGTACTGAACGTCATATTTTTCAAGGGCTACAAGTAAATATAATTAAAAAAATGTTTAGCAAAAAAAGTTTTGCCGTTCCTACCTTAGTTTAGGATGACCAATGTTAGACCAACTTTAAGTTTATTTCCCTCGGAATAGGTCGAAAAATATCCAGAACCGTGAAGTAAGTGATCACGAAAAACAATTTCATAAGACCGATTTGAAATTTAGGCCACCTGGTGCCTAAATTCATGTTTGTAATATCAAAATTTGAATTTAACGTTCTAGCGCCCCAAAGTTAATAAAATTTTGCACGACCTCGGACAGCTTATGATCATTATCAATAAATTCGTAAGAAACTCGACAGATTTTTTGATAAGATTAATATTGTGTAAATTTACAAAACAGTTCAAAATAGTGTTTTATTGATTTTCCGAAGTTTATTTTTGGTTTAAGTTCGCACGTCTATTTTTAAATTAAACCAAATGGAACCAGGGTATTAACCCCAATACATTGATTCCGTCAACAATAATGAGCAATTGTTCGCCATCAAAATCGACCTCAAGAAATACATGTTGTACTGTAATGAAACTTTTTAACCGACCGAAATTAAAAAATTTTAGTCGTCATGTGATCAAAATATTTCCTGCTCACACTTTGGTGAATTTTTGAATGAGTGCTAGTATATAAGAACCTTTTTCATAATAAAAAATGAACCAAAGTGTGAACATGGGATATCCCTTTATTGCCCTCCTGTCCTTATTTGGTCCCTCAAAAACACGGGGGTGAGAAAACCACGCGTCATTTGAAAACGAGTCATCCGATTAGGTTCTTAGATAGCTCAAATTTGCACAATATCTAGTGAATAATACAAAATAAAAATTGGTCCGAATCAGACCATTGTTTCTATTTTTTCCAGACCTTGTCTCTATTTTTTAATAAAACTAATAATTAAACAATTTCAGTAATCTTAGAAAAAAAATCATTGGTCCTATTAAAAACGTTTTATGGTTTATATTAATTAGATAATTGTGCTCAGTTTGAGCTATCTAAGAACTAAATCTAATGACTCGTTTTGAAATGAAGCGTCGTTTTCTCACCCCCCCGTGTTTTTGAGGGACCAAATATGTCAGAGAGGGCAATATGGGGATATAGGGATTTTTAGTATTTTCAAAATACCAGAGTCCGTTTAAACAGACAAGTTGGTAGAACGGGTTTGGGTCACCAAATCTTACAAGCGTGCGGTTAAACGGACAGTTTTTATATTCAAACTTCCCTTGAAAAGCAAAAAACAGTTTGAATCATCAAACTGTCCGTTTAGACGCACGCTCGCAGAACTGTTTTGACTCAAGCCTGTCTATCAACATGTCCGTTTAAACGCACTCTGCATTAAATTCCTCGCTCTCTAATAATTAGAGTCTAATTGGTACAAATACCCATCCCAAAAAGTTGTAGCAATTAGATAGCAAGGACTGTATTTAATTATTGACAATGTACTCTGATTAAACTTATTTTGTCTAAAATTAAAAAGCTTTTCATATCATGAACTAACTGTATTCACCTACCTGTGTATGAATAAATCTTTTCTCTCATTTTATTAAAATTTATTTAATAAAATTAACGCAATTAATTAAGAAATAAAAATTTGTAGGTTCAATTTTTATCAAACTAGAACTACCTTTGGACAAAGTCTATACCAAAAAATGGCCTCAAGGCTTCTTAGGTTAAAAAGTGATGAAATATTTAAGGAATTGGCCGAAAATTTTATGAAAAATTCCAATCTTTTAATGCAAATCAATAATTAATTTGACCGCCACATGTTCAATAGACCAATAAAAGAATTATNAAATATAAATTCTAATCCCAATAAATTTTGGTAAAAAATCAGACCATTTTGGTGCCATTTACTGCGCCCGTTCTTATCGTAGATAAACACAATTTGATGAAATTTAAAAGCTAATATTTTCGAAATTCTGTATGTTTTGATCCGGAAATTATTTTTTAGCTTCGATAGTCCATAATTTATAGACGTTTGGTTTAGCCAAAATAGTGCCTCTCGAAGTTCCCCCCTTATTGTTGAGATTCATTTTTTTGTGACATTCAGCAAATACTTATTTGCCATCCAATTCCCTATTCAATTGTTGCATTGAAAAGATTGAAAAACTAGGCATAGCATGAAGTTGTATGATAGCATATTTGAAAGCTAATGAGTTATATGATATAACTTATATGACAGTAAAGTGTCTTCAGTAGGATGCGTCCTAAGAAGTTTAAAAGTGCTGTCCTGCAAAAATACTTCACTGTTTCCTAAAAATACGCGATGGTACGATACGTATGTAACATATGTATTATCCCAAGGCATCTTTTTAAAGTACAGTTAAGCACTTCGTAGGACAGTACGTTTAAACCCCTTATGGCGCGTCCAACTAATGAGACTTTACTGTACTAAACTTTTATTAAACCGGTTACCGATAATTCTTTCTTGAAAACCGGTTACTACCGGTTTAGTGTACTGGTACAGCATTAATAAAATCCAGTAAAAGAACTCATTAGCTTTCAAATGGGCCATCTTACAACTGCATGCTATGTATAGTTTTTCAATATATTCAATGCAAAAATTTATAAACAACTAAAAAAACGAGGTTAGTCCAATTTAGCTTTTTTATGTTCTGCTGAATACGCGGAAGCAAACCTCATTTACTATGTTTTTAGCCAAACGAGAGTTAAAATTGTTTTTATTATTAAGTGCCGATTGAGTACAGGGTTTTTCACAATTGCTGAGAACACGGACTAAGCTCTTCCCTCATGAGATAATTTTAAATCGGGACCCCTATTTTGAAAGCTGCTCTCATGATACTCATATTTTATATAAAAACAAACATTTCTACTTACTGACATAACACCACGTTTTTTCTGAATCATGCCGTTCTCTTTTATTCCTTCTCAAGAAATCCTCCAAGTCCATTACTTATTAAGAAAATCCGAATAGACAAAAAAATCAGAGTTTCGAGAGTTAATCAAGACCTACGCCCTCTATTCTATTTACTTTGAGTTTAACTGATTTCCACAAGTAAACAACATTCACAGTAGGTAGAAGTATTATATTTGGCTTATTATCTATTTTTGACCTTCAGATAGTGGTGCATGTTGAAAATAAAGATGAAAACACTTTTTTTGCATTCGAAATATTGAAAATCGGGCCTTTCTTGTAGAGAATTTTTCAATGACTTTGAAGGTTGTGATATCGAAGAAACTTGGCTAATGGCACACATTGAAATGTATTACAAAAAATAACGTTCGAAATTTCACCCATACATCAACTAAAAATCATGCGTAAAAAACAAAATCACACTTTTTTTCAAAGATTGCCGTTTGGCTAAATTTTCGGCTTAGGACACTTTGTCATACATATCCCCTTATTGCCCTGTCGTAAAGATTGAGCCCTCAAAAACACGGGTGAGAGAAAACAACGCGGTTTTCAAAAACGACTCAGCCGATTAGGTTCTTTGATCGCTCAAACTATGCACAAATATCTAGTGAATAATACAACATAAAAATTGGTCCGAATCAGACCATTGTTTTATTTTTTCTCAGACCTTTGTTTCTATTTTTAACAAAAACTAATAATTAAACAATTTCATAATATTGGTCCGATTAAAACCAATTTTTAATGTTTATATTGATTCGATAATTGTGCTCAGTTTGAGCTATCTAAGAACTAAATCCGATGACTCGTTTTCAAATGACGCTTCGTTTTCTCATCCCCGAATTTTTTAGGGCTCAAATCTTTACGACAGGGCAATAAGGGGATATCAAGCCAAGCAAACTTTTGCAGGTGGTCACCTGTCCCTTTTTTCTTAGTAAAAGTGGAAATAATTTTGCTTAATTTTCCAGGAAGTAATTTCGCGAAATAATGTAGCTGCACTGTCCGTTTAAGCGCAGTATGTAACTTACTCTACACAAAAAGTTGCAATTGTAAGAACTACAATTTCCAGATTTTAATTATAAAATGGAATGTATTCCAAAAAACTAAATCACGTCAAATTTAATGAATTTTCGATTTAAAACGTTTTTTTAATCAAACTGTCAAAAATGCATCTTATTTATTTAAAGCTTTCGTACGTTAAACACATTCCATTGTCAGTCTCTTATAAGTATCTATTATGATCGGCTTCCTAAAAACGATTTTCTAATAATATCCAACTATGTATCAGAATATTTTTTAAAATTGTTGCTCAAGTTAATTTGTTTTTTTTCGATTTTCATAATTAACACCTTATAAGTTATAAAATGGGCTGTTGGTTAACCAATAGCTAATTATATATTGTATAACTTATAAGGTGTTAATTATGAAAATCGAAAAAAATTAAATTACAATTTTCTTCGGAAATTCCCTTTATAGCCACGTTTTACAGTGATAACAAGTACCAGCAATACAAATTTATTTTGGCCGCAACTTAAATACTTGATTTGAATAGGGTTACTGTTATGTTTGTCAGTGAGCCTCTTTTTCGATAAGATAATGATGATAATTTAATAGAGCTAATTTGAAGGAGACTTACCTGAATCAATATATTTTGTTCTTTTTTGACCCTTGTTATGAATGGGTTTTTAAATACATAAGTACTACGCATTTATGGAACATAGTTCTTATCGAGAAAATATGACGCCATAATATATGTGGAAATACATATGGAAATACATGTATATTCGAGGAAAATATTTGTGGAAAATATTTGTTCGAGTTTATTCTATGCTAAATTTTGTGACTGTTCAACGGCGACGGTATCTTTAGCATGAAAAATCGCAAAAACGAAAATACCAATATTAAAATATCTAAGGTTTTTTAATATGATTAGAAGCTTATATGTGAAATTTCGAACTACCACAAAATTCTATTGTATTTTTGCGTTTATTACACAATAATGAAATTAAGAAAGGACAGAGGTCTGACTTTCCATTAATTTTGCAGATTTTTCAAAAATAATTTAATAAAATCTAGGGAAAATGAATAACAAAATTGCTTGAGAGAATTGGAACTGTCTTTTCATTATACATTCCTGCTAGAAAACCAAAAAAAATGAACGACTACTATCTTGAGCCTATTTCATTTGAATTTTTGAAAAAAAACGAAACAATATTGATTTGAAGAATTAGTAGTTTTATTTTCATTTTACATCCTGTTTTTTATTATAATATGTCAAGCAACTGGCTCGATTTCCAGAAAATACAAAAATATAGAAAGGCCTGATTTAAGAAATTTTTACAGTAATTTTTTTATAAAATTTTGATTGAATTTTTGAGGTAGATTTTAAAAGGAAGTCGTTCTCTCCATGATTATTACAGGAAACGATCTACTGTATCGAAAAACATTTTTTGCATCTGATTTAACGGGTTCGAATCTTGGTAGGCCCACACTTTTTTTTTACAAAATAAGTCGTGAATTTATATTTTTTAGGTTGATTTTCATTTATCATTAAGTATTTAACCCCCACCTGCGGCTGTGTTTTTTAGGCCAAGATTCAATTTTGTTAACAATATTTTAAAATAATAATATATTTAATTTTCGACGAATTTCTGGAAAGACCAACTTCCTTTGAAAAAAATACCTAAGTTGAATTAACAGTTAGGGCAATTAAAGAGAACATTGAAAGTAAAAAATACTTGCGTAGGCTGATTTGAAGAATGAAAAATAAAATACTTTTTTTTCTGAATTAATTGCGTTTTGTTCTCGGTCTTCGCGCGCCAGGACCTGCTGGTTTTGAAAATGCCTAAAAATGTTTTAAAGCAATAGTTAGTAATAACTTCCCCACGTGCAATTGGGCTAGAATTATGCTGGAATCATACATTATTAAAAATCAATTTTTATTTTTAAAGTTTCATACAGTGATTTTCAACGAAATGATTTTATGGCTCAAAATTTTCATGGCAAAATTTCGACCTCCTTAAAATGCCTTTTTCATTAGATTCAAAGCACTGTATATATTTTTAAGGCCAAAAGCATTGATTAACTGATTAGTCTATTTTCGCAAATTTACATCGAAAATAAACCTGCTTGCACCGAAAGACATCTAAAATAACACTATGAAAAAATAACAATTTTCAAAAAAAACATCCTGATTTTACTACGAATAAGAAATTATTGACGATTACATCAAGTCACCTTCATATTATTTACGCAGCCAATTATATAAAATTTTACAAAAGACGGCAGCATGGGGATTCAGCAGCCTAAAATTGTGTTATAAGTTTTAAAAATGAGCCACAGAAAATTAAAAAAATGATCAGCAAAAAAAAAATTTTGATTTTGGTAGTGAAAAATATGCAGCTCTTTGTATTACACTTGAAAAAATTCTCTCAAAATTAACAATACCGCAGTCGTAATTTTTGCATCAGAATAAAAAGGGTACAGCAATATGACTTTAAAGGGGCAGGTAAAAACCGTTAGCCTGTCCGTTTATATGCATTAGTGAAATGTTTTTCCTGCAGGATGCACGCTTTAGTTTAATTGCCAAAAATTTTAGACCCAGGCCTGTGCATCCGGGTTGTCCGTTTAAAGTCATATCAAGTGATACAGTTGTAGCCGGAAATTCATATGAATCTCTATAGAAAATGGAATTCTATAGAAAATGTAATTTGCAGAGAAACTAAAATTTGAATTTTACAAAAAAATCTTTGAAAGTTTAAGAATCTTAATCGAGTTATACGTACAGTGCCCGATATGTAAATTGCTACAAATTTCACAAACCCCGAAATAAACAATCTTAATCCCACTACGCGAATTTAATTTGGCAATAGCGACCAAGCTTAGAACGACTCGAATAAAAAAATATTACGCAAGACGTGTTTTCGAAATCGAAAT
This sequence comes from Oikopleura vanhoeffeni, assembly GCA_004367855.1. NCBI lineage: Eukaryota > Metazoa > Chordata > Appendicularia > Copelata > Oikopleuridae > Oikopleura > Oikopleura vanhoeffeni. Next base: position 159,287 of record SCLH01000373.1, on the reverse strand, counting down.
GAGGATCCGATTGGCCCGACCAAACTCGCACCTCACGATGAGGAGTCGTAATTTACAGATCGGGGATTGTATAAAGACTGAAATTAAACAATGATAGCGTTTAGTTGCAAGATATTTTTCAAAAATTTGATAATTAAAAAAAACAACTTTAACCTTTTCTGCAAATTACAAGTGACTCAGATCATGATTATTTTCAGCTTGCTTTGGTTTCAAGTCAAGGGTCTAGCATATATGATTCGTGGTGGAAATGTTGGTCAGGAATAACGCTATTGGTCAATTTGGCATGTCAACATAAAATTTCCTTGATAACGTATTTTTATTTTTCAAAATCTGCTTGAAATTTTCAATTATATTTACAATAAAATGTTGATCCAAAAGTTCCTGTCCTTGAAATTTGTAAAAATATGACTTTTAAAAAATGGAGGTTATTCTCGTACAAACCTTTTTAACTTCTACTGTGTCTGGGTGAATTGCAGTGCAAAGTGCTTCCTCAGAGACTTCGCTGGGTCCATCGATTTCAATTGACAACAAATCATCTGTAATATTAAATTGGATAAGGCAGTTACCAAATGAGCTTACATGACGCATAATAACATTTTCTCCTAAAACAAATTAATCAACTTTTTTAAACTGTAAAACAGCAGGAATATGAAGATAAAAAATGAGGAACAACTGTGGGCTAATATTAGTTGTCAAGGCCAAGGCAACTGAGCAGAACTTTACTTTAAAACAAGCTTTCATGTCTCATACTATGGTGCGAGAATGAAATGGGGGGAATTCATGGCAATCTAGGATATCTGCATTTTTTCAAATTTTGTAAAATTGTCTTTAGGGCTTACATTGCCTTACAAGCAGTTGCGAACTCGGTTTGACATAGGCATTTTTTTATAAAGGCCACCGACCTACTCATGACGATTACGGGAAAACCGTAGATGATATCGAGAAAGTTTTTTGTATTCAACTGACAACTAAAAAAGCTCAATAGAGAAATATTCTCTTTTTTATTGGTCTACCGGTTTACTGGTAACCGGATGTCTATTATACGCATTTTCAACAGAATTTTTTTTCTTAAAATTAGCCGGAAAGTTAAAATTTTATAAGTATAAAATTTTAGGAAAAAATCGAAACTTGTTTTTTTCTTCCAGAAATTTATCAAAAATATCCTTCAAACAGTTGATTTATAGACAGTCGTAATATTAGGATGAACAAAAAAAAATTTTAACTTTCCGGCTAATTTTAAGAAAAAAAATTTGGGCCCACCGAGATTCGAACCTTCCAAAAAAATACATACCGGTTTATATCCGCGGAAGAGGATGTCAAATCGACTAAATAAAATTTCTCCATTGAGCTTTTAGAGTTTTCAGTTCAATACAAAAAACCGTTTCTCGATATCATCTATAGTTTTACCGCAATTGTCATGAGAAAGGTGATGCCATTTATAGAAAAACAACCCTAGGTACTTTTACTTGAATGTCGTCATAAAATGTAATTTATAACCCCTATTTTTAATGTCTTCAAAAATTAGTTGAAAGTGAAAAAAATTGTTTGAAATTGCTCAAAATACATAATTTTATCCAATATCTGGCATTTTGTATCAAATTTTTTATTTTTTTCTTGAAGAATTCGTCCGCCTTTATAAAATAACCACAAAACATTATATTAATCAATATTATAACAAAAAAATCCTCGACAAAAATGTTATTAGACAGATTAACCCTAGTGGCCTAACCCTAGGTATGAGCCTATTTTTGTCAAAAAAGAAGTTTTCAATATTTTTTATCAAAAATCTTCATAATTCTCAAATTCAAACTTATAAATATTCAAATCTACCTTTATAGGAACTTGTGCCTCAGTCGGCATAGAATATATAAAACAATCTTTTTTCATCTGTTTTCCTTTCAATTTATAGCTGAGTCGATAAAGATGATAATTCGCTCCAGCTGGCGAAATGTGACTCTGAAGCCTTTCAGCAGTGCCATCGGTCATTTCACTGACATTTGCTAAAATCTGTTCAGCCTCAGTGTCGATTGATAATTGAACATAATTCACTTTTCCAGCAGCGAAATCACGCAAAGCAGTTGTTGCCGACTCAGCAACAGGAAAGCTAAACCATTGAAATTTTAAAATGGGAAAAATACCAGTTAATTTAAATTTTTTAGTTTTTGCGTCTTCAGAGTCAGTTTTTTGAATAAAACAAAAAAATTGTAATTTGATCTTATTAGAGGTGTCTTATGACAAAAAGTTTATTGTCAACTATTTTCGCTTGGAAAACTACGCTGGTGATTTCATTTAAGTTCAACAGGTCCTCTGACTCAAAAAATGACAAAACTGTAATTTGACTTCTTGAGGGGTGTCAAATTACTAAAAAGAATTTTTACCGATCAATTTCCGGTATAACCGGACATCCGATGGACAATAAAAAAATAATATTAAAAACCCTGGTCGATTTTCCAGAAGGATATTTTACCTCGGTAAGATATTTTTGGTCATAATTTAATTTGTCAAGCTAGCCGGTTTTCACTATTTGCGTTTATTACCGGACATTTTTGATGTTTTTGTTATTCGAGAAACTGTCAATTTATGGTTGATGTAAAAATGGCTCTGCAGCCACATTTGTTTAACGTTGTATACAGTAGGTGTTGGCAACGGGCAACAGTGAGCGCAATGGGCAAGACTTTTGAGCCGAATTGATGCCAAAATTGGGCTACAATGATGCCACGTTTTTTCATGAAACTTACAGATTCAAGTAATTCAAGATTTGTACACTGGGTGTACCCGTATCCGTAAACCTCAGCTCGGCCAAAAATCGTTCGGATAAGGGTACAACCTACGGATAAGGGTACACGTCTATATCCATTATGATGAAAAGAATAGGGAATAAGTTTTTAGTGTTACCCGGGCATCATAATGGATATAGGCGTTTAGGCTTATAAGCGTTTTCATCTCGACCAAAAATCGTACGGATAAGGGTACATCGTACGGATAAGGGTACACCCAGTCTATTTGAAATTACCTTAGTCCTGGAACTGTTTCGTGTTTAGCTGTAATAGAAGTAGACTCCATTAATTTAATCTCTTGTTTCATAATCTCATTTTCCGTCAATGGCCCATCCACTTCGTCCATTTTCATTTGTTCAGAATATCCCGCAAATGTTAACTCTTCGGGTAATGTAACAACCAGATCTCTACTAAGATGACCACCACCAAATCCCATCTAAATTATTTAGAGGTTTTTACTAGAAATTGTTTTTATTGGGTTGTTTGGGACATTAAAATTAACAAAAAAATATTTTCCTAATCGAAAAAATATCGAAATTACTGTGGTCCGTTTTTTAGATAGCTTAAAGTGGGGTTAAAAGTCAAGCGAAATAGGCACAGACGATCTTTCTGATATTTTGGGTCAGAATATAACTTTTCGAGGGCTGTTGCACTGCAGAGCCGGTTTTTCCGATTTCCGGTTTTTACCGGACATTTGCCAAAAATTATCGGTTTTTCGCAGGAAAAAAACATCAAAAATTACCGGTAAAAAATCGGAAATGAAAAATATTTGAACAAAAATATCAAAAACTTTCGGAGGAAATTTTTGGTCATTTTGTAGAACAAATTCGTAGGCTGAATTTTTTTTATATTCATCTACCTTTCTCGCCATATTATTGCAATATTCATCTACCTTTCACTGCATATCACTGCAATTGAATATAACTACCGCGTGAGTTTCAAGTTGTGTCGACACAAAAAGCGGTTCGTCCTTTTAAACACGAAAGGCGGCAGATGAAAATTTCTAATGGAGATTTGAAGTTACCTCCTGTATTTTTATCAGTAAAAATTCACCATAAGACCTTTCAGCTTATATTTTTCTTTTCGAGTTTTTTTTTTAATATTTCGCTCAATCTCCCCTTTTACATAAATTGTCCTATTTGATCTCTGATCGTGAGGGGCAAAAATTGTATGTGAAATTACCTTCACAGTAGATAGGGTGGATGCATACATCATTTTGTCTCTTACTGCCGATTTATCATTGATATACGAAAACAGAATAAATTCGTATCCCAAAGAATTTTTCGTATCCAATCGATAAAAACAATAAAAGCAACTCCTTTCATTTGTTAGGGGAGCTAATAAAACGTCAAAGTCCTTCTTCCAAGTTTTTTCGGGCTCCGCACAATTTCCAACTTCTATTTGTTCACCATTTAGAACGAGCTAACAAAAGTTATTAATTTTTATAAATTTTCGATGAAAATTTATTGAGACAAATTCGACGATTTAAAGCTGCAATATTTTTAACTCTTACTATCTTCGAATAAACGTTTTAGAATATTGAAACAACCTATTGAAGGTATAAAAAGAGACACAACTATGGACGATGTTTACAGAAAACTTTGATGCAGCTTAAATTTAATTTTTGCATAGAGAAGTTGAAGAGTTATATTTTTTGCATCCAAAATCTGGAATTTTATTTTGAGCCCTAGAAAATATTGTGACAAAAACACGGTATAATACTGTACGTGTGTATCACAAGATACCAGTTCATAGTTGTATTCAAAAAATATTTTTTTAGTGACCACAAGAGGTACAGTACAAATCGGGGAAGCTGTTTTGAGCGGTTAGAGAAAGTTCGTTTTTTGCTTCCATGATGAGTATAGTAAAGTGTGCATTCAGCCTTTTATCAGAGTTGATTAAAAACAAAACTGTTTTAATCGACACATTTTTATAGCGACCTTTTAAACTTCAAATTTATGAAGTCATGTTTTTAACTCACACTACTGTGGTTTGCGTCTATAAGTACAGCTGAGATTTTGCCATATTGACCTTAGCTTTTGGTGCCATATTTTCCTTATATTTTAAAATTGCTCTAAAATTTTCAAAAGTAACGGTGAAGAGCTGAAAACATAAGACAAAGTTCTGGGGGTCAATTCTTAATAATAAAAAAATATTTTTGAGAAAAAATAGTGAAGACCTTTTTTTTTACTCTTCACCCATATTTTTACGAAAAAGAGGTGAATTTTTGATATTTTTTGAAAAAAAGACCCTTTTGAATTATTTTCCATATTGTCCTTATTGAAGGACGGACCAAAATAAAAAAGCGTAGGTTTTGGCCATATTGTCCTTATAGAGGGTGTCCTTATAGACGCAAACCACAGTATTGTATTTTTTGTTAAAACTTATTTTACCTGAAGAACTCGATACTTTCCAGAACGAGCTTTTGCGAAAACTGACTCTACTGCAGCTGGTATAGTGATACCAGATCTGTGAGACATTCTAAAATTTAAATTGATAATCAAAGATCTTTTATCTTGGTCGTATTTGGATGCTATTGTAAAAAGAATGAAAAATATTTTTTGCTAAAATTGCAGAAAAATAATATATAAATAAAGAATACAGAAAGAGTTTTTCCATGTAGTTATTTGGTAGTTATAGTTTTGTAAATTTTCAAAAAGGATTCAGTAGGAAAAAAGTCGAGATATTTTCTAGTATCTCTAGTGAAAGGTTAAAATAAACTTTATCCGAATTTTACCGCCAAACCGATTAATACCCGGTTTTCATTGGCTGTGGCTAGTCAGCAAATAATCTGAAGTCGCGGTAGTTTTTAGTGAAAGAAGTTATGTAGTGTTTTTAACAGTGTCACCCTACTCAGTGATTTTTCTCGAATACCGTATTAGAAAAATGACTGAGTAGGGAAGGCGCTTTTAAAAAAACTACTTTAGAAGTGAGAATATGGGCCCTTAGGAGTTAAAATACAAGTTTTAAAGGAATTTAATTGCAAGGTATATTAACCGCTGGAGTAATGATTTCTAAAATCATCAATTTATTCAAAAATTAAGAAAATTTCATGACAATTTATAAAAACGCTATCAAGGTTTTAATTATGAAACTTGTTTGATATAACAAAAATACAGTTCAGTCGTTTTAAAAAAAAAGTATTTTTTGTAAAAATGAAGTTAAATATGGATTATTATGCCCTGGTCACTTTAAAAACTTATTCCCTATTCTTTTAACAGGCAAATAAGTTTTAAAGTGACCCGGGCATAATAATGGATATACCGACAAAAGTAAGACTGAATGATTTTTTTTGTTGTTAATTTAAATGTGAAATTTGCATTTTTTAATAAAAATAGAATAAAAACGTGTTTATTTTTGCTAGCTTTATTATTCTGTTCTCATTCTGCAGATGATTATAGGATAACGAAGCAGTTAAAAATGCAAATTTAAAAACTAATAAAATAAATTATATTTCACCCAAAAACTATTTATCATTTATAATTTTGTGATATTTTTAACGTTTGCAGCATTAACAAATGACTAAAACAAATATCAAAATAACAATAAAATGAATCCATTATTTATTTTTTCGGGCTTGTGCTGGTATTTTTGTCGAGACGCACGAAAAATCCAAATCCATAAAACGAATCTACTGTACACTACTGTAGTTCTGTTTTTCTCAATCAACTTTATCATTATAACCCTGATGCATATTTTTAAGTTGACTAGGAAGACGGTTTAAATTGGTTCTAAAACTAATTCAAAAAAGTTATTTTCAGAAATCATGAATTTTATCTGGTGTACCTTTAAATACCCCTTTTTGCTGTACTGAAAATGTAAGCTAAGATTAATTTGTTTAACGTAAATTAGAGCGTTAATATTTGCTCAGGTATACTTGGGCTCTACAGAATACATGCGGTAGTAAATTTTTGTTTGGTAATATAGTAAATCGGCTATTTTCAGAAATTGTTGGAGCTTTCTGTTTTTAGCTCGATTAAATTGTAAATTTCTCTGATTACAATTGTGGTTTTATGTCTATACGGACAGGTGAGATTTTCCCAAATTGTCCTTATCAATCTGTCCTTAGCTATTTTCTCACATTTGTTTTTAAAACCATGATTTTTTCCAAAATTTTGAAGATTGCATTTCCAATCCATTACTGCTAGTTTCGTGTCAAAACATGTATTCTACTCTCAAATAACTCGATATAACAAAAATATAGTCGATTTACTACGTTACCATTTTTGGTTAAATGGTCAATTTTGCGAACTGCTAACATTTTATCTAAAAAGATTCGGGGTTATAATTGAACTGAAGAAAAATTCTCTGATTCGCGAGCTATTCTTGTGATTGCTAGGTTAGTCTCGTAGACGGAAATATAATTTGCCTCTTGTTGGTATTTTGTCGTACCCTGCTGTGCTGTATCGTTAATTTGGATCAGGGGGTTAAAAAGCTGGCATATTCGTTGAGGGGGTTACCACTGTATTTCGACATTTATAAAAAACTGTTAATTTAAGGCTAAAGTGGTGTTTCATGAAAAATCATGATTTCTTCCAGATTTATGAACTTGGGATCCACGAGCTAGGCACCCATTGAGGCCGCTGGAGGAGCTGTTCAAATAATTCGCCAATTTTTCGAACAGTTTCATCTGTATCATTATTCGGAATGATTACGTCGAAGAAATGCGAAAAGTTATTCATGATTGCGCGACTGTCTTCGTTTATATGAGGGTTACCCTAAAAAAGTTAGGGTTAGTTTGAAAAAGTTTAAAAATAGATTTATTGCATAAATTATTGCCCATTTTTGAGATAAAGGTGCCTGTATACAGTATAGCCTATACTGTATAGGGCACAAAACGACTCCCTTACAAATGTTTGAATGTACATTTTTCAAAGATTCTTCTATTTCCAAAGACCATAATATTGTAGCGTGTATTGATATTTTTTATTTGTGAGCTCTAGCTGGTCTTTATAGACACTCACGACTGTAGTTTAAAGTTTTTTCTAAATGTACAACATTGAGTGTAAACTACAGGGAAGTATTTTACACTGAGCTGTACAAATATAAGCCCAAAAGTATGTTTTTTCCAGTTAGATATCACCTCACTTATTAAAGTCCAAAATTGTCAAATATTTATTCAAAAGTATTAATTTTTTTAATGAAATTAATATAAAAAGTTAAAAAAAAAACGCCGACATTTTTTTAAATTACCGAGATAAACCTTAATCGACGCAAACAAGGGGTAGTCAGTTGCAGATCGCTATAGCGATTTGTGATTGGTTTTTTTTCAAAAATAATCTAATTTTAGGAGGCAGCCGTAAAGGGCCGTTGTACACAATAGGCCGTTGTCCGGATAAGGCCGTCCTATGCTTTCCCCTAATTATATTGTTAAAAAAACTAATTTCCACAAAGCGAAAATTAATTACCTTTCTACCAATTAACAAGGTGTTCAATTGGCGATATAAAACAAAATATGCAGGTAACCGCCGATATATTTGGTATTTCTTGAATCCTATTTCCAGTATTCGATAACAATCGACGCAACTAACACCACAGTTTTGGCTCCGCTAAATTTTTATCTCGCGATTAATTTTTTTCACTTTTGTGAAAAATTACATTATTTAAAAAAAATACATCGGCATTAATTTTTCACTTTTTGGAAAAATAACTTTAAAAAAATACGTCAATTTGATCAGTTCTATTTTTGGCCAATAAATTTATGAAAAAAACTCTTCGTAAACAAATAATCTACATATACCGGTATATATAAAAATTGTGGAAAATAATTTTCGAAAAATAGACAAAATAAAAAATGGTGGTCATTTGAAAGAAAAATTTCATCGTCGAAGATGCGAAGCGAAAAAAATCGTTATTGATGGGTTTATTCACGGGCTCTGGAAGAAATAATTAATTATTACACAGTAATAATACATATGTATTTTTCGCAATTTGATTTTATAAAACCTGATTTCAGGTGTAGAATTGCACGGGCTTCAAGATTTATTTGATAACGCGCGCTCACGCCTAAAACTTCACTTAACAATTTTGACTGGTAAAAATTCCCCATTTTTTTCATTTTTTCGCGCCACAACTTATTATATAGACTTTTTTTCGAAAAAAATTTTCAAAATTTTTTTATCAATCAATTCTACAGCAAAATATTTCAGAATTTTACTTTTTCTAGTTTCGCTATAAATTACCTCATTTCGTACCGCAGTCCCTGGTGCAACATAAACAACCAATGGTGAATAAGCCTTTGTTCTCAAAATTCTCAAAGCATTTGGCTCGACATCCAAAATCGAAACTATTCCATTTCCAGAAATATCTCTAATAGTACTCAATCGTGTTCCGTACAGTTGGCCTTCGTGTTCACCGTATTCCAAGAATTCGCCGCGGGAGATTGCTGAGTTCATCTCGGTGTGAGAAATGAAAAAGTATTCTTGTCCATCAATTTCACCCTGTCGAGGGGGTCTGGTTGTATGAGGAACTAAACAGGTTTTTAAAGGTAAAAAAGTTTTAAAAAAGTTAATATAAAATATAAAAAAGTCTGAAAATCGATAAATAAGAAATAATATTTGATTCGATGAAAATGTTTAAACAAATTAAAATTTTTTGACACATGAAATTATTCAAAATTTCATTCTGACTATTTTTACTCAAAAGAGTTACTATGTATCAAGAAGTACAAACTATACAGCCTGAGTTTTCTCGTTTACCGCAGTTTTTTTTATTCCGCAAAAATAAACCAATCAGATGCAGTTATTTTGGATAATGACCAATCAACGTCGTGTATTTTTGCGGAATAAAAAAATTGCGGTAAACGAAAAAACTCAGGCTGTATAAATTATTTTAGCACCAAAAATAAAGAATTGTGAAAAACTTTAAATCATTTCAAATTGCATTAAGGGAGTACTGGTCGCATTTTAAGGCCAAAAACAGGGTTTTCAGCGTCGCCTCAATGAAATACTAGAAACAGCACGAACATATGGATTTCAGTTTAGGGATAATTGAACATTAATCTTGCTTCCACAAAACAAATCGGAGGCCTCTGATTAGCCGACCAATCAGGAACGACCTTTCAAAAGTGGCACTATTTTCACTTCAAAAGCCTACTCCTCCCTGAGTTTTGAAGATAGAGAATACTGTTATAGCTTTTATTGACCACAGAGAACGTGGGCNAAAAGTATTCTTGTCCATCAATTTCACCCTGTCGAGGGGGTCTGGTTGTATGAGGAACTAAACAGGTTTTTAAAGGTAAAAAAAATTAAAAAAAAAAGTTTTAAAAAAGTTAATATAAAATATAAAAAAGTCTTAAAATCGATACTGTCGATTTTGTCTAAGCGGACGTTTTTGAAAATTTCAAAAACGTCCGCTTAGACGTAAAAAAAACGTCCGCTTAGACGTAAATAAATTTTGAAATTTGAAAAAATGCGTAGGTTTTCGCCCAAAAAACGCAAAAAAGACACTAAAACGTCCGCTTAGACAAACGTCCGCTTAGACAAAATCGACAGTAATTAAGAAGTAATATTTGATTCGATGAAAATGTTTAATTTTTTGACACATGAAATAATTCAAAATTTCATTCTGACTATTTTTACTCAAAAGATTTACTATGTATCAAGAAGGGCAAACTATACAGCCTGAGTTTTCTCGTTTACCGCAGTTTTTTATTCCGCAAAAATAAACCAATCAGATGCAGTTATTTTTTATATTGACCAAACAACGTCGTGTATTTTTGCGGAATAAAAAAATTGCGGTAAACGAAAAAACTCAGGCTGTATAAATTATTTTAGCACCAAAAATAAAGAATTGTGAAAAACTTTAAATCATTTCAAATTGCATTAAATCCGAGAAAGTCAGCTTTATAAAAAAGACGTTTACGAGAGTTGAGATGTGCACAGTCTGAGTGCATACATTAACGTAACTAGAAACTTTCGTGTTAATAATTATTCGACAATTTCTGCGTCCTATTAAAGAAATGGCGACAACAATTGAACAAAAATGCGTCCTAAGACTCCTGGAAAATTTTTGGTGAAAAATTGCTTCCTAAAAAAACACAATTTTCACAATAAAATGCCAAATTTCATCATTATGTTTTGTTTATTCAAGCATACTGTATGAAAGGCTAAGAAATCCGAAAGTATGCATCATCAATTCGCTTCGTCTTGGTTTACTGTTGTTGATGGAATAAAAGAGAAACTTATAATTTTTACTATTTTTAAAAATATTTAACAACATATGTTAAATTATAATTTTTATCTAACGTTTCGATTTATTATCATTTTCAAAGATGTGATTTTTTAACAAGTTTCAAGTCTTACACTGACAGAACAGAGATCTATTATTATGAAATTTTTTCAAATTTCTAGAGAATAAAATAATTTTGTAACTCTTTGGTGGTTTTTTTTTTATGTGGACCGCCAGTTTTCAAGCGTTCAGGTATTTGGAACCCCATGAAACCAAATAATGTCGGACGTAGAATTTTATTCCGCGTATTCCGGCTGATTAAAATTTGGAAATTGATAAAATCTGATATCAGATTTGAATTCCTGGTGCCGTAATTAGTATAAATGCCAAGTTTGGGCCCAATCAGAGCAACTTTGGGAAAACGGATTCTCGAAATCCTGCAATAATCCTCCACCCACGCAGAAATTTCCAAATTTTAATCAGCCGGAATACGCGGAATAAAATTCTACGTCCGCCAATTTTTGGTTTCATGGAGTTTCCAAATACCTGAACGCTCAAAAACTGGCGGCCCACATAAAAAAACCACCTTTGCAAACTTCTTTAAAAATATTTTCTATTTAAAAATCGCTATTAACAAAACGAATCGCGGCCGAAAACCAAATTTTATAATCAGAAATTTACCTGGATATGCATACTGCGTCTTATTTTGTGTATTTAGTTGAATCAGCATATTTTTTATATTCCGTCTACCAACACCATGTGCGCCAATAAGGACCAAAGTTTTTCTCTTGAAATTTTCAACTTTTTTCACTTCTTCATAGCATAACGTTACTTGTGGCTCACCCGGTCTAGCACTTGAATGTACTGGGGTTGAAGAATTGCTTGAGCCAAAAATAATATTTTTACTTTTCATCTTCTCCACAATCAATTCAGAATTAGCTTTCCATTCGCGGAATTGAGGACTGAAATATTGATTTTTAAAATAAAGAATAAAAACAATGAATATGGTGATGGAATTTTTATGGTCGTGCGATTGTAGATCGTATATTTTGCCGAAACAATCATGAAAACCCCAAATTTTAAAATTCGCTTTTGACAACACTTTAAAATGGGCTGATTTTTTAATTTCAAAGTTTTTTTCTGATTTTTAAGCGATTTCACATTAACAAAAAAATCATGTACTAAGGAGGTCTTGCTATATTCGGACAGCTTGCGTGGGCTGAAGATAGCGTCACAATCGGTAAGTCCAACCCCATTGGCAGAAATTTCCACACAGTGTAACAATTTCCCTTATTAGTATTGTAGTTGCTTAAGGGTCTCGGTGCTATTAGACAGATTTGCACTTTTACAATTTGCTTTCTCTTGATGGTAAACTTTTGGCCACTTTGGAATTTTCAAACAAAATGTTTTACAAATGAAAGCTTTGACTAAGCTTCGTATAATCTGATTTTTCCAATCTATAACTTTTACTTTGTAAATCTTCTTTTAAAAACACACTCAAAAAGCGGGAGATTTTGGTTGAAGGCGTCGAAATTGAGGCAAAATATTTTTTTTTTTATTAATTAGTAACCGAAAAAAAACGGAAATTTTTGAAAAAATAGTGATTTTTGTCATTTTCAACGCATGGAAATTGACATTTGTACAAAAAACATATAAGTTTGTAAGACGTAATTTTCAATCAGGAAGAAGCCGAATTTTGCAAAAATTATGTTCAAAATCATATAATAATAATCTACAAGAAATTTGCTACATCATGTCTTCTTAGGTTTTATCTGAATATTGGCATTTTTCATAAATGCCTCAGACTGCGGTCAACCTATTTCACTACAATTTAACTTTTAAAACCCACCTCGGAATCAGCCCCGCTGCCTCTGTGTCCATATTTTTCGCCTGCCACCAAAAATCATCATCCTTACAACTTATCATAAGAACTTCCCCAGTCTGAAATTTCAAGCCCGCTTCCTTGCACGGAATATCACTGCTCATCATTGGGTCAAAGCTAAAAAGTGCCCTGACAAAAATCTCACACGTCGGACTTGCTGCTTGATTACTCGGGGACAATGTAAACGTAATGGTACCCCTCAGTTGTCTTAGCATCATTTGTAACTCGGTGATATCCTTATAATAGGGTGCGAATGGCAAAAAATTTCAATATTTTCAATAAAAACATATTTTTTGACAAACTTTGCTAGGTAGTTGACAACTATGTATTAAACGTCACTGTTTTATGTGACCCATCTTATAAAAGTACAAATAATTCTCACTTGGCTCCTTATAAATAGGCCTCCAGAGCAAAAAAAACTGGTACTCGATAAAAAGGTCGTATGAATCTGAAACTTTAGGGGCGTAGGTAGTTTTTGGTAGTGAAAAAAATGGCTTTGAAATTTCTGATGGCGCTGTTTCGAATGGTCAAAAATCGGAATTTCAGTTTTTTTTCAAATATGGTCAAACTTCCTGGCTTTTTTTACCTAAAAATTATGATCAAAAAATCCGCTGAACAATTCTACTCAAAATTTAAATCTCAAATTTATATAAGTTATAAATAAATTTTATACAAAACTTATTTTTTTCGAAAATTTTCGAACTCGTTTTTGACAACTCGAGTTGACGACAAAAATATTTTCTACATCAGTTTTTCGGAAAAAGAAGTTAATTCAAATACATTACACATTCACCGCCACTAAACAACATTTTCATTACACCTGATTTTTGGTGATTTTTCTAAATTTCAATTCGAAAAATGAGCGACTAAGAATTTTTTCAAAAACCGCGTGAAAATCAGCGCTAAAATATTTATCGAATACTGAAACTCCACCAATGACTTTGAATCTGCCATTCCCACCCTACCTTATATCTCACTGAAATTCCATTAATTTCAAAAATTTCGTCCCCGACATTTAGCAACTGCTGCCGGTGAATCATGCCGCCAATGATGACTCTGGCTACCAGACATTTTCCCCCATCCATTCTGAGGGTGATGCCTAGAGGCTCATCGGCTCGCTTTTCAAATCGGACTTTTCGAAGCTCGTCCTCTTTGTTTTGAAAGCCATTTGGATTTGGGTAATTTTGGGGGGCTTGGTTGATTTGAGCAACTTCATTGGAATTTGATGAACAAGTAGTTCCACCAGAAGAGGATTTGGAAAATTGACCAACGGATCCACTAGATCCTGGCGAAGTGGTTTGAAATGTAAGAGTACAACTGTACTATACAGTATAGTCTATACTAAGGGTCGGGTTAAAGCATCGCTGTTGGCCCAACCATACAGTGAAGCTCATTATAACCCAGGCAAACCGCTTGCAAATACACTTTTTAACACAAAAAAACATTTTTACAGCTTTTTGAAACAGAAAAAAAAAAAAATAATAAAACATTTGGAAATATTTTATAAAAAATATTTTTGTATTTGAAAGATTTCTTTGATTTTTTAGAGTTAATTCGTGAGTCAATAAATGAATGAATTATTTCTTTGTTCAAATTTTTATTTGTAATAAATTATAAATCCTCTGGAAAGCTTGTAGAAATTTTACCTACATTTTACATCTGAATTTTGACAAATTACATCTTGCAAGTGAGGGTTATTTACAACATTAATTATCAATTTATTATTTATATCATCAACCATGCACCAGAAATAATTTTAATTTTTTGAGGTCAAAATAGTTTGTGCATTTAGAACAAAATGCAGTCATCTTTCAGATGGTTATAAGTTTTTTCATAAATTGTGGCCTTTCTAAGAAATACGCGGTGTTGAAAGGGTTCGAAAATTTGACCTGTTTTAGAGGTCATATTGTTTAACTTTTTTCAGAAATTTCAAGTTATTTAAATTTATTTTAACCTGATATTTGGAAGTTCTGCATCTTCAGGGATACAATAAAAAGTTGAAAACAGAGAATATTAAAAATTCAACAATAAATAACCTGCCATTCTGGTTATTAATCAAAAATATGAAAACATCCTTATTTTAATGTCCAACACAGTCTTTGAAAATAAAGCATTTAATTATCGGAAACAAATACAATCAACTCATGGCGCAGCGACGTTTGTCGCAAACTATCAGTCATCTTTTCCTATCGTGTTGATCGGACAGCCAATCAGAGCTCCATTATGTGCACGCTTGTAGCGGTGCCCTCTAGTTGATTGTATATTATAGAACGTTCAATAATTGTATAAATGAGATACCAGAGAACCCAAGCATTATTTAACTTTATAAAATCTATATAAGGATGTTTTAATATTATAATCCGAAACATCAATATAATATTGAATATATTCATGACCTGGATTTCAGGTGATTTATTTTTAAATATTTTTTATATTCTCTGTTTTTCAACTATTTAGTGTAGTCCTGAAGATGCCGAACGGCGAAATAAAGGCTAAAAATGAATTTTTTTTGAAATTTTAATTATTTTAAAAATATCAAAAAACTTTTTTTTTTTAAAATGAGAATTAAAGCTCTTTGCAAATTTCGGACCACTGTCCTGGAGGGTACAATCTCAAATTCGGCTGCTGGTAAATTTGAGAGGCGATCAGATCATGACTTATTAAAAGTTTTGAAAAATGTGGGTTCATCAAAATATTTGTTAATTCCGGCCCGGGGCCATCACCAGGTGGCATATATTGTAAAAATGCCAAACAGTCCATAAGGCGACCCTCTCCATGCGCGGGTGGAATTCTTTTTTGTGATAAATCTAAGGATGAAATACCGTCGTAAATATCTAGCCATTTGTGTAGAGTTGAGTCGTCTAAAACTTGAGTTAATTCGTTTGCTTCGTCCTGGCGAAGGGCATCGATTTCATCTAGGCTATCGAGAACTTGGCCAATAGCTCCATATGATGAAGCAGTATCACAATCAGCATCGAATAAATTCGGGCTTTTCAAGGTTGAGAAATGTGAAAAAAGTCCCCAGCTAGCTATAAACCTTGTTAATGTGATTATTGGTCATATAACAGGTTTGAAAATTTATTTTTGCAGATTCAGGTGCGCAATCAAATTATCTTTTGTTTGAAATGTAACATGACACCAAATGAGTCATCTTGTAATTTAACCCCAAATTAGGTCATATTTCAAAATTTGACCCTAAAGTATCACTGAAAATTTCAAAGCTTCTGGTGCAAAAAGCACTTTCTATAAACTTTCAGCACATTTGAGTCGTCTCTGCATTTTAAAATTTCATCTCACTGGTTTCAAATGTGTCCGCCTTAGACGTCAGGACGATTTTCAAAACCTTTCCTATGGCCACTTCCTGGCTGGCCATGATAATAACTTAATTTATTCGCAAAAGCGTCGATAACTGCTCCTTTCAACCTCCTTCGGGCATTAAATTTAGCTAAATTGTCAATTGTTGGCTGCAAATGTTTATTCATACACACTCGTTTCCGATCTCCGATCCAAGGATGGCTCATTGCCTAAATATATTATTAAAATCATATATTGAGAACATCTGCTCAAATGGGTACACATTTTTCGGGACAATTAGGTTATACGGGAAATTGTTTAAAAACCGTTACTAAATGGAAAAAATTGTATATGATATAAATTATCTTGTATATCATATAATACAATAGTTTGTCTGAACTTTTTTAATTTGACCTACCAGGCTAGTTTTCAAGATAAAATGTTCGTAAATAATTTGTATTTACCTTATTATATGACTAGGCAACGCAAATTTTTTTTCATTATTTGGATCATTTTATTTGGTTACGATAGCCCCCCTGAGTTGTAAGGAGCGATTAGGTCGAGCGACTTATTCGCGCCATATGCGAAATTAATCCGACTAGTAATGTCGCGGCCAACGTACGTGTAGTTGGTTACACGCTAGAACATGCATCGTTGTTGATGATAGAGCCCCGGGTTCGAGCCCCGGCTTGTCTTTCCACCTTCTTCAGGAATTATGATACCTTACAAGGTCAAAGAGCACTCATGAAAACTTTTAGTTTTGACCTTCCGCCTCCCGGTGCGCACCCTATATATGACACATCTAAAGGAGTCAGTTTATTATTATTTTTTCAGTAACTTTTTTAAATGTGTGCAAATTGCCAACAAGTTTCCGACAAAAAGTAATGCCAAAAATAGGACTCGTTTTCATTGAACCCCACATTTGGAGATCAAACGGTTTTTTGTATATTTCTGACCTCGACCGGTCCAACAAAGGAAAAAATCTGCAAACTTTACAAGCAATTAAAAAATTATATCATTTGGCCGTTGGTTTTAAAATCCGTTTACAAATATTTTTGTCCACTCTGAAATGAAATTAAGTAGAGATTTTATAAAATGACCACAGCCTTGCCTAAACGGAGTAGAGGCGTATAATTGTGTGTATTTTGAAAAATTCAAATTTTTGAAACTAACAAAAAATCTGAAATTATAATCAAAAATTGATTTCATAGAAACTTGCACACCAAACTTTTGTTTCAAAAATAAAAAAAAGGTTTTCGGAAATTAAAAATTTTGCGGGAATTTTTAAAAAAATAAAATGATGAAATTGAATTTTTTGGACAATTATAATGTTAACAATATTTTTCGAACAAAGTATGGTGCTTTGAAAATTCATCCGTTTACAGAACTTACTTCGGTTACAGTGATCCTTTCTCTTGGGTCTAGTGTAAGCATTCTGGAAACTATATTTTTCGCTGATTCTGAGATTCCAGTCCAACTTGAAGAAGTCATCGGGACATTTCCTAAAAATTATTCAATGAATTTCGTTACAATTATAATGACTGATTGATTAACGTTGAAATCGGTGAAATTTTAAAATTATTTTGATTGTCTACTGATATTTTTCAATAAACGATGTAAACTTTCAGACAAAAAAAACAGGTGCGGAGCTCAACGGAGCTTATCGGAACAATTTTTCAACAAATTTGTTTATTAAAAGCAAGTTTTTGTTTGACTAAAAAAGGAATTCATAAGTTCTGAATCATAACATATCACAACTGAGTCATATTTAGGGTGCGCAGCGGTATAACTACAGAGAAAACTGCAGTAGTTGAGAAAAATTCAGACTTACTGGGGTCAAAAACAATATTTTAGGAAAACATTGAAGAAATAATTATTAATTTTCTCTCAAAAATTTGTATTATTTTTGATCAAACTTATTTGTAAAAAACTTCCAAAAATACATGAAAAATAATTTCAAATTCTAAATACCATAAATGTTTATTTGAAATAAACATATAAAAATGGTTAATATTTCGAAAGGTTGCTAAATATGAAAAAAGAATGTTTTTGTTGTCATTTTTTTCGGAAAAAAGACTGCATATTATAACAATAGAAAGTGTCGAAAAAATAATTTTAAAAGAGTATTCCAAAATATTTTTTGGCCATCAAGAGGTCAGAACATGAGTTTTTAAGACCCTCATTCTGAGCACTAACTTCCGTTTTTAGCATAACTCCGTTATACAACTCCATTTTTTATTATCCAAAACCAGGACTGTTGTCAGAAAAAATTAGCTACATTCGCAAAATACAATATTTCCAAAAATTTTATCAGTCATTTCCCAGGAAAAAAATTAGTCAAATTCCCAAGTTTGCCCTTCAGCTTAAGATAAATCAAAATTAGCAAAATACCTTTTTGAATATTTTGTAATAATTTGGTCCCGGATCCGACGAAAGGTAACATTCCAGAGAGTAATAAATGAAGCATAACACCACAACTCCACATATCAACTGGTTTTCCATACGCTTCGCCAAGTGACATTTCTGGGGCCATAAAATGAGGAGTAGTGACTTCTCCGGCCTAAATTTCCTTTATTCATTTTGAATTAATAAAAAAATAAGCAAAATTTAAGTTATGATTATTGCGCGAAATTTTAAATCGGAGCGAAATTTTTATGTAAAATTTTTTAAATTCGTTTTTTTTTCTCAGTCGAAAATTGTTAAGACAATAAGATTTTGGGTTGGCAGCGGGAGGTCAAGATTTTTTTCTTGTATTTCCTGTTTCAAGGCGAAATAATGCAGCAATGTGACTTTAAGGGTATGGTGGTTCCTACATTTTCTGCAGTTATTATGTCATAAAAATGCACCAATTCAATCGTTTGTGTTTTAAAAGCACAAAACAACCCAAATAAGAACAAAAAAAATTTCGAAATTTTTGCGTTTTTTCGATTTTTTTCCAAGTATTTTTCTCAAAATTATGTTCAAAAATAACGTTTGTGTCAATTTGACCACTAAAACTTCGAAATATCGGGTTGACGTAAGCCAACTTTCTCTTCAGTGTTTCCCCAGCTTTCTTTTGAGCCTACTTTCCAAAAAATCGAAGCACATTTTTTTTCGGAAATTTTTTTACGTGACCTTGAAAAATTCATATTTTTTGTTTCGGGTCGAAATTTGACAAAAACGCCCCAGTGAAAGTTTTTGTTTGTTTAGAGCTAGCTTTTGCAAAAATTTGAGTAAATTTTGAAATTTAACCTAGGAGGAGATAGATTTTCCGATTAAAAAAGTCCAAAAACCGGTATTTTGGACCGGTTTTTTACGTATTCTAGAATAAATATAGCACTTATCGACAAAAGCTTACCAGCAAAAGTTTTGTATACTAATTATACAGGTTATGTTAAAATTTAGGTTTATTTCAAAATATAACCTCAGAGGAGTAGGAATTTCCGTTTTGGCTTAGGTGGCTCTTGTGCCGCTTATGTGTGAAGGAGTGTGGTCATACAAAAAAGTTTTGGCAAATTTTTTTCGCAAGTTGAAGGCTAGTTCTACAAACTGGCTAATCTGAATTATATCCTCGAGGCCCTGTTCGGCTAATATTTTATCGAGAATATGTCAAATTAGGAACCACCATACCCTTAAGCCAAAATGATAAAACTATCTTCTCCCAGGTTTTATGCCTAAATTAGCTGAAATTTGGACATAACTTGTAAAAGTGGTAGGCCAAACTT
>SCLH01000373.1:116665-138054 GCA_004367855.1 Oikopleura vanhoeffeni | reverse complement strand
CCCCCCTGTATACAAGATTAAAATTTTGATATTTCGCTGCCAACCGCAAATCATATCATCATAAAATCTGAAATGAAACATTATTGAAATGTGATTATTTATTTTCGAAACAATGGTGACCGAAAATTAGATATTATTATTCAAATAAAAATTAGTATGGTGCTTTGAAATTTATTCTCAAATTTTTGACTCAAAAAAATTAACCACAAATGCGATAATTTATTTTCAAAACTATAGTGACCTAAAATATGCTTTCAACTTACCTGAACTGTTTGGCCATCTGCACACTGAATAGCTAATCCAAATCTTCCTATTTTGACAGGAGCTTTTATTTCTTTACTTTGAAGAAGTACGCACATTGGTGTCAGATCTCTGAAAATCAAATTTTCCAAAATTTTTCATTTTCAAAATTTATTCTTTAAATAAAGTATATTTTTAACAAAAATAGTGTTTGCTTTTTGATAAAAATGTATATACTCTTTATAAAGAGTTTTTAAAAATTATAGTGAAATTATATTACCTGTGAATAATATCATTTAAATGGCAATAGCGAACGGCTTGAAGAATTTGGTTCATATAATGAGAAATG
This sequence comes from Oikopleura vanhoeffeni, assembly GCA_004367855.1. Lineage (NCBI taxonomy): Eukaryota > Metazoa > Chordata > Appendicularia > Copelata > Oikopleuridae > Oikopleura > Oikopleura vanhoeffeni. The sequence goes on along the minus strand of SCLH01000373.1, from coordinate 137,465 downwards.
ACGGCCTCAGAAAAAACATATCCTTCCGAAGCTCTTTTTATAATTTCGAAACAAATGTCAGCACCACTCATATATTCGAAAACCTAAAAAACGAGGTGGTATTAATTCATCAAAAATCTTAATTCATCAAAAAAAGGTTAAAAAAGGACCTTTTTATCATTTTGGATGAAAAAAAGATTTATTTTTCAAATTTTTTTATGGCCATATGTGTTTAAATTCTACTGTCAAAACGCTCCTCTTAACCATTTTTTTCTAAAAATTTCTAAAACGGGGGAATTAACCTTTTTTAATGAATTAACCTTTTTTAATGAATTAAGATTTTTGATGAATTAATACCACCTCCTAAAAAACTCCATTAACATTTTGCTGAAAAAGATTTGAATGAACTCAGTTAAATATTAATAATGCTGTTATTTGTTATGGATAAAAAGATAAGTTGGAGACCATACAGCCTTAATAAAATTTACAAATGTATACTAACAAAATTCAACAAGGGTTCCAGAATTTATATCGGACTTCTAATACAGTAAAGTGTCTTTAGTAGGACGCGTCTAAAGGATTTTGAAAGTACTGGCCTACGAAAAGTACCTTACTGTTCTCGAAAAAGATGCCTTGGTATTATACATATGTGACATACCTATCGTACCGAGGCGAATTTTTGGGGAACATTAAAGTATTTTTAGCAGTACAGTACTTTGAAAATCCTTAGGACGCGTCCTACTAAAGACACTTTACTGTATTTGATAAAAATCCTTGTTTAATTTTGTTATTATACAGCGTGAGTTTTTTCGATTTCTCCTCTTTTTTACCCAGACGGGTAGACAGCCAAAATTGCCTATACTTTGCTTAAGATTTTGGCTGTCTAGCCGTCTGGGTAAAAAAGAGGAGAAATCGAAAAGACTCACGCTGTACATTTGTAAATTTTAAGAACGCTGTATGGTCTCCAACTTATCTTTTTCAAATCAGCTAAGGTGAATTTGCTTCAAACTATTTCCAAACATACAATATTTGATGACCCTACAACCTCCTTAAAACGTGAATCTGATCTTATTTGTGATGTGTCTAGTCTTTATTAAAATTTTCAGCTGAATCAATTTAGCAACCAGTACCTTCTTTAATCAGTTTTTACTAACCATATATAAAAATCCTGTGCTTGAGTAAACTTCTTTGAGCTCTACTATGTGCTCATGTTTAAGAGTGTCACAAATTGTAGTTTCCCGTTTTAAATCTTCAATTGATAACCCAGGAGCAGAGGTAAAAGCAGCTACATCCACTATTTTCACCGCAGAGAGTGAACCATCGGCTAAAATTCAAAATATTGATCAAAATTCGATAATTTTTCAAATTCCAATTTATGAAATATCATACATTTAACTTCGGATTAAATATTGCTTTAATTGTATAAAAAACGCATCTAGAAGAATTTGGGATTCTATGCAATTTTGAAATACAAAAAAAATACTTGATAAAGATAACTTCACCGATTATTTTTTATGTTTGTAAAACTTCGCCTAAAAGTTGGCGCTAGAGAGTTGCTAATGCTACATGCTGATACTGTATCATCACAAAGACGAACTCAAGGTTCAGTTTCGTCGTCTTTTCAAATTGATACAATGCAGTTGAAAGTTACATTGAAGGTCAACTATTGTAAGACAAATTAAAGCTCAAAAAGTAATTACACGCCACTTTTAAAGTATTTTTGGGCAATATGATTCTGACATAATCAAATAAATTTGATGTGAACTCACGCCAGAAAATGCTCCAAAATATTCAAAGTTTAGAGCTCTTTAACGCCAAATCATTGAATATGACCATTGCCAAACCATGAAAATTGGATTTTTTGGCCTAGGAAAAAAAAACATTGCTAGTTTTTTTGCGGACACTTTTCCCTTGAATTTTTTATAATAATAAATCATTATTAATAATTTTTTCACCAAATAACGATTTTAAACCCTTATCAAGACACCAAATCACCGTTAAAAACGAGTCAAAATACAGTACCAGGGTCATAATACTCACCGTTTCGCCGACATCTTCTCAATTCCGAGTGCGGTCCTCTTGAAATAACCTCACCCAATTGATAAACAGAATCGAACAAACTATTATCATCCATTTTCTACTATGTAAATTTTTTTCTATTTTTTTACATTTATTTAAATATCTGAAATAATATGTTAAATATCCGAAATATAAACTGAAATAAATTTGTGTTTCGTGACGATATAAAAATATATAAATGCATTAATGAAAAAATAGTGTAGAAAAAGGGATTTTGTCTATTGGGGCATTTTGTACTTGACGACCCGGTCGAAAACATAACGGAGAATGTTGAGAGGGTTTTGATCGTCTGGGTTTAGTTGATGAGTTATACCAAGCGCCTCACCAGCCGAGTTCAGCATATACTAAAAATTTAATTTATTAATCATAACAATTTCGTGCGTGCCTATAAACACAGACAATTTTATGTAGAAACCGGTACTTTTTGAGTAATTTATAACTTATTTCGACGAAAAAAAACATTTTTCAAAATGTTTTTTATAAAGCTTAATATTTTATTTCAAAAAAATAAATGTTCGAACAACAGTGACGTCGTTTTCTCACTTACCCGATTTTGGGGTGCCTAACGATTTTCCCTACCAGAAAAATCTCAAAAAATTTTATGGAGCCAAAAAATATCTACAATAATAATTTACCAAAAAAATTATATCTACTAAATTGTAAGGGCCCTTCAAAAAAAAAGAGTTTTTAAAAGTTTTAATTTAAAACCCTTGAATTCTCACCACTTACTAAAGTTACTCAAATGAGCATAAAACTTCATTTTCAATCAAAATAAAATCTTCGATTTTTTTCAAAAACAAATTGGGTTATTTCGAGATATTATAATTTATTTATTTTAAACTCACAATTTTAGTTCAAATAAACAAAATATTAACAAAACGTTTCAAATATGTATGGTGCTTGGAAATAAGACAAAAATATCATTTACATAACTAATTTTAGATTAATTTATTTGACTTTCTTTGTCATAAAATCTAGGGTAATTTATATTATCGTAAATTTTCAAACTGAAATACCTCGAGATCGTTTATTTCTTCTGGTCGGCACCTATTGGCTATTTGTGCTAATCTGACTCGTTGAGAGCTCAAAGCTTCGTCTAAATCGAACAGTTCAATCGATGGTCCATCTGGTTCTCTGAATATTTCGTTATACGTTTGTACATATATATTTCATTATGCACGAGGGTTCTTATTAACTACACAAAAGCTTAAATCTGACATCAGTGGGGTCAAATTACAAAATACCTCAAACGAGGGGGGTCATGTTACACGTCAAAATTTTGTGGTGCAGATTCAAAATCCGAAATAATAAAAGAAATTACGAGTATGTGATATGACCCCAAATCACACAGTAGGTTTTTTTTGTGAAACTTTGTTGATACTGCACGATGACAGTAACAGAAAGTTAATTTATTGCTCATAAAGGGCATAGCGCATAATTAACTGGGGTCAAATTACAAAATGAATCCAATAGAGTCATGGCTCATGGTACCATATTCCAGATTATACAATATGACCTCAAAAAACAACTTTTTTGTTTCACAGATTTCGAGACAAAACGGTTTTTACTAAAAACTCGTGAAGAATTTGCAAATTCGACACATTAGCTTTTCAACCAGCTCTTATAACACTTTATGCTATGTCTACTTTTTCAAAACATCCAATGTACGAAGACTGACGTTGTTAAAAAATCGGCCGGGGTGTATAACGCGATCCACGTCCGAACAGAAAAAATGGCCTCACGAGCCCCCTCCCGTTCAAAAAAACGACGTCATTATAATCATAAAAATATTTTTAAGTTTGAAATGTAGATCGAAATAATAATCATAATGAAATTTGACGTTTTTTGAACGAATAAAAATAATTGAATAAAAGTTAATTGTTACTTACCTAAACCCAGGCGGAAAAGTTGCAGGTGTTAAGGGTGGTAAGGGCGTTTCGAAATTTGGTTTTATAAGGGATAGTGGATCTACTGGAACTTCTAGCTTTTGAAATGTGTCATGAATTGAAGGATAGAGTAAATTGTCAAGGCGGAATAAATTCGAATCGTAGAATAAGGATTGAATGTCTCCTGAACTCACTTCATTTTCACCTTCCTAAAAATAAGCGGTTAATGGCGAGATTTCAGCTGAAAGTTGAGTTGAACGGGGGAGAGTATATTTTCAGGGTAAAATTTATTTATATAACAAGGCTCAAACAAATAACCTAATAAAAGGTAATATATCAATTACGGGGCCCCTGGTCACTTTTTGCCACTTTTTTAGCCAAAATTTTTATATAATTCAGCTTTTGAAAACGAATCATCCGATTGAATACTTAGATAGCTCAAACTAAGCAAAAATATTTAGAGAAAACTAAATCAAAAAAATGGTCCGAATTAGACCATTGTTTCCAAGTTTTTAACAAAAACTGATAATTAAACAATGTCAGTTATCTCAGAAAAAATCGAAAAATGGTCCGATTCAGACCATTTTTATATATTATTCACTAGATATTTGTGCTCAGTTTGAGCTATCTGAAAACTTAATCAGATGAGTCGTTTTCAAAAGCCGAATTATATAAAAATTGTGGCAAATATTGCAAGGGGGGTCCGTAATCGATATGATACGGATGCGCCCAGGGAAGCCCGATGGCCAAACGAAAAGTTGTCACTAGTTTTCTTCGACTTTAAGAAAAATTACTTAATAAAATCGTTTTCAAACTTCAAATTTGATTACAAAGACATTTATTTCTTCGCATGCCCAAAACAATTATTTAGTATAAAATAATTTCTGGCCTTTTTTATCTTACTTATAAATTTTCTATTAAAAAGGGAAATAGATTATTTGAGAATCATACTTCTCTCACGTCATGACGCGTCACAGCACCATGGGAAGAGATTTTTAAGGAATGACTTCTTCTCGTTTATTTCGTTAGATTTTTTTATAAATCAATTGGAAATTTCCAAATCAATAATTTTTTGGTGAAAACATTTTTTCTGGTTTTTAAAACAGGTAGAAAATATTCTTGAAAGATCTCATAGCCTGAGCTCATACCTCTATAATAGTCTGGGTAAAATGAATATCCTAGAGACTCGGCTATGAGATATTTCAAGAATATAAGTTAACTTACCGGTTTACCAGGAAAATGTTAACCAACACTATAGTCAATTTCACAAAGAAAAACACGATTTTTGAAGTTCATTGAAGACTGAATACGTCTAAATTGACATTAAAAATTTATTTGGTGAATGACTAGATAATATTTTGTTCTCAAAAATCAATTTTAATAATCTAAGGAAACAGCAAGCTTAGCTTAAATCCCGTATGGCAAAAGTATTTATAATTAATCAATTTATTTCAGAATCACACTCTATTTACCTTTGCAATTTTTTCAAAAATCAAACAATAAAATTATAATCTTTTGGCAAGCTAAAGCTCAAATTCAATATTGAAAAATTGTTAACATAATTACAAAAAATGTTACACAATTTCAATCAATTAGACAATGTCACGGTTTTACATACATTATCAGTGTTCAAATCGGTAATTTTATAAAAAATTAGCAATTTAATGTTTAATTTCACAAATTTTTGAAGTATATTTTTAATTTCAAAGTTATGTTGAAATTAATTATTAATGTCAGAATTTTTGAGTCATTATTTCATATTTTATTATAAATTGAAATTTAAGGGGGTAGGTGTTGGTTTTTGTAGAGCCCTTTATAGAATTAATTTATGATAAATTAATATCGGTTATGACTAAAAGTTAGACCCAAGGAATCTCATGGTGGAACTATTTTTTTTCCAAAACAATCTCAGAACAAATCTATGATTTTCCCAAATTCAAATATTTTTTAGCTTTACCCGCATAAAACTGGTATGGGCTACCATGATCACTGAACTTTTTATGTTTGGATGAATATGACCCGCCTTAAACGATGCATGACATAAAATTATCAAAATGTCTTATCGCATTCTAGAAATTTCAATTATTTTCTAAGCAAAAGTGTTAAACCTAATTATGAATTTTTACGCTGATTTGGTTCGAAATTATCGATTTAGCTGTAAGCAGATTTTTGATGATCAGTGAACTCTCAGCTTCAATTTGGTCTCGTACTTTTGCTTCCGATCAGACGACCTTTTTTTAGAACTTTTCATTCGGTTTACTCAAGTCATTTTCTCTAGAATTCTTAGAATATTAATTGAAATTCCTCCATGCACATTGAGCCCCGACACTCATCCTTATAATCTACCTTCAAGCTCCCAAAAAGGCTTCATATCTAAACATTCGTCTAAAAGAAGATAGAGTTTCAAGTCGAATAATTGGAAATATCGGCGTTAAAGTGAGATTCTAGGATAAAAAAGGTCAAAATTTGGAAAAATCCTTCCCATCACAATTTTTTTCTCATTTATCCGCTACTTTGATAAAATTGTGTAAATTTTGAGACGCTCTGTATGTGGAGTCTAAAAGAAGATAGATTTTTAAAAAACCGTTAAGTGTTCTAGAATAGACTCACCACCTGGTGGTGTGATGTAACAATGTTGACTTTGAGATGTGTAATCGTTAGACGAAGGATAGATCTACAAACGAGTATCCTCAGATTTTTCACAACTGCCTTAGAATTGTTCTGAGGCGTGATTGAAAGATACCAAAAAGCGACACCTACCCCCTTAAGTAGTTATATTCGTGACATTGTGCTTTACTGACACAACAAATTAATTGAAATTGTATTCAAAAATTACTTCGAAATTATGTGAAAATGCCCAAATCGACATTGCAAATACATTTATTCGCGCAATGTCGATTCGGACATTTCCCGTCATAATATCAATAATTTCAAGAAATTTATCGATCAATTTAAAAGAGTTTTTAACGAGTTTAATCATCTGATTTTATCTCTCTATAAGGTCATTCTTTCAGAATCTTATTGGCCATTTTAAAAATGTATTGTAAATAATCTTATGGAATTCAATAAAATTTTGAAAGAGATAAAAATCAAATTATAGACCTTACAAATAACATTTCCTAAATTAATAGATGAATTTTATGAAATAATTGATATTTTAAAAAATTCTTTATGTCGGAGTCGAGCTTATTTGGGTCTATTTTCTAAAATGCTACCTTCATTTCAGCGATAAAGCTCGAAACTGGAACAGCCGGGTTTTTTGTTTGTCGATTTTTAACGTAAATAATCGGTTTCTCAAAAACCGTTATAATGATTTTTATTCAAAAAAGCACGAATGGGTTCAAAAGATTTCTTAGTATCAAAAATGAAATTCGACCCCACCAAGGGGTTATATTACTTGTTTGTGGTATCCTTTTAACTGATTCATAGAAATTTAATGACAACCTGGTTATGAGTCTAGAATTGAATGTAATGAAATTGTGAAAAATGAATTTTTACACCAAAAAAGGCCAGCATAAAGATTCATTTACCGGTTTTTTTCTGATTACTAGTCAACTGGTGACTAGATTGAAACAAAATATGCAGGTGTCAAATCATTGACTCTGGAATACATTTGGAATTCCTTGAATCTTATTTACCATTTTCAAAAACATTCTACCATTTTGTAAGTACTTTTCTGGCAGGGTTGGCAGTAAAATGCCAAAATAGTAAAACTATTTTTTTTCATTTAATTGTATATTAATTTCGAATTATTCATTCATCATCAGTACGGTAATAATGTGTAAACAGGAAAAAACATGCAGTCGAAAAAACGTTCTAGAGAAATAAGTTAAAAACAAGTTTTTTAACACAAAATGGGCGACCTTATTTGCCGATATAAGAAGCCCATTTTGTACAACAACAAGATTTAAAGTTTCAAATAATTGAAACCGCTTTTCTATTAATCTGTTTGTTTAAGAGAGGATAGAAAATTTCGATAGCGATAGCCTCAAACCTTTTCCTTTCATCAGTGTATGGCAAATTAGTTGATATAGGTTTAAATCTGCTCAAACAGTAATTTATTCTTTCACTTGGAGTAGGGCTATCACCAGCAAATTTTTTTAACTCTGACTGGTACATATCGCAGGTCATGATATGATTACTAAAATCAGTGCCTTTTTTGGTTGCTGATGTTCTTGTACCTTTGTTTGGAGCCTTCTACATGTTTCTCCAAAATATAATATCTAACAAGGGCAAAAAAAACCGGTACACTAAGTTACTTTTTTTATGGTCAACAATTTGAGCGTTTAATTTAGAAGATAAAATTTGACTTAATCGAACTGTCTTCCAGATTATATTTAGACGAAATTCAGGAGTAGCAGATTTAATTAAATTATAAATACGCTTTCCTACGTTTTCGCACTTAGGGTAATTAAACGTAAGCATGAGATTACAATTTCTGTCGGGATTATCTAGAATATCTTGTAATCGTTCACTTTTATTATTTTTCGGTACGAAATCACGTGCCACTATTTCTTTAATTTTATTTTTTGATTAAATTTTCCGGGAAATTCAAATTTCTGTATTTTGTTTTCACATATTCAAGAGCGTTTTTTAGGTCCTTTTCGTTAGAATTACTTTCATTACATCTATATATTTCTCCACAGAGAACTAAAATTTTTTGGTTTCTAGGACTTATGGAGTATTTATAGTAATATAAATCAAACGATCGTGAAATTGAAGAGAGTTGTTTTCAATCGTTTGTTTTGTAAATTTTAGTTGATCATGGAAGCTGTTCGTGCTTTTTAAAATATTTGTAGTCGAATCTTTTTCGCAACAAATAAAAACGTCGTCAACATATCTGACGTATTTCAAAACTTTTCCACTTTTTTCGAATGGTAAGATTTTTTCTGCTTCCATCATATGGCAAAAAACATTTGCTAAAAATGGGGAAATTTTTGAGCCCATGAAAATTCCTTGTTTTTGACGGTAATAACCTGCATGTGAAATATGATTTTGATGTTAATTCGAGCGTAATTTAGAACAAAATAGTAAATTCGATAATTTTTTTGATGAAAATTTGTCGAGAAAATCGACAAAACGAATATGTTTCTTGAGAAAGGGCCAATTTCAAAATAAGTTATTCTGAACTTTGTTTTTCATTGGAAAATATATTGCAAAAAACGCAAAATTTGATTGCGAACAAGAATATCAGCATTTTTTCAAAACAAAAATACTTTTTTATTTTCAAAAATTGAAATTTTCGATTTTTTGGTCTTCTACTATTTTGGCTTTTCACTGTCAACGCATAAACTTTCGCTAAACTTTTATCTCGCCTCTTTTGAATAAAATATTAATTTCTTACTTGTAATGTGGATTTAAGTCTGTCAGCAAGAACAATTGTGTCCGGCAGCGGAATATAATCGGGATAATCTAGATCGAACAAATCTCCCTTGTTAACCAATTGACTAAAAATCAATATCAATTTGCGAGTTCGAAATTTATTTAAAAAAAACGAAATTTAACAATCTCGAAAAAGGTGACAAATATTCACTTTTGAATGAAAAAGTTTTTTTGTGCAAATATAAATACGCAAAGTCACGTTGTTTCGAACGAACTCTACTGTCGAAAAAGAAATTATAAAAAATGGGTGTTTGAGTGTAATTAATTTCCCTTACTCTGAGAGTAGCGATGTGATTAATGAGTCCGCCACCGTTGAATTATGTTCTTTATTTATCCACTTGTCAGAGAACATATCTACCGAGCCGACGACAGCGACCTTTCCCGTCGAAAACTGAATTTTTTGATTATAAAATGTTTAATGACAAAGATGTTATAACAAAATTAAAAAATTTCGAAAATTTTAAGAAAATTACGAAAAAAAATTAATAATTGTGATATATCTCAAAAATATATATTTTCCAAACTTTTATTTTTTTTAACTGTACTACAGTATAGTATCTGTATATACAGATTATAGTAATACATATTATATGGCCCAAGAATCAGCAAAACGAGGATTATTGCCTATTTTATGTTTTTCGAAAACCGTAAAGTCAAAGAAGCTGCTTTTGGTACCAAAAGCTCTCAAATTTCTTATTACTTAATTTGTTACCAAAAATACACTTTTTAAAGCACTTCACTAAAATGAACTTTTTGATATTAATTTCATGTTTTTAAAAAAAAAAGTAGATTTAATTCAGATAATACAATCAAAAAATAACTTGTTTTGTAACAAAGTTTTAGAAAAATAACAATTGAATCAAAATTTTTGATAAACAATTTCAATTTACTCAACTCCTTTGCGTTCCAGGAGAAAAGTGCTCCTATAGGTCGATTAACAGGGAATCCAACAGTCGAAGAGGATAAAATAGGAACAGCTGGTGTGACGACATTCAACGAAGATCCATTAGGGTAAACAAATGAGGTGGACAAAGGCGCAAATTCTTCACTCAGTATTCCGCCAGATTGTATAAGTACTTGTTTTGGATGATAATACGGCTAAAAAATACGGCTTAAAATACTGTCGTGTATCTTTTAACGTTGCCTAAATGTTTTTTGGGCAGTTAGGGCTTTTTCAACCTACGCATTTTCTTAATTTGTTTATTTGTAGGTTAATGTAATGACCCCACTTTTGCCCAATAAACATATAGGGGAGTGTAGGAAATTTTTAACGTTGTTTTGCCCATGTGCTCTGCCTTTCGTTGCGTTCTTATAGACGCATTTTTGCTGGAATGTATTGAAAATGGCGCTAAAGAGAAAACTAAAATATGCAACCAAAATTTTCGAATAACTGGCGAACCTCTCAAAAAAATTTGGTAGCAATCAATATACATAATTGGTTTTATTTGTCATGCTTGTTTTACTCAAATTGTAGGTTACTGAGTTTAATACATACAAAAAGTTTAATGCGTAGAGTATGGTGATTGAAAATTTTACCACTGTCAAAATGTTCAAAATCGATTTTTTGTTTGCCAAATAAACATTTCATTTGAACCGGTTATTTTCGGTTAACCGGTCAGTGAATCGGCGACAAACAAAATAATTGACTTGTCTCAACTCCTTGACTTTGGGATATATTTGGAATTTATCGAACAGTTTCCCGAAAACATACGGAAAAAATCCCGCCACAATCTTGAGGTAGCTTTTTTTTAAAGCACCCCTCCCCCTCTGAAAACCAAAGGGTTAAACCAAAATTTTGCGAAGATACGAAAAATAAGGTTTATTACCTTCACAAAGGATGTTCTTATTACTGTGTCATTATTGACTGCAATCCCAAAGTCCTCTAGAAAATAGTTTATATTTGAATTTGACATTTTTTCGCCCATTTCCGCCAACAGTATCAGAATCGACCCGCCGGCCAAAATATAATTTTTCAATTCTTCGTATTCTTGAGTCGTAAATTTTCTGTTTGGATTTGGCATAATGAGCAAACTTGAGGAGACGAAACTCCCGTCATAAAGATCTTCTGTTGATTTTACTTTTAGCCCTTGTTGTTTTAGCCTACGATTCCAGATTTTGAAGCCGTTTTGAATAGTGTAATTTCAGATTTTTTCTCCGAGGGGAATTCTAGGAAACAAATACTGTTTGGCTCCATTCTTAAATATGACGAAGGTATTAATCGAAGCACGTTTTAATGCATATATGGTGGCAAGGTTTAAAATTCAAATTGAAAGGGTCCTAAAAACAGACTTGTCGATTTAATGACATTTGTCGGCTAGGGAGTTCATATAATTTTACTATTAATCAATTTTCGTCTGAGATAATTTATTAATCATGCCCCTGACTCATCTGATAAAGAAGTACCATACTGTATGGTCCATACAAGAAACCGACAAACGTTTTTTCGCATGTAAATCATTTACGAATTTTAAAGATCAAGAGATTTTATTGCGTTCTTGTCATATCTAGGGTGGGCAGTGGGAAGCCTACAGACTAAACTAAAACCGTTGATAAAATTTCGTCCATCTAGTTTTAATTTTTAGAAAGTGTAAAATCACACATTTTTCCATGAAGACTATTTTTTTGTACTAGTCTTTTAAAATAAAGCAATTGATACTCGAAAAAGTGGTCAAAAAGTGAGTTTCAAAAACCCTCATTTTCAGCACTGATTGTAATTTTCATTATAACAAACTTAATTTTTCAGATTTTTTATGATGAAGACCGTACTCCCAAGAAAATGCCGAAAAACTAAGATTTGATATTTTTCTTTTCACTTTTTGGTGCCGATTTTCAACTTTTGGATCATTTTTTCCGGTTAAAAGTTAGAATTTTGACCGCTGCGCACCCTAGTCATATCCAATGGACCGGTAATTTAGCAAAACCGGTCTATAAGGCAAAAACGAGAAACTTCGATCGCGGATTTCCGATTACATGGTCAATATAGAAAGCCAACAAAATTTATTTCTAGCAAATTTGCTGAGGATTCTAAATGTGAATTTCTTATGCAAAAACCGTTTGAAGATATCTTACCTGGCTCTTCTGAAATAAGATTTTAATAAGCGTGACTGACCTAAAAAACGACCTTTGGTGGCCAGATTTTTCGCATTATAAAAAATATGAAGAATTATTTTTTTTAATTGTAAAACTGCATTCTGAGGTTTCTCTCCTGTTGGCTGCATTTTGGTTTGGAATTATTATAAAGTATTTTTGGTCGAGATTCATAAAGTATGTTCATGCATAAATAAACACATTTGATAAATATTTTATTATTTATTATTAAAGTTTGGTAACAAAGAAGTTAAATTCATATTTTGGTAAGGCACGATAACTCATTTAAAAGGGCAAAAGTGTGAATATAAAAAAACTTGGAAAAAGTTACAGTTTTAGAATAAATCCGCCCAAATAATGGGCTGGTAGAAAATATCAAAACCGTGGCATGTCGGAGAATCCATAAATAGAGTTTTTGTGAATAAGAATTTTTTTGCTTGAAAAAGTTAAAATCGGCAAAATGAAAATTTCGAAAGGAAATCAAAAAACATTAAAAATTGACACTTCAAGAAATATTTAACTTGCTTAAAATTTTGAAAAAACTTCAAAAATGACATTTCAGAAATACTTGATTTTCAAAAAAAATGATAATTTCATTATTCCGTATAAAAGAATTATTTTGTTTGAATAAAATTTCAAATCGGTAATCCGAAAGCTAATTTTTCAAAATCAAATGACTTTCAAAAGACTTAAAAAAAACGCTTCTAGAAATGATTTGGTTGCAAACACAATTTGAATGTTCAATGTGTACAAATTCAAAAAATGAAACTTCAAAAATAATTAATTTTGAAAAAAATCAAGAGTAATTTCTTACAAAAAGTTGAAGTTTTTAAATTTTCAGGTTTTTAAGATTTACTACCGAGCCCAAATTATACCCAGTTAACCATTTATTTTTTACAAATGCTGCAACATCGGGGAGAGGCATAAATGGGTAACCGGTGTAGCTATCTTATACCAAAAGTATTGATAATTATTGCATTAAATTAAAAGAAATTAGGAAATACACGGATAATATTGCGGTTAGAATTAACTAAAGTCTCCGCAAAAATTATAATGGTGGCGAATCGAGGGAGGAGTCAATTTTTTGTTTTTTAACTGATTTTTTAAATAAAAGTACAGTAATAGGACTTTAAATGGACAGGTAGAAACCGTTACCCTGTCCGTTTAAAGTCACAATTTCAGGATTTACAAAGTACGCGAAATTGTACAGGTTGTATTTTAGATTTTGAGGCGCTTTGCCGTCTAACTGATGTTTACGTTGATTTTCACTTAAATATTAATAGGATTATTCAGTTAGACGGCGAAGCGCTTCAAAATCTAAAATACAACCTGTATATTTAAATTACTGTGGTTTTTGGCCAAGCGGACAGAATTTTAAATCCCGTTTTGTCCGCTACATCCTAATGGTCATTAAATTTATATGTCAACATTCGTTTTGTGTCCGCTTAGATTAAATTTTCGGATTTCAAAAAATGCGTAGGTTGTGCGTTTTGTCCTTAGGACTTGTGTCCGCTTGCCAATAAACACAGTACAAAAAAACGGCGGAACTAACCCTCATCTAATTCACATAAAAATGCAATGAAATATCCAGTTTTTATATTTTAGAAAAAAATAAGAAAACTGTAAAAAAAAATCTGATGAAATATATATTTTCAAGCTAATCCTGTTTTCAAGACAGATACTCCGTTTCAGGCTTTAATAACGTCGCATATGTTCGAAACTTTAAAAAAAATGAAATTTGTGTATTTTTTTCTTTAGAGTTTGATAATATTCAAGGTTTTGGATAACTTACCCGGGATAAGTGCGCCCTAGAAATTTAATAAGGGCGCGCCGCTATGGAATTTCCAATATAAACTCCTCCCTCGTAAAAACAGTATGCTGCCACTTTGTCAGTAAAGGCAGCAAGGAACTATATTTTCAGTAACGAGAGAAAAAGCAGAAGAAAAGTATTTTATGTCCCCAAAAAGTATAGCGTCTTTCGAAGTTAGTCTATTTATAAATATATATATGAGTTTGATACACCACCATTTAGGGAGAACATTGTGATTTTTTAGCATAAGCAAATGTGAAGTATTGGTAATATGACACCAATTTTGGTATCTTTGGATTTCAGTAGAAAATTCGGCGGATAGACAAAAACTGCCGCAATAAAATATTTTTTATTTCATATCGTGTAACTTTGATATATGGGTTTATGTAACTTTGATATATGGATCATATTTCAGCAAAATTGGTTTCAATTACATAAGCGTACTACAAATCTGCGTTTGGTCGATGTGGAAAGAACTCCACAGAAGCTTTTTTTGAGGAACTTTTTAGCCATATTCTCGAAAAGTAACGTATTTTTCAAAAACGTCAATTGTTGATAAATAACGTGATTCTGCAAAATTCAATTTTCAAAAGTGGTGATCTTCGTCGAAAAAAAATATCTAATAAAAATTTTTGACGAATTATATGATATTTAATTTGGCAGGGTTCTTTCAAATTTCAACAATTAACGTTTTATTATAATTAAATTAAGTGGCGGCGATATGTTAAACATGGAATTTTTAAAGTTGCATAAAGAACGAACCATTTTTTAAGTACAAAAAAAATTTGATACATAAAATCTGAAATTTTATTTTTTGCGTTTTTTATGCAATTTGAACATTTAAAAATTTCTATGCTCAAAATTCTTAATTATAATACCTTCACCAAATTAAGCAGCGGGACACTATTGTTTATGGTCAATCAGCAACTGAAAAATTCGTACATTAGTTTTTACATCAATAGTTTATACTAAATTGTGTTTTCTCTAAAAGATTATAACTCTGGACTTTTGAACATTTTTACTTTGGATTTCAATTTCGGCAATAAAAAAACTGAAGAAATATAAGTGTACCCTCGGGTGTTAAGTGAAATCGGAAGCAAAAAAATGAATATTTTTGGCGCCTTGTAATAAAAGAGGACTTTGGGACAATGGAAAATAAATGAATTTTTATATAGAAAAAAAGGAAAACGTGCAACTACCGGTAATTACTGGTTGAGACTACTGGGTATGGTTACTTCTACAGGTGTTTGTCAACTACTAAAATATCTATGTGAAGATTTTGACCAATTCGATTAATTATAAATTGTGACGACTTCACGACCACCACCACGAACCATAAGAACTCGGTCTATTCCTTCAGTTAGTACTTCGAGAAATTCCATATAATTTCGCTCCCTAAAAACATTTTAAATATTCTAAATCGGTTTAATCCGTAATTTACTGCAGAGTCGGTATAAATTGATGTTACTTAGGTAGTTTTTTTAGGTGCGACAGATTTGACTGATATCACAAAACGGTTTTTTGCATTCAACTGGAAACTAAAATGGCTGAGGCCAAATTTTTTTGTTTTTTTACAAAAATTTTCAAAATTCGAGATTTTCAAATGACCGGAATTGCCCAAATATGGGTATTAAATGAAACAAGTAGAAATTCTAAGACTAATGGCTGAAAAATAAAATTCCAAAAATTAAGTTTTCTTAAGATTTTTCATAATGACAAAATGTAATTCTTCGAGGATGAGTTATTATTTCTTCCTAAAACCGGAAGTTGTTGTATTCCAAATATTAAAATTTGTGATGTTAAAGAATTCTCCATTGAAATTTGGACGATATAACATGTTTTGCAGGTACTTGTGTGCAATAATAAACTATTATTTAGGAAAAATCGCAAATAACCGGTTCAAACCGAAAATTACCGGTGAAGCAAAAAATTTTGGCCTCATCTTTTTTAGTTTCCAGTTGAATGCAAAAAACCGTTTTGTGATATCTCATACGGTTCGTCTTTGGTAACTCAGTCAAATCTGTCGCACCTAAAAAAACTACCTTATGAAACTAAAAAAGCTTAGGCCAAAACTAAAGCAGATATAAATACATTTTTTTAAGTATTTTCTGAATATATCGGTCAATTAACCGTTACATTTCGCGAATAAACTGAGACTTATTCGCTCATTTTGGAATTCTAGTTGGAATACCCAGCATATTTAAATGATGTATTTCACTAAATTTTGATCATTTATTTATTCAAATTGGAAAACTGAGCTCATTTTATACCAACTTGACAGTAAAAAATAAATCATTTTCAACATTCAGACAACACGACATTAACGAAATGATTGTAACCTTTTGAACGCACACTGATTAAAGTTCACGATATTTAGCGACTCCTTAGGTCGTTTTTTTTAGGTGGGCCACTATGATTTCGACTGGGAGAACTAGACAAGATAGCGACAAATGGTTTTCTGCATGTGAAACCTTGGAAAAAAATATGCGGTAGAAAATATTTTTGGCTTCCTATGTTGATCACGTGACCATAAATCAGTCATCGAAATTGCTCAAAATGACCGAAAAATGATTTTTTGCGAATTACCGGTAATCACCGGAAAAAAAGAAAAATTTCTATCACTACAAATTCGGTTAAGATTCAGATGCAAAAAACCGTTTGTCGCTATCTAGTCTGGTTCTCTCAGAACAGATACCCCTTAGCGTGGCCCACCTAAAAAAANTCTAAACGGTGCGTTTCCGGTTTCTGATTTGAATACTACAGAAGTAACAGTCTTTTGATAAAAATTGAATACTGTTCTTCTTAAATACAAACTACAGTAGAGTGGGGTTAATATGGTGCAGTAAAAATATATATTTTATTTCAATTAAAAAATTGGTATTGCGTCTTCAGAATGAGAATAAAAATGCAGAATTTTTAACACAAAAGTTTTTTGGGTCGAAAAGTAATTTGAGGAATCGGGCATTAGTTTCGCTAAACTAAATTCTGCAATTTTATTCTCATTTTGAAGACGCAAAACATATTAATAAATCCCAATTTTTTAATTGGAAGAGAATATATTAAAAAATTATTCAAATTTATAATTAATATCGACATTTCACTTTTATTTTAAGTATCTTCAGGATAATGTTTTTCAAAACTATTATAAAATGTCTAAAACAACCCAAAAACAATAAAAATATTTGTGGCATTTATTTGAAGCTGTTTTTTTATTGCGTCATATGAAACCTACTTTACTACAGCGTGAGTCTTTTCGATTTCTCCGTTTTTTTACCCAGGCGGCTAGACAGCCAAAATCTTAAGCAAAGTATAGGCAATTTTGTCTATCTACCCGCCTGGGTAAAAAAATGGAGAAATCGAAAAGCCTCACGCTGTATAGTCTAAGTATAGAGATGATTTGTGATTAGTAGTTTGCTAAGGAACAAAAGCGGCGACACTAACTTTTCATACCTGTCCGATAAACTTTGTCTAAGAATAAGAGGGTTAAAAAAGTGAAACTTCAAAAAAAAACTTATCGAAGCGAAAGACGGCGATTTTAGCCGGATGAAATATATCGAACAAAAAATTATTTTAAGATTAACGGGTTTTTGTTCTGCATGCATAAAATTTGATTTTTTCGAAAAAAACGCAGTATGGTGAAATGTGCAATTTGGAATATCTGGGTAAAAAAAAATATTTTGCTCGTATTTTAGTTTCGTTTTTCAGTATATTCACTGCTTTAAAACTTTCCATATAAAATGTTTTTAACAGAGAGCTTTTTATTGAAATAGCAAGGAGGGGGTTGTATAGGCTGGAAAGGCTTTTTCAATGGCTCATAACTTTTTATTCGTTTATAACAATCTTATAAAAATTTCAAGAATGATAGTTCGTAATCTCTAGAAATTATTTTCTAATTTTTTTCATACTGGCTGAGTCATCTGTTTTGTATGACTTTAGCAGGACCCCGCTCTCTGATCCAATCAGAAAGAGGGAAAATTTGGCTTAAGCTAACTAACTAGGCTACTAAAGTTTTGTGGTCCGCTTAAAGCCATACAAAACAGATGACTCAACCAGTAGCATTTTCGACCAACCGGTAAATTAAGTTGACCGCGAGCAAAATTTTTTTTTAAAAGATATATTAAAAGATTTTATATTTTTATTAAACTACGTTACGCTGAATCATCTTTCACAAATTTGAAATCTAGAGATATTTCAAAAGAATTTGATTTTTTCACAGAACATGTATATTTGAATAACATAAAAACTGGTAGACTTGTTTTTTCGATTTTACCCTAAAAGTGGTTCAAAAATAACGAAAAGTGCCATTTTTCATTGTATTAACGAATTCATTTTTATACGAACTGAACATTTTCGAGGCAATTTGGAAAAATGGTACAGTAGAGTGCGTTTAAACGGACAGTTTAGTCATACGGGTTTGGACCAAAAAGTCCTACTAGCGTGGATTCAAATGTATATTTTGGCTATTTAAACAGTTCGTCACCTTCAAACGAGCAATTTGAATCACTAAATTGCCCGTTTATACCCATGCTAGAGGGACTTTTTGACCCAAACCGTTTCTACCAAACTGTCCGTTTAAACGCACTCTACTGTAGAGTCATATTAACTAAACGGGCCATGTTGAGATCAAAAATCGTGAAATTAAGTTGACAGTACTACGAGTTCAAAAGATATGGGCTGCCTATACAGCCCCCTTAAGATTCCTAAAGATTTTTATTTTTTATAGATTATTCCAAGGAAAATCGATGAAAGGTTAAAGCTTTTCGGATATAATTTTAAATATTAAATAATTCCTTCATAACTTAAAATCACTTTTTGGAGTTTCAAATTTTTTTTTTCAACAAAAAGTATTCGGTATATTATATCATATAATTTATATACCATATATTTCGATATCGCCAAATCTTATTTTGAAGAGTCACTCTTTATCCCTAGGATTAAAAATTTTCTAAAATAAAATGAAACTTACTTATTCGGAGCATCTGGATCTTCCAGATCTTTTTTGGGTGGTCCTGGTAAATTTAAAATAACTAATTGTGCATCATGCGATTCGGTAACGATGACCTCATTCAATTTAACGGCATTGTGCATTCTGCGTAGGTTTGGCTGCTCGGGTTTAATATCGAACATTTGAGATAAATTCGAAACTTCTTCAATGTTTCGTGCGGATGGGGGGAATTGGCTCGTACTGGGCTGTGTCCATGTCATGGAATTCTCTTCCGGAATCGTTTGAGATATATTTGAACGGGTGCTCAGATTTGCAGAAGAACCTACCGGAATATTTTTTTAAGGTAAATTTCATTTTAGGCACGCCCCCCCTCTCGAGCAAAAACCGTAGTAGCTATCAAGAAACGTTTTTTTGCATCATGTAGCCAGCGAAAATTTAACCTCAAATTTGATTTTTCGGTTTTTAGACTCTACCGGTTAACCGGTAATTGGTTTACCAATAATTTTCTGACATAATTTATTTTGACACCCGACACCACCTGGTGGTGTAAAGAGCACTTTTTGAATCTCGGCACTGGAATTTCATAGAGACCTGAAATTATACTTATGCTGGTAACTTTACAAAGAAAAATTTTTGGCATCATTTATTTTGACACCCGACGCCACCTGGTGGAGTAAAAAGCAATTTTTAAATAACGACACTGGAATATCATAGGGACCTAAAATTTGAGGTTAAATTTTTGCTGTCTACACGATGCAAAAAACCGTTTCTTGATATCTACTACGATTTTTGCTGGAGAGGGGGGGGGGCGCCTAAAATCAAATTTACCTAAACCATAATCTTTTAAAATCAAGAAAAAAAAAGAACTAGAAAAGCAATAAATAGATAATATAATAAACAATACATCAGCTGTCCCTTCAACATGATCGGAAAAGATGACAAATATTTTGCGTTAAACGTGAGGCATGCCCTCTAATCTGAGTGGATTGTACAATATTTAAAACGATAAAAAAAGAGAACCGTTTTGATCTCCTAAAATATGCCATTCGAAAGTATGAGCGAAAAAAGGATCTCTATGAGTTTGTATGGAGTAATTCAAATTTGTAAGAATTTTTTTGTAGATATGATTTTGTTTTAAAATATTTGTATGGTGCTTTAAAATAACAATTTTTTTTAATGTTTATTTTTCCCCTTCTTTGCTAAATCATCCCCTGCTTTGTCGTTCCCCTCATCCCTTCTGCTACGTCTCGTTCCCCGTATAAAACTGCCGTATTTTCTGTTAGAAAAGAGGTAAGAGACGGCATTGAAAACCTGTAAAAAAAAATCTTTAAAACACTCGTTTTCTGAAATGATTATCAAATCACAAAGAAAGGGAAATTTATGGCAATGAATTGTTATGAAAACACCTGACTAACTTTTAGATTTTTTAACAGTTCTGGAGTTATAACAATATAATTGGTCAAAACTAAAATATATTTTTACAATTTCAGACTTTCACGTCAATTTTTTTTCTGCATAAACTAACCCTATTGCACAAATGGTATCTCCAATAAAAGAACATATGTTATATATAAGATACTTCTGTAGGATATTTTTTTATGTTTTTCCTATTTTCCAAGCTAAAAATACCGC
>SCLH01000373.1:104069-116655 GCA_004367855.1 Oikopleura vanhoeffeni | reverse complement strand
CAAAAGACTATTTACCTGGAATACCCTTTTTCTTGTTATGTTTCAGCGATCTTATGAGTTGATTCCTCTGTTCCATAATGAGGGTTCTCTCATAAGTATACGCCGAAACATCAGAGGCATCTAGCTCTACCACTTTCACTTCTGCCTCAATTCTAAGTTGATATAAATGTTGCTGAAGGGCATGTTTCATTTTTAAGGAATTATCCTCCATTTGGGCGACGGTGAAAATTCGAGTTTTGCAATTTTTCCAAACTTTGTGTTGCTGGAGTAAATGGGGGAGGAGAGTTAACAGTCCTCCGTCGTGAACAATCCACCAAACATCAATAGTGCCGCCTTAATATGGGTTAGGTCTGGTTTTTTAGGATCTTGGAACCGGTGAGATAGTGCAGAACTGGCTCAATGATTTCTTTGAATTTTGGGCAATAATGTAAATTGTAAAGCTGTGCCACTGTAGAGCTATTTGGACCGGAAATTTTTAGTGTTTTTTTTAAGAATTGATAATTTTTGGTAAATTACCGGTGAAAACTTAGAAAGTTATATTACGGCCCTAAATTTTAAAAAGAACGGTATACAAATTATGAATTTAATTCACAGGTGTTTTTTTTTATATTTTTAAGTTCATTTTCTTTTTCTCTCAAAGATTTACCCTATAAACAACATTTAATTGCAGAAGGTTTATTTATAAAAATGCAATTTTGCTCTTTACCGGCACTTGTGGTCAGTTGAAATGCCACTTTCAGTTTCCTTGACATGGATTTAACCTCAAACGAATTATTGTTTCAAATTATCTATTTAAATGAAATGCTCAAATATTGAAATTGTGCTCTTCAGCACGTGTGGTCATTTTTAAATAAAATTAACGGTCATTTCCCTTAAATCAATTTAACCTAAAAACAATAGTGTTGAAATTTGAAAAGTTTTAAAAATCTGAGCCCCAAGCTGACGGCCTCTACCAATAGTATAGGCGAGATAAAAGTTTTGATAAGTGAAAAAGACATTTATGTATGGAGTAATTCAAATTTGTAAGAATTTCTTTGTAGATATGATTTTGTTTTAAAATATTTGTATGGTGCTTTAAAATAACAATTTTTTTTAATGTTTATTTTTCCCCTTCTTTGCTAATTTTAGCAAAGAAGGGGAAAAATAAACATTAAAAAAAATTGTTATTGATTAAGTTTATTGATCAATCAAATGCTTTTGTATGTTTTCGAGAAGGGTATATCCGATTCAAGAAATTCCAAATGTATACTAGGGGTCAATAAGTTGATACATCGCAATTTTTTCTTGGTCTTCCAATCTACTTACCAGTTAACCGGGAATAATGTAACTAGTTTTCGTTTTGTGGAAATTAGCTTTTTTGGCCAATGAAATGCTCGGAGCATTTTGGAGACAGCCAATCACAGAGCGTTATGCAACTGAAAACCCTTTTCCACTTATCAAAACTTTTATCTCGCCATAGTTCTTGATGCTTTCAAACTATTTTTATCAATGAAATTAAAATCTCACCTTCAATAATTTCGGTCTTCTCCGGAAATAACCTGACATTTTTGGGAACAATTAAACTCATTTGTCCAGCTCCCGATGCTCTAATAATCGTAAGAAATCTTTTGTACCCCGAGGAGTCTGCATGATTTTTCCAATGTCTTGGCCAGCCACACATTATAGTATTATGACGAAGACCTCCTAGGCCTGATGTTTGGATAAGAGAAGATAAACCTTCTTCAATTCGGTTTGAAATTAAGACGTTTGAAAACCCTTTGATTTGATGATCTTTTAAGGACCTTCGCAATACTTCTTCCGCTGTCTGACTTTCAGCATGATTTAACAAAAAGTCACCTTGAATAACAGAAGAGACCATAACGAGACCTGAAATTTTAAAGTAAAATTAAAAAAAAATGCCTGGCGCAAAGCCTTTGATAAAAATTTTAATTCCAAAAAACGAAAAGTGTTTTCAACAGTGCCCTTGGAGTGAGATGTTTCTCGGCGCTGTAAAAAAGTGTTAAAAATAATCTTATTGACTACTGGGTGGAACAAACAGAAACCATAATAATTTATTATAAGTTTTGTGGTCGAAAAATGTTGGCATCAGATCATTTATCTACAATGTATACATCGTTATTATGTCGGATGGGTGTAATTTCTTTACTCTGGACAATGTACCAAATTTGCTTACTACTGTAGTAAAACTTTAAGCATAGAAAAAATACTTATTTCTTGAATTGCATAAATAGCGCAAAAAATTTGAGCAGAAATTTTTTTTCTGAATTATTTATTGTTTTGCTTTTTAGGCAAATTCAAAATTAAAAAAAATACTTTAGTCATTAAGGGGGTTTCATTTCTGATTTTCAATTTTGCAAAGCGCTTTTTTTTTCAGCGAGATAATCAGTTGGACGAGTTTTTCTCGAAGATGGGTGAACCGATTTTGAAAATTCCAAGAACAGATGGGAGTCAATGATTCGATCCTTGCATAACGCTCTTCGATTTCCAACCCGGATACCGGAATTCCGGTAATTACCGGTCAAATCTTAAATTGTCAGTTTCTCTGTCACTGTGGGTGAGACTGATTTTTTTACCTTATCGTTTCAAATTTCTGGCAATATGTGGGTAAAAAAAGCCGCCAAAGCTAGTTTAAAAAAATCTGAAACTTTAGAAATAATTCAAAAAAGCTAATTTGTAGACCTGCTTAATCTTGTGAATCGAAGGTTGAACTCAGATTTTATGAGATCACATAGTCGATACAGGAGGTCATTTCGCTAAATTTCAAAATCTATCTCCTCCCAGACCATATATCGAATGTGTTGAAAAGGTGACTAATACTGGAATAAGCAAACTAGGATTTTTTAGCTTAAAAGCTTCTCCTCTAAGGTTAAATTTCAAAAAAGGCCTAATTTTTTTCAAAGTATAGCTTTTAAAATGCCAAAGACCTGTAGAGGCCATTTTTTTTTAATTTCGATGCAGACTTGAAAATATATATTTGAAAAATGTGCTTCGATTTCGAAAGTAGGCTCAAACGAAACAGGGAAACACTGAACATAAGTTGACTAACGTCAAGCCAATATTTTGAAGTTTTAGTGGTCAATTTTAACAAACAAATTTTTTTGACTAAATTCCGAAAAAATACGTATAAAAAAATCGAAAAAAAATTTTGATAATTTGTTGGAAATACATTTTGTAGACATCCTGAGCAATTTGGTGCACTCTGATTGCCTCTTAGTCTGCATAAAATCAGACATGAACACCCTTAAAGATACCTTCACCTATAAATATTTCTCTAAAACTCAATTATTGTAAAGGCCTTTTACAAAAATTTACAAATTGTATTAAATATATTGAAACAATCAAAATATTTAATTATATTTCTAACTAATCACCCTGATACAATTCTAAATATGAACAAATTTTCTAATAAGCACCAGATATAATTCTAGCCACCAGCGGAGAAATCATACGTAGGAAACCTCTTTTCAATTCTGAGATAAAATTGGGTTTGTTGATAGTTTACACCTTGAACACCCTAAATAATCCCAATTTAATCTTGAAGCAAATACCAGCAAAAAATTGCTACAATCCATAAAAAATATTTTTCATGTGGTTCGTACAAATTCCTGTGTATGACAAAGCACACCGGAGCTAACCTTTACCAGCTTTCAGTTGGGTGACAAAATCAAGCATCTTGTCGTTCTTAACCAAATAATTGTCAAGTTTTGATAAATTAATATTGAGGTCTCCAATTCTTTGTATGCGGTGGACCTTCATTTAGTCGAAGAAGGGCATATCGAGCAGAACTCATCTAAACATAAATTATATTTTTTTTTAAATAAGGCCTTTAAATTATTTTAATCATTTATTTACCCCCACCTGCACGAGCGTGTTTCAGACACACAGAGACCAAAAATATTTTGGGGAAGTGTCATTTTGGCCGGCAGAATATCGGAACAGACCCCCGATAGTTCCCCTTATTTTTAATTTCAAGAATTTAGGTGAGTTCTAGAAATTTCTCATCAGACCGGAAATGCATTATTTGGATGCAATTTTTGTTTAATGCAGTTAAAACAGTACTGGAAACAAGATAAAACTGTTGATAAACATTTATTGCTATCGGGGGGTAATCGCCACCGAAAAAGACAATTCCTAGCAAAAAATTTTTTTTTGGGCCATCTAGTGGTCAGAAAGTGAGTTTCAAAAACCCTGATTTTCAGCACTAATTTCGTTTTTGAGCATAATCAGCTCATTTTTTTAGTTTTCTTGTGGCAAGGTTCGTACTCACATCAATTTGCTATTTTCTGAAAAAAAATTTTTAAATAAAATGGTTCGAATTTTCAAAAATTTGGTCATTTTGACAAAAAAATGCGTAGGCGGAACACTTGTAAGATGAAAATCATTTTAATTTAAAACCTAGAATTTTGACCGCTGGCACCCTATCTATGTCACATAGTCTATGTGTGTGTTCTGAAACACTCTCGTGCAGGTGGGGAGGAGTCCTACCGTAGGACATCTCGTGCAAGTGGGGGTTAACGACGTTTGTCTAATTTAATTTTATGATCAACCAACGTGAATTGCCAGGGATCAAGCCGTGGGTCACAAGGAACCTGGCGAGAAAATATTTCGAAAATCAACTGCAATAAAAATTGGTAAGAACCTTAAATTCCATCAAGATAGCTTTAGGTAGCGTTTTTTTAAAGGACACAAGAAATATTTTGACGAAGTCGAAGCTCAGACATAGTATCATCAAACTTTTTTTGCATCGTGTACCGGACCAAAATTCAAATACTTATTTTTTTTCGTTTATCTCAGTCAACCGGTAAATGTCATTCTCACCTGTGAAATCGATTCAGAGAATTTTATAACCTTCTAGATTTGTTTTTTTCTAGATTGCCTTTGGAAAAAAAACAATGTGACCATAAGATTTGTTTGGGTTCACTTTATCAGAATAAATATCAGTATAATTTAAAATTGGCCTGAAGTTACCGGAAAAATAATGTCAACTGGTTAAGAAACGACATTTACTGGTGAACGGTTGACTGAGAAAACGAAAAAAAATAAGTACGGCCCCCTCAGAATTTATTTGTCAATCACCGAAAACGTGACTCATGGGTAAATAATGCGGGGGCGGGCAGGAGCAATAAAAGGGGCTGAATTGCTGTATCGTAGAACTCCATACATATATGTTGTCGGGGTACAAAAGCAACCGAACGTTTTTGAGGAACTCACTGTTTATCCACCTCGCATACATAAATCGGTTTTCGCTATTGAAATCTTGATGTCCCATGTCTGAGCTTCGAACTTTGTAAAAATATTCTTTGTGTCTTTAAAAAAACAGTACATAATTTTTTTTAAAAATTAGTTAATTAAAAATTGTTATTTTGCTGAAGTTTCATTTATGGCGAAAAAAAGTGAATATTTATGACTCATTTATGACTCAAATTATGAGAGAAAATTTCATGTTTTAGTTCACCTTTTTTTTTTAATTATTTCATATAAAACAAATATTGATGGTCGCTTTAAATACTGACTTCTTATTTTCAAACAATATTCGCCTAATAGCCAGGGTGCGCACCGGGAAGCCGATGGGCCAAACTAAAGTTCTTTGTTCATTTTTTTTCGCGCTGTATTTGGTCCTAGATTTTTTTCGCATTTTTGGTGAATGGCGTCATTTAAATGATAAATTTTTTGCACGGTGCGGTTGCCTAGCTAATAGCGGACTATTCATATGAAAAATAGACGACTGATTTATGGCATTAATAAATAATAAATGCATAATAGAAAATACTGGCGCATTTCATCTTTTCATCGATTCCTCAAGTATCGGTAAAAATTTAATATAATTTCAACATAAATCCTATTTTTGGACACACCGTTCTCTTATAAAAACGTCGTCTATTCTATTTTTATTTGGCAGAATAATGCTGAAAAAAAAAATAATACATAAATTTTTGAAGCGACCAATACATGTTTTTTTTTGAATAAAATATCTTATCTTTGACAATATCTGGCGACATAATGAAAAAAAATGACAATTGAATTGACCCTTGGTACCAATCTTCAATCCTGCTGGAGTGGCAATTTTGCTTAATGTTCATAACAAATTCATTCTCACATGTCAGAAAATACCGAAATTTCAAAATTGGGTTGCAAATAAATATATGGTTTATTACATACACCGTGAATACAGAAATAACTCAGTAAATACAGATTACATACTGCTTCAGTATCATGTGGCAGTCAATGAGAACCCGAACTCGAGACCTAATGAATTAAACATTCCGAACGAAAACGATCTCTTCACCTAGCAGGGTTTCGGCTCGAAAGCGCTCATTCCATTTCAGCCTATCGTGGACTCTACGATAGCTGAATGGAATGTACGCGTTCGATCCAAAACGCCTGCTAAGGTGCACAGAGATGCGTTTCGTTCTTAATGTTAATCATTGAGGTCTCGAGTTCGAGTCTCATTGACTGCCACATATACTGGAAGCAGTATGTAATCTGTAATTTAACTGAGTATTTCTGATTACGGGTTATTAATAACCATACTGGAAATTCTCAGAACTGCAAGTTACATTGGGTTGGAAAAAAGCTTTTTGCCATTACTTGTAATCTGTCAAAAAAAAACAGATTGCCCCACTTTTTTTGGGTTTGAAGCAGAGGAAAAACAAAACCAACCACATCTGTATTATATTAAAAAAAACTATAATGTTTATAATTTTACCTGGAGACCCTTCATACCATCATCCCCACTCTTTTTCTGGCACCTTTGTAGATTCAATATATTTATACACAAGGCAGCGAGACCAAGAGCGATTAGAGGCAATAATACAGGAGCAAATAAAGCATTGAGAGCAATGCCCATGATCATGCCATAACGAGGCGGCCCAGTGGTAATATTTAAATCGAGTCGGCCAAGAAGGAGTTCGAAGCAAATTTGAAGAACAATGCTAGATTCACAAACCTGAACGTATTAAGAAGTGTTATTTTTGTTGAAGTTTTCATTTATGCCAAAAAAGTCGAATTAAAACATTTTATGAGAGAAAATTTATGTTTTTACAGGTATGCCCTCCAAGGTACTTTTGATGTCTATTGTATCAATTTTAAAATACCAACAAACGAAACCTTGAGGTCGACTTTTTATGAAGTAATCAGCAATTATGGTTAATTATGTATACAAAGGTCGCTAAAAAGCAAAACATTAAAACAATTAATTAGCTCTCTAGCGATTGATGTGTAACACAATTATATAAAGTTGCTAATAATTATTAGAAAGTCGACCGCAAAGTTTCGTTCGGTTTGTATTTCAAAATGATACAATGAACTGAAACTTACTTCAAGAACATCTGCAATAATAATTTCAATAATTCTGACAAAAAAAATAATGTGATGTTAATAATCACACCAGAAAAATATTTCGAAAGTTTATAGCTCTAGCGGTACATAAATTAAACTTTTGTTCTAAATGGTTTGGGACGAGATAAGCTTTTATTACTTATCGTTGTTATTTGACATTCCGAAATATAATATAATTGGTATGCTGTACATTTACTGAGTTATTTTTCTGTATTTTGGTTTTGTCGAAATTACACGACCCTAAGGCTGTCCAATTTTCTTCCCGACCTACTGATTATGTCAGATTCCGCTTATTTCTTGGATGTGACTTTATTTCATCATACCGTTTTGGCCAGAGCCCCCGGCGGTCAAATTCAAACGTTAATTCTGGTTAACAGCTTTAGTGTGAGGTGCATGTCTGATTTAACAATTTTGGCAGACCTAGTTTAGAAAAACTGAACTTTAGCAATATTTCAAAAAGTGCCAATTGTAAGACCCTAGCTTCATCTTGTAAATAAGACCAAACTCAGATTTGATGATTACACAATCGTCACATGAGGTCACTTCGAAAATCTATCTCCTTCCAGACCATTATATCGAATGTGTTTAAAAGTTGACCTAATACGTGAAATAAACAAAGTAAGACTTGTAGGAGACGATTTTCATTTCCATGACTAAATTTTTCTAGCGACCAATAAACGGCGATTTTGGCATTTCACGATTTTTGGGTTTAAAATCTCTCTCCCCGAGTTAAATTTCAAAAAACGACCCACATTTTCAAAGTACCCTTGTTACCTGCCCGAGAATCTTTACGAGCCATTTTTTGCATTTCGATGTTCAGACTCGAAAATATGAATACTTGGAAAAAAAGTTCCGCAAAATTTTCAAAAAAAAATGTGCTCCGATTTCTCGAAAGTAGGCTCAACGAAAGCCAGGGAAAACACTGACATAAAGTTGGCTTAGCATCAGCTGATATTTTGAAGTTTTAGTGGTCAAGATCTTAACAAACAATATTTATGACTTATTCGAAAAAAATACTTCAAAACCAAATCGACCAAAACGCGAAATTTCGAAATAATTATTCTTCGAGGATTGTGATGGAAATACATTTTGTAGACATCCATAAGAATTTGGTGCACTCTGCTTTAAGTCTCATAAAAATCAGACATGCAACACCCCCTTTAAAAACTGCTAAAATTGGCCTTCCTTTTGTCTGCGATTTTGAAAGTTTGAAACGGCACACACCTTATTTAAGCCTAAAGAATAGATTCTTTATGAATGCTTGACCGAATTAAAAATGTTTAACAAAAAAATGTTTTCTTAAATGTAACACATAAGGAAAAACATAGTGAGGATTGGTGCAACCAAATCAAGCACAGCAATCAAGAATGCCAACTTCTGCAATCAAAACCGTGGGCCAAAAGTGCCCAAGTGGGTTCTCCATTCGCATTTCAAGCAGCAAAACGGGGACAAGAACGGAATACATTATCTTTTAGCAATAGCCTGTAAAATAACCTTGGTGCTCCCGTAAGAGACTGTAACTAGGGTGGCAGGTTAATTTTTGAACATTCAGATAATTAACGTTGGTTTTATGTGTTCAATAAAAATTACTCCCTCGCGTATGAACGATATTTTAACCCTTAAAAATAATATTTTCCCATAATTTTGGGTAATTATAATCTCGCAGCAACAACAAACATACTGTATCTGAAATATTATAGGCGGAAAAAATCTCGTAAGTGGCGTTTCTTTCTACTGTCGTATGCCGTCTAAGAGGACAGACAATTTTTTGTCGTTTTGTCGCACAATGAAAACGGTCGTTTTGGTCCATTTAAAAAAAATTTCATAAAAATCGAAAATAGCGCTAAAGAGAAAAATCGTAAAATCAAATTCGCTACATAATTATGGGTATTAATTTATTTTTCACATACAATATTTTTTTTCCTCACTACAATTTTTAAACCGCCACGTTTCTGTTCTCTCGACGCACTTACTTTTCGAAAATCGCAAATTCTTCGTCGTTTTGTCCTCTTAGACGCATACGACATTATCATAATTTTTTTTATTGTTAAACTTATTTCTTAGTTAATGAGCGAAAGGTGGTCGGTAGGGCGAAGGTATTTTCCCAATGATTTCGTTTATTTTTAAATGTATAAGAAACGCAATAACAAAATGCACGCATTTCATAATAAGTGTTCGGGAACCAAATTAAAAAAAAAATTTCTTTTAACGTTTTTCATACATCATTAATATTTATTTTGGTGCGGTAATCTCTAAGCCCGTTTACTAAAGTTAAATGCTTAGGGGTGCGCAGTGGGAACTATATACTGTGTTCTTGTCTAAGCGGGACACTTTGAAAAATCTCGGTTTTGTCCGCTTAGATTTACCCGGTTTGTCCGCTTAGACTTAATCGGCTCTAAATCACCCCTAGAGTATATAGACTAAACTGAAACCGTGAGAAAACTCGCTTTTCTATATGCGGGTTTATCACGACAAAAAAAGGATTCGAGCAAAAATTTTTTTCGGCCTATATCGATCATTATGCCTGGTCAACTTTAAAAATTATTTTTGCGTGTTAAAAGAATAGGGAATAAGTTTTTAAAGTACCCAGGCATAATGATGCGATATTCGAAAGTGAGTCTGAAACCTCATTTTCAGCACTAATTTTCAATTTTCATCATAATTATTACAAGTTATTTGTTTATTTACTGTATGCATAACGACCGTACTCGCAACAAATTTGCCATAATAGGAAAAATCTGATTTTTAAAAATATAAATGTTTTTAAATATTTTTTTTGAAAAAAGGGTCATTTTGCCATAAGAAGATTTCATCAAATTTGCTTCTATGATTTTTTTTTCCTGTGTCCTTCTATCTATCTTATGTAAAACTTTTCAGGAGACACGAAAAATGTGTTTTGCTAACTTGCCCCGTTGGTTTTTCGGCGCTACCAGTATTAATAAATAAATAACCGGTTTTATTACCGGCAAAAAATCCGATTTTCGTTTTGGTTTTCTATTATTATTTTCCCACTCGAATTAGCTCCAGATTATTTTTTTTTCATTTTACAACTGTATATTTTATAGTTTCAAAAGTTAGAATTGCCGCTGCGCACCCTTAAATGCTACAAGTTCACATATTGAAAATAGGAACAAAAAAAACATTGCAAGTGCTTTTAACTCAATTTTAAGTTTCTCCTTGACCCCTAACTGTAAACCAGCTCCAATAGTGACAAGCACGAACCAACCACCATGCAATATGGATGGGGCCAGACCAATAATGACTGCGAACGCATTTTACCACGTCACGCAAAGCGCACAGGGGGAAGATTTTGCCAAATTATCCAATAAAAGTAGACGATCGACGGACGCAGGGACCGAAAATGAAGGTGCACGATAAATAGACAACCGATGTCTGTGAAATAGCAGAAATGTTGCGATGGGAAATCGAAGCTTGAGCATCTGTTTTGGGTCAAAATCTGATAAGAAAAAGCTGATAAATAATGACAAATTTTGAACATATCGAAGATAATCCCGACGGTGGCTAAAATTGGACGGTTAATAATTCCTTGGGCATCGGATGCAGATAACCCTTCTCATATCTCTAAACCGCTTGGTGATTGTTTAGATCGTAACGAATGTAAATCTCCGTCTTGGGGAACCATGAAAACCATGACTCTAATTTTGATTTGGGCACTTAGATCTTACAAATGCTTTGAAATAAGGAGTCGTCCCTCAATTTTAAAATTTGAAATTATTTTGCAATTTCGAAATATGTTGAAACATTCGCGCATTTTGGAACATTTACCGGATTACAACGACTTCCTTCTTCAAAATATTTAACTTTCTTGCGAAAATTTTAAACATTATTTTGAATTATTAAATTTTTCTTTTCAAAAAAAATGTGTTATGGTGCTTTAAAAACCCTTTTTTATTTCAGACCCAATTCCTTTCAAATGCCCCAACTTCGTACTACGGCATAATTCCGGTAACCGAAGGAAAAAAAAAATTCCAAGAAGACTTGTAAAAGTTGAAGGTTCAATTCGGCCAAGACCAGTTTGGANGAAGATGGGTGAACCGATTTTGAAAATTCCAAGAACAGATGGGAGTCAATGATTCGATACCTTGCATAACGCTCTTCGATTTTCAACCCGGATACCGGAATTCCGGTAATTACCGGTCAAATCTTAAATTGTCAGTTTCTCTGTCACTGTGGGTGAGACTGATTTTTTTACCTTTCGTTTTCAAATTTTCTGGGCAATATTTGTTGGGGTCAAAAAAAAAGCCGCCAAAGCTAGTTTAAAAAAATCTGAAACTTTAGAAATAATTCAAAAAAAGCTAATTTGTAGACCTGGCCTTAATCTTGTGAAATCGAAGGTTGAACTCAGATTTTTATGAGATCACATAGTCGATACAGGAGGTCATTTCGCTAAATTTCAAAATCTATCTCCTCCCAGACCATATATCGAAATGTGTTGAAAAGGTGACATAATACGTGGAATAAGCAAACTAGGATTTTTAGCTTTAAAAGCTTCTCCTCTAAGGTTAAATTTCAAAAAAGGCCTAATTTTTTTCAAAGTATAGCTTTTAAAATGCCAAAGACCTGTAGAGGCCATTTTTTTTAATTTCGATGCAGACTTGAAAATATTATATTTTGAAAAAAATGTGCTTCGATTTTCGAAAGTAGGCTCAAACGAAAGTCAGGGAAACACTGAACATAAAGTTGACTAACGTCAAGCCAATATTTTGAAGTTTTAGTGGTCAAATTTTAACAAAAAATATTTTTTGACTAAATTCCGAAAAAATACGTATAAAAAAATCGAAAAAATTTTGATAATTTGCTCGGAAATACATTTTGTAGACATCCTGAAGCAATTTGGTGCACTCTGATTGCCTCTTAGTCTGCATAAAATCAGACATGAACACCCCCTTAAGATACCTTCACCTATAAATATTTCTCTAAAACTCAAATATTGTAGAGGCCTTTTACAAAAAATTTACAAATTGTATTTACAAATTGTATTTACAATTGTATAAAATTTGAAACAATTCTAAAATATTTAATTATATTTCTAACTAATCACCCTGATACAATTCTAAAATATGAACAAATTTTTCTAAATAAGCACCATGATATAATTCTAGCCACCAGCGGAGAAATCATACGTAGGAAACCTCCGTTTTCAATTCTGAGATAAAATTGGGTTTGTTGATAGTTTACACCTTGAACACCCTAAATAATCCCAATTTAATCTTGAAGCAAATACCAG
>SCLH01000373.1:37154-57593 GCA_004367855.1 Oikopleura vanhoeffeni | reverse complement strand
GAATTTTTGCGGTGTTCACGTTATGATGCGGAATATGCTTTAAAAAAGCTGCTTGAGACTGACAAGACTAGTTAATCTCAACACAACCTACCTTATATCTCGAGCCCATGATCAATATTCTGAGCTCCAAACTGGTAAGAACCAGTTTTTTTTATATTTAGAAAGTTCAAATGATGACCAATTTAATACCGTTCTGACTTATATCAATTACGGGGGCTCCTGTTCTTTTTTTACTAGTTTTTAAGCCAATTATTTTATTTAATTCGGCTTTTAAAAACAACTCATCCGATAACATTCTTAGATAGCTCAAACTGAGCACAAATATCTTGTGAAAAATAAAATGAAAAAAATTAGTTTATCGGATCAATTTATTTTATCTTATTTCTTAGATTACTGAAATTGTTAAATTACTAGTTTTTCTTAAAAAAATTGGTAACAATCGTCGGATTCGGACCAAATTTTAAATTCAATTATTAACCAGATATTTGTGCTCTGTTTAAGCTATCTAAGGATTCAATCGGATGAGTCGTCAGCAAAAGCTGAATTATATAAACATTTTTGGCAATAATCTAGTAAAAAAGGACCAGGAGCCCCCGTAATCAATATAATAATTGTATTATTTTTTTAGCACACCGTTTTTTTGCCTTGATGATATTTGAGAACGAAAAAAGATATTTGCAAACGGCTTAATTAAGAATGAAACAGCCTAACTACACATGGAAAAATGTGTTCGTCTTAAACATATATACAATCCCCGATCTGTAAATTGCGACTCCTCATCGTGAGGTGCGAGTTTGGTCGGGCCAATCGGATTCTCATTTCGATTTCTAAAATACGTCTTGCGTAATATTTTTTATTCAAGAACGTTCTTTTTTATTCGAGTCGTTCTAAGCTTGGTCGCTCTTGGCCAAATTAAATCCTCGCGTAGGTGGGATTAAGATTGTTTATTTCGGGGTTTGTGAAATTTGTGTCTTTCGCGAGCAATTTACACATCAGGCACTGTAGAAGAGGCTTGGAAAAGGGAACGTTCCCAAGGCTTTTTCGCTCCTCTCTTCCCGCGTTCCCCTTGAGAATCGTTCCCTTCCCTTCCCGGGGAAGAACCGAAAAAGGAAAGGCTTGCAATTTATTTTTATTTTTTAATTTCTAACTTTTTGAAACAGTTCATAGAATTTAGTCATTTTTGATTTGATTGTTGGGGAAAACTAATCAGCGTAAGTTTAAATAATACTAATTTTAAAGTTCCTGAGTTAAAATATGCTTGGAGTCACAAAAAAATTCGAAAACTTATTTATTTTTATATTCCTGAAGGCACAGAACTGTAAAAATATAAATTTACAGACCTGTTGTAGCCTTGGCGTTGTTGCAGTTTGAGGAAGATTTCTCACTTTTACACTTCTAGCATTCACATCATCTACAGGAGGCAACGGAATTGTCCCACTAAAAAATTAAATATTTTTAAACTTGAATAATCTGGTTCAGGCAAATCGCGAAAGTTTACATAAACTTCCTTTTTGAATCAATATAGCCTATATCGAATTATGAATCATACTGATGACTGGGTTTATTTTTTTAAGGGAAACCGGAAAGTTNAATTTCAAAAAATAAATAATTCCTAGAAATAATTATTGAGAATATTTGGTGCTCGGCCAAACACTAGTTTAGGTTCTGGATTCGAATGGGCACACATAGTTTGATCTCAAATCAACACCGCCTAGTGGCTGAGCAGCGTGATTAGAAAAAATGAAAAATTGTTTTTTTTTCGTTTTCAGGTATCTACTGTACAGGATGACAAATTTTTTTCGCTTTGCCATACGCTAGATGCACTAAATCTCTAGTCACAACGATAATATTAGTAATTTTGAGCTTGCAGGTTGCCTGGAGAGCAGTTATTAACATGCCTTAGATTTGGCACTTCAACGCCCACCTGTGAGCAAACGTGATCGAAAAGTCTAGACCAGCTCATTCGTATTTTTTTGGACGAACTAGTGGGAAAATTTTTAAGGACAATTAGTTGCTACTAATACCCTTAAGGGGTGTCGTCGCTACCATAAAATTAAATTACCTTATCTTTTAATTTATTGGATCTAAGTCTAGTAGATAGTTCTAGTTAACAAAACATAATTCTCTCGAGATAATGGTTGAAAAATTAAGAAAATAATCCAAACGGGACATTTTACAATTTTCTTCGGGTTTTTATGAGGAAAGGAAAAAAAAAGCTGCTAATCTTTCAGATTCTCAAACTCGTTAGTTAAAGACTTTTTGCTAAGAAAGTATTTTTAAACGGAAGGTAAACTGGTTTGCCAGTTTGATTTAGGAAAAATTGACGTTCCTTCATAATAAAGTTTTGATATTTTACATAAAAAGAAATAATAAATGGTGCATAAAAAAAAAATTGACATTTTATTGCGTAATTTTTCAAGCGGTTCAGTCTGTACCTGACATTTATCGACCACCCTTAGTTTGTTGGGACTGAGAATGCCCGAGAAATCTTAAAAACAAACTATTGCTAACAAATATGTCAAGGAAATATCCAGAGAGATTCTCCGATATAACAGATTAATCAAATTTAGTTTTCTGAATTTGTCAAGAATCTTTTCTTCCGAAAGCGGATTTTATGACTTCTCTCTGTGGATTTGTGCAGTAATATGGTCATTGTTCCACACCAAGGAATATGTAAAATAATTTTCTCCATTTATTTTTAATTCTCTGGACATAGAGTAGAAAAAAGTCTTGATTATCAAAATTATTCTGATCATTATCACTTGAACGATTAATTACTTTCGTCACATCCAAAAAACAATTTTTAATTGCCAAGAACGGGCTACAAATACAGTTTGGTTTCTATGATCCAGAACAAGCTTATTTTGGCAGGTTTTCAATTTGCCTCTTGTGACGAATTAAAGTTCAAAAAAATAATTCGGTTCTGTAGGTTTCCCACTTGTCAGTGTTCAAAAACGAGGAGTTTTCATCCGGTCATATCTATTTTAAATCCGATCCGGACCTAGTGAAAATTTCAATCGATCCCGACCGGGTTACGCGTCGATGTACTTTTCGTTTTTTATTTAGATAAATTGCAAGTTGTTATTGCCGAAAATTTGTACCACAAAATTCTAATATGTCCCCCAAAATAAATTGTGTCTTGTTTAACCTGTTTTCCAGCGTTTAGACATGAATTATGTGAGCCAAGCTGATAACGAAAAAACAGCAAATTTTCAGGCGACATGAATCTAAATAGAGCGCACGAGGAAACTAACGAAGAGAACTGACAGTATTGATACAGAATTATTTGACTCACGGTTGTTGACCAGAAAAAAACGATTCCGGCAAGAAAAAAAAGTTTTTGGCCATCTAGTGGTCAGAAACTGACTTTTTAAACGCCATTGAGCAGCACCTAACTTCAATTCTAGCATGACAAAACTCCATTTAATTAATTTTTCCAATTAGGCCGATGCCAGAATACAAATTGCCTACCTGTTGAATTAAAAATTTCGAAAAAAAATATCTGAAAACAAATTTGGGCATTTCGAAGGAAAAAATTTATCATCAGCTACCACTAATTTTTTTTTAAAAAATTTCCCAGCTCTTTCAGGTCCAATTTTTTGAGCAATACGCTTAAATTTCTTGGAAGAACAGAAAAGCAAAATTAACAAGAAATCCCCGACGATCCCCACGTTACCACCCAAATTTAAACAAAAAACCGCGATGTTGTAACCGCTAAAAAATCGGATTGTGAATTTTTTTATTCTCTTTATTTCTCATTTGGAATTTGTCAGATTTTTTTCTCGTTTAGCTCTCAAGAGAACCATTCCAAAACTTTAGAAATTCGGCCTCGTTGCGCTCCCAATCATTAAGAAAACGGAAGTGAGAATTTTTGCGGTGTTCACGTATGATGCGGAATTGCTTAAAGCCATGGCTTGAGACTGACAAGACTAGTAATCCTCAACACACCTACGTTATATTCTCGAGCCCATGATCAATATCTGAGCTCCAAAACTGGTAAGAACCAGTTTGTTTTATATTTAGAAAGTTCAAATGGATGACAATTTAATACTTCTGCACTTCATATCAATTACGGGGGCCTAGGTCCTTGTACTAAGTTTAAAGCCAATTACTTTATTTAATTCGCTTTTAAAAACAACTCATCGATAACCATTCTTAATAGCTCAACGAGCACAAATTATGTGAAAAATAAATGAAAAAAATTATTCATCGGATCATTCTATTTATCTGTCATTTCTTGATATGAAATGATAATTACGAGTTTTTCTTAAAAAAATTTGGTTAACATTCGTTCGGATATCGACAACTTTTAATTCTATACAATATTTGTGCTCTGTTTAAGCTATCTAAGGATTCATCGAGGAGTCGTCAGCAAAGCTGACATTATATAAACATTTTTGGCAATTATCTAGTAAAAAGACCAGGAGCCCCCGTAATCGATATGTACTAAGTTGTATTATTTTTTATGCACACCGTGTTTTTGCTTTGTATTTGAGAATGAAAAACCGATATTTGCAAACGGCTAATTAAGAATGAACAGCCTATACCATGGAAAAATGTGTTCGTCTTAACATATATATGTAGAAGAGGCTTGAAAAGGGACGATTTCCCGGCATTTTTCGCTCCTCTCTTTCCGCGTTGCCTTGGAATCGGTTCCCTTCCCTTCCCGGAAGAACGAAAAAGAAAAGCTGCATTTATTTTTATTTTTTAATTTCTAACTTTTTGAAACAACTGTTCATAGAATTAGTCAATTTTTGATTTTATTGTTGAGGGAAACTAATCAGGTAGGGTTAAAATATATAATTTTAATGTTCGTCTGAGGTAGCTTTTTTTTTAGTACCCCACCCTTGTCCACTGCCATTTTTTAAACAAAAGCAAGATAATTCAAACGATTTGTAGCATCCAACAGCCAGAAAAATGAGCGACAAAAGTTTTATTTTTTATCGACATCGGTAATCGGAAATCGACGGTGAAAAAATTTAAAATGACGTTCTGAAGAAAACTGCCCATGCGTAAAGTTCACTATTCGACTCTAGTACAAATTTTGACGAAATTTTTTGGCAAACTTTTTGTCTAGACCCTTCTAAGGGGGTCAAATTCAGGTTTTTGTTACTTTTATTCAGAGTTTATCGACATAAAAGTATACTCTTAGCCAGTTTTTGCAAGAAATATTTGGCAATATATTTTGTCACATGACACCACAGGGTTCATACGTTTTTGTCTGTTACTCAAGTCTTATCGTACATGATAAAATACCACTAGCCAGTTTTTCAAGAGAATTTTTGGCAATATATTTTTGTTCCATGACACCACAAGGGGGTCAAGATTACAGTTGATTTGTGATTTTAGACTCAAGACTTATCGTACATGAAGATACTCACTAGCACAGTTTTTTCAAGAGAATATTTTGCAGAGTACATTTTGTTCAACACACCTAAATGACTCAAAATTAAGTTTTCTATATTATTCAACCTGAGGAGGACCTCTTGGTTGATAGGCTATCGACTGGAAATGTATTTGGCAGTTTTGTACAGGCCTATTTTTTTTAATCGTGAAATAGTAAGAAAAAAAATAATTATGTTTAATTAAGTATCAATTTAGACATTAAATTCAGCCTTTCTTGGAAGTATTTCGCCGCTGTGAAGCAATCATGGCAAAATATGATGAACTTCTTCAAAAGATTTATTGAGTTGACATCAAACAATTGATAGAGAAGAAACAATTTTGTTAGAAATGGAAAATAATAGAGTTTTTGAATCGTTATGATGATGTGCTGAAAAATTTAAAATATTAAGTCACAGTCCCAACTCGGACTCTGCGCTGAGTGGGCGTCAGCCGAGACGCTTGCGAATTCGAGCAAGCGGGGTTTTGAGCGTAAAATCGAAGGTCAACGTTTCGAAAACCTGTATTATTAAAAAAATTGCGACAAAATTTTGCCATGCGCACTGAATATAAGTCATAAATTAAAAAAAAATCCAGTGAAAACTGTGTTTGATCGCCTTGAGCAGTGTATGTGGCAAAAATACGTGAACCCACAAAAGGTTCTCTTGAAAACTGTTTAGGTATGTTATTTCAGTTGCATTGATTACTCCGCGGCTAAATTATTTAAAATTGTAATGATCCTGTGAAGGTAGTCAGGTGACACTAAATATAATTTCATTTTTTCTCTACGAAAACTGGCCATGTGGTATTATGTCAGGTTCTAGGTCTTCGAATCTAAAATATATTAAAACTGTAATAACCCCTTTGTGGCGTGTTCATGTTGACAAATATTATTGCCATTATGTCTCTCGATAAACTGTGCTAGTCGATTTTTCATGTACATAAGTCGTTGAGTTAAGATCCACAAAAACTGTTATTTGGACCCCCATTGGGTGTCATGTGACAAATATGTATTGCCAGAATATATTCTCATTGAAAACTGTGATGTGCGTTTTTATCATGTACGATAAGACCTTGAGTTAGAAGTAACAAAAACTGTATTTAACCCCCCTGTGGTGTCATTGACAACATTTTCTTTGAAACTTGTGCTAGAGCAGATATAGCTTTTCAGTTGTACGATAGACCTTGGAATTAAAGTAACAAAAACCGTGTAATTTGACCCCTGTAGAAGGGGTCATATGACAAAAAAATGTTTGCAAAAAGAATTTCGTCAAATTTTACTAGGAGTGAATAAGTGAATTTCGCTAATGCAGGGTTTCTCAGAATCGTCATTTTAAAATTTTCACGGTCGAATTCGTATTACGGGATGTCCGGTAAAAAAATACAAAATTTGGTCCGCACTTCTTTTTTTCTCTGGTGTTGTGCAAATCCGTGATTGAATTATTTGTTTGTAAAATCTGGGACTAATAGGAGTGGCGTACCTAAATAATTAAAGTCTCTGGAGTTAAAATATGGTTGGAGTCACAAAAAAAATCGACAATAATTTATTTTATATTCTGAAGAGCACGAACTGTAAAAAACAATTTACAGACCTGTTGTGCCTCGGCGTTTTGCAGTTGTGAGAAGATTTCTCACTTTTACACTTCTAGCATTCACATCATCTACAGGAGGCAACGGAATGTCCCCTAAAAAATAAATATTTTAAACTGAATAATTGGTTCAGGCAAATCGCGAAAGTTTACATAAACTTCCTTTTTGAATCATATAGCCTATACGAATTGAATCTACTGATGACTGGGTTTGATTTTTTTAGGAAACCGGAAGTTTAAATTATCAGGGCCTTATAAAAAAAAAATTTTTTTTATTTAGTCTCCTTTTGTCGAGTAATTTTTTTGTTTGCGATGAGATAATGAAAGTTTTCGCCAAGTTGCCAGGGTTAAAACAAAACAATTTGAAATAGTAGGCCTCGAAATTGGTGAATTATTGTTTTACTGCAACTTTGCGAAAAAACTTTCAATTTCTCATTCGCAAAAAAAATGTGATTTGATAATGATTGTAATTAATCGAAAGCTTATCCAAAATAATTAGTTTTACTAAAAAAATGCACTTATAAAATTTCTGTATTATCCAACTTTTTGTCGGATTTATAATTATCGCCGCCTAAATAGAAAATACTCGAGGTTGAAGGTTCATGAACCTACGCACCATATACTTTTTATTTAAGAGCAGCCAATAACAGGCGCGGATTCAGAAGTGTTGTGATACCTCATTTGAGCGGAGAACAATTAGGGGGCGTTATAACCATTTGGTGATAAATTTATTCAAATGAAAAAAATAAATATTTGTTATTCAAACTGAAATAGGCATCACATGCGCACGATGTTCAACGACTCACCTGCACATCTGTGTTTTGAAACTCAGAATCAATTTTCTTAATTTAATATCACATAAAATTTTTGAGGTAAATCGTTATGGTTCCTACGCGAAAAAAAATAGTTTTCTATGCAATTTTAAAATAAAAAATCGATGCCAAAGACACATTCTGAATTCTAACATTCACATTTGAAAAAGCTAGTGTATTTTTCGAAATGTAATTTCCTAATTTTATTATCTCGTTATATTTTTATTAAAACTAAAAAAAATCATTTTCGACCTGAGGTGTCTTTTCGATTACTGAAACCACCCCTCTCTAACAAAATCCCTCACAACATACATATGTATAAAGAAAACAGAACATTTCCGCACGAAAAAAAAACGTTTCTCTTTCTACACAGGCAATTCGCCGTTATTAGAGCTGACAATATTCCCAAAAGTATTTCTTGCAAAGTTACCCCGATGCTTTAAGGTAGTTTTTTTAAATGCGACCACCCTTCTCATGACGATTACGGGAAAACCATAGATGATATCGAGAAATGTTTATTTGCATTCAACTGCCAACTAAAAAAGCTCAATGGAGAAATGTTTTCTTTTTTATCGGACTACCGGTTCACCGGTAACCGGAGATCGATTATTATATAATACTAGGTATTTTCCTATAGGTATTTTCAGTATAAAATTAAAAATTCAAACTAGTTTTTTTCTTCCAGGAACTCATCAAAAATATAGTTCAAGCAGTAAATGTGTAGACAATCGTGATATAAGAATAAACAAACATAAAAAATTTAACTTTCCAGCTGATTTTAAGAAAGAAAATTTGGGCCCATCGAGATGCGAACCTACCAAAAATTACATTCCGGTTTATATCCAGTGAACCGTATGTCAAAACAACTTAAGTGCGGGTGGGTTCCTTTAAAAAAACAGCTACCTTAATAAAATTTCTCTATTGAGCTTTTTTAGTCGGCATTTTAATGCGAAAACCCATTTCTCGATATCATCTATGGTATTCCCGTAATCGTCATGAGAAGGGTGGCCGCCTTAAAAAATAAAACTACCTTATTCAAATAATTTCCTCTAGTATCTACAGTTTTTGCTAGAGAGGTTTTTGCCTCATTAAAAAAGCTACATTTTAAATATTGAGATACAACTTTTTTAAAAATTAAACTCACTTTGCCAAACTGTTTAATGCGTCTTTGATATTATTAATCATTGAAAAATCTAAATTTTTAATCGCATCCTCTGATACCAAAGGAATATTTGAATGGATCTTGTCAGTTTTTGGTTTATGTTTGTGTCCTAAATTCTTTAAGACACTGAGTGTTCTAATCCCATCAATATCTTTGACTGCCCATAATGCCATGCCTCTTAACTCCCGGCCGTCCATGGCGATCGCTTTTGTTAGCGCCTCAT
Source organism: Oikopleura vanhoeffeni (assembly GCA_004367855.1). Taxonomy (NCBI): domain Eukaryota; kingdom Metazoa; phylum Chordata; class Appendicularia; order Copelata; family Oikopleuridae; genus Oikopleura; species Oikopleura vanhoeffeni. The sequence goes on along the minus strand of SCLH01000373.1, from coordinate 48,425 downwards.
AGGTAGAAAATTGGACCACACAGCAGCCACTTGGGGAGTTGTCAAATTCTTTTTTTAGAAATTCGATTGCCATTATTTCTGAAGGTTGGATTGGAAATAATGGGACGAGTTCGGACTAAAAAAATAAAACTATAAAAATTGATTTACAGTGGGGATTCTAACTGGAACAAAATAACTTTGGGGGTTTTCGAAAATTTTGACACCAGTGTACTCAGAAATCAAAAATTTTGCGAAAAACATTCTAGAGTTACGTTTTGTTCCAGTTAAAAGGCCTTCCTGGATTAGGATTACTTTATTCTGAGTTTTTTTTATTTGCGCGTGATTTAATTGTAATTTTAATAAATGTATGAATTAAACCGTATGACCAAGAAAACTTTTCCGAGTCTGAGAATAAGTCTTCTACAGAATTAGAAATCTAATATAATTATTTTCTAAAAATATTTATTCAAAAAACTAATGAAAATCAAGAAATACTCCGACCAAATAAGAAAAAAATCTCCAAAAAAGAAATGAATTATTTTGAAATCATGTACAGTAGAGTGTATTTAAACGGACCGGTTTTACGAGTGGATTTGAGTTAAAAAGTCCTGCAAGCGTGCATTTGAACGAGCATTTGGACCATTCAAATTATCCATTAAAACGTGACGGACAGTTTGCATCTCAAAACTGCATCTTTAAATACACGCTTGCAGGACTTTTTAACCCAAATCCACTAGTAAAACTTGTCCGTTTAAATACACTCTACTGTATTTGTAGTGTAAAATTCGAAATTTTGAAAATAATCTTGAAATCATAGTCGGAGAAAAATAAGGGTTAATCAATCACTTTGATTTAATTATTACGGATTGCTGATTAACGTTCATATCATTTAAGAAGATTATCTTATTTTTTCTAAAGAATAGCTTTTTCAGGGTATGGCCCTGCATGCAGCTGCACAGCACTTCCTGCACAGCTATACATATATGAAGCCCGACGGTTTTGCGGTTGCGATGCATCCGCACTTACTAACATTTTTTAAACCAGAAGTATTTTTTTCCTTTATTATTTTGTGACATAAAAAAATTAAATTAATAAGAAAAGGATTTGCTCTCAAGGTAGTTTTTTGTTTCTTTTTTGAGTTGGAACTGAAGTTTTAGTCGAGTAAAAATTTTGCTCTTCTTTTGATTTTTAATGACTTTTGGATTTTAACGCCAAATTGTTCTTGGGCGTTTTAAAGTAATTGTGAAATTAACTTTTTTTTATATTAGTTTCCCAGATTAGAATACTAAAATTAGCTTCACCCGTTTTTTATAATTTTTTACTAATAAAACGAATTTACTAAAGTAAACATTTTAATTAAAAGTTACTGTCGACAAATACGACAGTACTTTACCTGTGTGCAATCTTTTGGTAAATTTCTGATCAACATTCTTGGTAGATTTCCTCCGAAAGTCTCTTTTATAAGTGGAATTTGTTTAATGACATAATTGTCATTTACACTGTAAGGCGCAGGGCGCGACTTTGAATGGAGTCCTCTTATAGGAAATGACATTCTAAAAAATAAAACACAAAACTTTAGAAAATAGTCGACGAATTTGTTTTTTTTTGCTAAAATTTTGCAATTACAAAAGGCATAAATGTCAGCAATTTATTCTAAGAATGAACAAAAGGATGTGAAACAGTTTTAAGGGCAGTTTTTTAGTCGAGTTCTCCACAATCTTTAATTTTAATTATATGCCTAGTTGTTCCATTTTCGCTTCCATCTTTTTCCATCATTTTCATGACTTCCAGACCTTAAAGATTAATCAAAATTAATTTTCGTAATTAGAAAATGACTATTTAAAAGTTGGATCAAGAACTTAACTAATCGGCATTTGACAAATCGACCAAAACCGAAAGAAAGGCTTAATACGCGTTTCGGACCACATAAGAAAGTTAAGTGGTTTGGTCTGTTTTTAAGCCTCGAAATTGCTGGCAAAATAGTTTGAAACTTACGATATTTGGCCGAATTGGGCCATAATTAAGCAGCACACCGGGCAAAAATAGATAGTCAAACAAATTATATCGATAAAAATTCATTTAATATTTATCAAATTTCAAACCAAAACGGTTTTTTAGAGTGATTTTCTGACCACCAGTGGGCCAAAAATTAGTTTTTAGCCCTTCCATTTTATACATATGATATCCTCAAAATTATTGGGTATATTTTTAAAACGCCCCTTGATAGCACAACAAATGTAAATTTATCAGTTGAAACAGAGAAACGAATTTTTTTCTGCGGTTAAATTTTTGTTAACAAACCCTAAAGGTATTCTCTTGATTAAAATATGCTGGAGAAGCTTAAACTTTAATTTAAATTAAAAAAAAAAACATTTCAAATTTTTTTCTCAAAATATTACCTTCGAGAACATGACCAAAAACGACATGTTTAGCGTCAAGCCAGTGAGTTTTTGCGGTACACATGAAAAATTGAGATCCATTTGTATGTTCACCCGAATTGGCCATTGATAGAACTCCAGGTCCGGTATGCTTCAATTTAAAGTTTTCATCATCAAATTTTTCACCATAAATTGACTTTCCTCCAGTTCCGTTGTGTTTAGTGAAATCGCCACCTTGACACATGAATCCAGGAATAATTCTGTGGAAAATAGAGCCCTTGTAACCATAACCTAAAATTTTAATATTCAAATCAAATTTATTTGTTTAAATATTTTTTTTCCTTTTCATATATTTTTGAAAATGTTTTTTCTATGATACAGAACGATACCGCCGCCAAATGCAACTTCATTTTAAAAAAAATTTCAAATTTAATTTGTTTAAAATCCAATTTTAGATTTTTTTAAAGTTTAATTTCGGTAACTTTTTTTTAGGCACGCCCGGGGCGTGACGCCCCCCCTTTCCAGTAAACCGTTGTAGTTTTCACAGGAAAACTTTTGTACCAGCATTGGGGTGACTTTGCTAAGGAAACTTTTGGCAATATTTATTTGACACCCGACACCAATTGATGGAGTAAATAGCATTTTTTTAACCCCCTCAAAAGGCAAAATGACGTTTTTCGCTGATTACCGGTAACCGGTGAGCTTGAAAATCGTGAAAAAATTCTGGAGGTTAAAGTTTGGTTGGCTATTCCATGCACAAAACCGTTTGTTAATACTTAGTACGGTTTTTGCTGGAGAGGGGGGGCGTGCCTAAAATAAAAGTTACCTTAAGATTTTTGTCTTATTTTAATTTTAGAATTTTTCCAAAATTTAATTTTTGATTGTTCCCATTTAAGTATTCAATTTAAATTTTAATTATAATTTCCGATATCGGCTTTTTATTCACTAGTATGTTCAATGAAAATAATTTTAATAAATTGTGTGTTTTTTGATATCAAATTATAATAAATTTTACCTTTTTTGTGAGTACATAATTGCAAAAAGTTCTCTGCAGTTTTTGGAACTACATCACGTCGCAATAAAATAACAATTTTTCCTAGAGGTGTTTCTGCGTAGGGCGTTTGTCTTTGCTTTGCGATTATTTCCATCCATACAATTGGGTTTTTTCGTTTCACTTTTTGCTTCTCACCTCTTCGGGGACTTCGGTCTCGGCGATCGCGACGATCTGGACTACGGCGTCTGGGATACAATTTTTAATGAATGTGAAATTTTTGTATGATTTGGCTTTCATTTTTACAAAAAATAATAATATAACATACCGATCTTTATCTCGTCTATCATCTTTTCGCTCTCTAGATCTCGATCGTTTTTTTTCTACTTTTTTCTCATCTTTTCGTTCTCTCGATCTTGATCGTTTTTTCTCATCTCGTTTGTCATCACGTTTTCTGTCTGTGGGTGATTTTGATCTACGAGATTTTTTATCTGATTTCTTCGGACTGCGGGATCTACTTTTCGATCGCCCCATAATTTATTCTTAAATATATAAAAAATTGATTACTGTCGTATTCGTCTAAGAGAACGGGGTAAAGACGACAAATCGAACTTTTAGAAGAAAGATCTCATGTCAAAGTGTAAAAAAATGAATGAATGGATTTCATTGGTCAATTTCAGATGTCCTCAAAAAAAGTTTTGAAGATTTTTAAAAGGGAAAAAAAATTTATTCAATTTCTGTTCAATTCGAAAAATTTTAGTTTTCAATATTTTTGTGCATTTTGATGATGGTAATAAAACCGAAAATAACAAAAATGTTATTGAAAAATTAATTGAAAACTTGGTAGAAATTTTTTTAATTTTTTTTGCGTTTTTTATGAAATTAAAAAAAAATCTAATGTCAAGATACCGCCGCCGTGTAATATATGTGTAGAAACACTAAATTACATCCTAGAAATCTGAAAATTTTCATGTCACCATCTTTTAAAAAAAATAGAGGGAAAAATTTGAGCTTGAAAAGGACGTGTGTTTTGACTCAAAATGGGCCAAAACCTTCGCTTAGACGAATACTACAGCAAATTAGAAATGGAAATTCGTTCAATTGACAGTCGTTTAAATACAGTTTATTTTCTTCTTCTTCCATCTCCTCGCGCTGAACCGCTGTTTGCGGCATTTCTTGATCCGCCTCTATATCCTCCCCTACCCGTTGATCCTCCTCTTGATCCCCCTCTTGAGCTCCCCCTTGAGCCGCCTCGTGACATTGAGCCGCCGCGACCTCTGTCTCCGCCACCACGACCACGTCCACCACCACGACCGCGACCACCTCTAGATGTACCGCCTCTTGCTTCGAGTTTTTCTCGGTCGAGACGCGTTTTGAGAATATTTTCGGGTTTTTTAAGAGCTCCTTCTGCACGTTTTGAGCCTCCACCAGAAGTAGGTCCACCACGGGTACGACGGTTTACGATGGTCTTTAGACGATCTCTGTTGAAACTACTTGGGCGATAATGGGTTTCATTTGGATCAGAACTTTTTTGATTTAAAATTTTTTTTTGCATTTTAGTTTAAATATATTTATATCCTTTTAAGGAATATTTTTTTGAATCTACTTTCTCAATACAACCTCAATGATGTCGATAGACAACCCAAAATGGGGTTGGTAGAAAAACGACGTCAAGGGTGTTGAGTAAACATGAGTTGATGGACTTTGTGGTTTATTTTCCTATCAAAAAAAAACACAATAACTTTATTCTAAGTCACGTTAAAGATTATTTTTTTAGGTTTTGCGTCCATACTCTGGCTTTTAGGAAAAAAGTCTTTTATTTTTCAGATTTCCTTAAGAAATTTTAAAACACTTTCCAAATCTTTAGGACAAAATGTAATTTTAAGGAATGACAAATAAATTTTTTCAAAGTGGTACAAAAAAGGGCTTAAAATGATAGTCAAAGTTTCTGAAAATTATATTTTGTCCAAAAAATCTAAAATTTTTGAAAAAAATGAAGATTTTTTTGTTCGAAATATACAGCATGGGTTTTACCCATATTGTCTTTATAGACAAGAACTACAATATTTCAAAATTTAAAGACCTCAAAATATTCGAAAGCAATTTTGGCAATAATTTTAAAACATTCCTAGCTTTTTCAAATTCGTCATTATTATCGGAATCATGGCCACCACCATCGGCGAGATCTGCTTTACTTTTCTTTTTATAATCATCATATTTTCCAGTTTTGAAAGAAGATTTAATCCAGTTTCCGGATTCTGTTTTAATTTTTTTATCCTGCTCGATTTGATTGGATACAAACTTTTTCTTTTTGCGATCCCAAACCTTAAAAATACATGTTTTGATATGTTACATATCATATGTATTAACTCAAATTGTGGGCATTTGGATAAGTTTGACAAATAGCGCAGGAAATGATGTCTTTCGAATCGATAGTAAAATGTATAAATGACATATTTTAAATCTTAGACATCCTAAAAAAATTTCTAGAAGTTAAAATTTATCGAATCTTAAACGAAATGATCATAAATAACACACGTAAGGGGGTACTGGTCACTGGAATTGAATTTTCTCAATACAAAATTAGTCATTCAGGATACTTGTCAAATTACCCATTTTGTAGAACTATTCTTTAAATTGTCAAAAAATCTCAAATTTTTTTTCACATATTAGTAATGTGACATAAGCGACACAAGAAAGAACACTGAAGAGAAAGTCTGCTTACGTCAACCCAAATCGAAAAACGCGAAAAAATTATTATTTGATTTTTATTGCATTTTTAATCACTCAAAATCAATTTGGAGCATTTTTAAAGCACTAAAGACCAGGCTTCTAAAAGGGGTGGATTTTATCCCCTTTTCTATATCAAAAGAGTGGTAAAATTAGGGGAAAGGGATAGAAAATCGCCAAAGGAATGGCTTTTTTGGAAGCCTGCTAAAGACTTTATAGAACCAGCGAGCTATACCTCTGTACAAGCTAGTAATATTTTTTTGCGCTGAATAATAATTTAAAAAATAAAATAGAAAATTTATATTTTGATTGGTCGCTAGTAGACTCTCTACAAAAAATAAATTTAAGATTTCTAAATTATCTGGTCCTGCAAAAATCTTTGAATTTCAGGATTTAGAACGCTTGGTATCGTCAATTAATATTCAAAATCTAACATTTATACATTCTATTATCGACCCGTGTTTGCTCCCTGAGGCCATTTACAAAAATAATTGAATCATTAAATCGCTCTCTGGCGCCTTTTTCGAAAATAAACCGATATTTTTGTAAAAGTTACGTTATCTCACCTTTGTTCCCTTATTTTTATTTGCATATTTCTTTCCTTCAGCCTCTGCAAGAATAGCTGCAGCTGCTTCTGATTGAAAAGTGTTGATTTCTAAATGTTTATCAGCGGCTTCTCCCTCCTTAACATATGGAATATACGACTCTTTCTTTACTTTTTCTATAACCTCCATCATAGTTGTAATTTTCATAGCTTTTCTTTCTTTGAATTTAGTTAGCCTTTCTGCATTTTCCTCTCGCATTGTCCGCATTTTATTGGCTGCATTTATAATTTTTAGGTCCTTACTGGCTACTTTACATTTTTTGGCTTTTATTTCGAAAATTGTCAGTTTTGGCTTGATATTCGCGATGTGATCGAGCATATTTTGTTGAGCTGAATTACAAAAATGAGTTTTTATACGTCCGGAAAAGTCACTTTGAAAATTTGAATAAAATTCATTCCCTTAAATTAAAGAATCTGAGGAAAAATATTTTGAAAATTGAAATAAACATCATCTTGAAAAATAGAAAAAAGCATCATTCGGGAATTACGAAAAATGTCAATTTGAATAAAAAATTTTAAGACAAAACTGCCATTACAAATAAATTTCATTTGAAAACTTTAAAAGAATAATTAAACAAAAATTTTGGACAAATCTGACATGAAAAAAATATCATTTGAAAAATTACATCGGCGGTTTTTTTAGTGCAATGATTTCGATTTTTGACCCTCATGCAAGGTATCAAACCATAGACTCTCAACTATTGTTGGAATTTTCAAAATCAGTTCGCCATCTTCGAGAAAAACTTCTGCAACTGAACCGATGGAAATCATTGCACTGAAAAAAAAGTCGACATAATGATACAATTTTTTTGACAATTTCATTTTGAAAATTAACAAAAAAATTGTTGAAAAATTATACTGAAACGAAAATTTGAAATAAACCCTCCTGTATGGTTTCCAGACCCTCAGAGGACACATCCTGAATATTTGAATGGTACAAACAACGCGGGATACTCGCACCCAATCAAAACCTTGGATTGTAGAATATGCCGATTTCATTGATCATATTTGAAAGGGATCAACCAATCAAATGCTCAGATTCCGCATTCTTCAGATATTTGAATATCTGTCCTGAAGGATCTGTCCTCTGAGGGTCCGCAATCTGTATACAAAAAATGTGGACAAAACTGCCATTTAAATAAAATTAATTAACTAAAAAAACTTTGGACAAAAGTGTCATGACAAAAAATTTGAAAAAAAAATTTCATTTTGATAATAAACAATTCTTTGTAAATGATGCCAAAACGAAAAATTGAAAAAACGTCCTGTGATTGTGAAATAAATCTATTATCAAACGAACAATCAAAACTCACCGATATTTTCTCTGCCAAATAACGGATGAATTCCACACGAGGCCATATTAATATCTTTAAATTTATTTGAAGATTCTTGCGATGGTTTTTCTCGTGTTCTTCTGTAACCACGTTCACCATTTGACGCGGATTTATACTGTAGTTCGATATCGTGAGACTCTTTCACATCTCGCATTAGTGCCTCACCTTCAGCGTCAATTGTGGCCTGAGGAAAACGACCTTTTAAGGATTTTAACTTATTTTAGACAAATGTATACAATTTCAAGTTTTTGATATAAAAAACTTCGTCAAAAATATTTGGCTACAACTTAATTTCAAATTTTACTCAAATTTTTGCAAAAGGTGGCTCAAAACAAATAAAAACTCAAGGGGAGCCGTTTTTTTCAATTTCGACCCGAAACTCAAAATATGAATTTTTCAAGGTCACGTGAAAAATTTTCCGAAAGAAAATGTGCTTTGATTTTTTCGAAAGTAGGCTAAAAATAAAGCTGGGAAAACACTGAAGAGAAAGTTGGCTTACGTCAACCCGATATTTTGAAGTTTTAGTGGTCAAATTGACACAAACGTTATTTTTGAACATAATTTTGAAAAAAATACTTTTTGTTGTCATTTGGGTTGTTTTATGAGTTGAAAACATAAACAATTGATTTGGTGCATTTTTATGACATAATAACTGCAGAAAATGTAGGAGCCGGGGGGAATGGGCGTCGATAATTGAGCTATTTTTACACATTTTCAAGTGAAGTTTCTGAGAAACCTGGCTTCAGAAATAATTATTTTTTTCCAAATACGTAGTACAACTCTTGAGGAAGTTGTCAGTACTATTCAAGTCATCTGATACTTCAACCTACGCTCAAAAAATGAATTTCAGTAGGCGTCCCTAAAAACACTAAAAAGCCTACTTCTCATTCATCTCTCATCACTTTTTATTGATATTTTTTATATAAATTTTCTAAAACCTACTTTATTTGAAAAAAAAATCAAAATTCAGAGAAAATCCTGGGAGTTAAAAAACTCAGTGACAAATTCTCTACAAAAGAGGGCAATCAAAATAGTTATCTGGGAAATCTCAATTATCGTCACCCTTAATTAAACCTTTAATTTCAACCTCCGAAAACCGACTTTTCTTTAAAAAAATCTCAAAACCAAAAAAAATCTTAGAAGAGAAAAAACTTAGCAGAAAATTCTCTACAAAATAGGTGTATCAAAAAGTATTATACGTGAAGCTGAAATATCGACGCTCACTCCCTTAAATCGATAATTTAAAAAAAAAATTGGTTCCTTGCTTATTTCTGAATGGTTAAAAGAAATCGACTTTTGACTTGGTCTGAGGTTATTGCTATTTTTTAAGGAGTTGAGAAATGGGGCAATCGTGATTTTAACGAGATTTTGCAATTTTAACCTCAAAATGAAAAAATAACGTATTGAAAAAAAAATTGATGCAATTGCAATACAAAAATGAATTGAATTCCGCGTAGACTGGTCAATTTTTTTTGACCAAAGTAAGTTTTATTCCAGTTTGATAAATCGCACTGTACCAAACAAATTATAAACATCTGCAATCTGACACCAATTTTGAACATTTATTATAATAAGACACCAGTTCCATAATAATATTTGAGTCTTTTTTTGAAATTTTAACAAATATTTTTATGAAAATGGCTTGCCGCGAGCACAAGGTCATAAAAAATAGAATAGGGCACATTTCAACATCTGTAATCACTTCACTATCTACAGTTCCGACTGCTTAAAAAAAAAGAAGTGAGGTCACGAAATTTTAAATAAAAATTAAATATAATTGATCCTTTCCTAATTTTCCATCCCATTTTTCGTCATCATCTGTACAATAAGATAACTGTCTTCCCAAAAATACAAATAAATCTAACAAATACGGCATCTCCTCATTACTAACTAGCGAATACGCAACTCCCGCCCTTCCAGCTCTGGCTACTCGTCCGACTCTGTGCACAAATAATTTTGCCTTGCTCGGAAAGTGATAGTTCACCACAGCATCAAGCAGCGGGATATCGATACCTCTGGCGGCGATATCGGTCGTAATCAGCAAATTGGAGACTTTTGAGGGGTCTTCACTTTCGTGCCGAAATCGAGAAATCATCATTTTTCGAGCAAATGGATCCATTGAGGAATAAATGTAGCAAGGGTCGTAGTTATAACGAGCTAACACCATTCGGAGTAACTCGACGTGATGCTTAGTAGCTGCGAAAACCACAATCTTTTTGTCTCCTTTATTCGGGAGTCAGAAAATATGTAAAAAATATATTTTTATTTAATTTCAAAATTTTAATTGACCGGATTTTCAAAACTGGGAAAAGTCAGTTTTGATAAAACGGTCCATTCTTCGCGGCCAATTATCATAATTTTTTAACGAAATTTGTAAATAAAATTGTAGTTTGACACTCTGAAAAATTTATTGAAAACAAAATTTAATTTGGACACATGACAAAAATTTTATTACAGTAGTGTATTTAAACGGACAGGTTTGTAGAATGGGTTTGGGTCAAAAAGTCCCGTTAGCGTGCGTTTAATCGGGCAGTTTGACCATTCAAATTATCCGTTAAAACATAAAGAACACTTTGCATCCCAAAACTGCCCCTTTTAATGCAAGCTAACAGGACTTTTGACCCAAACCCATTCTACAAACCTGCCCATTTAAATACACTCTACTGTACCAAATATTTGCTCTTGAAAAACTACTCAAGTAACTTTTTTTACTTTCAGAGGTTCTCTGAGTTTAGATATGCTTAAACTGTAATTCAACTCCTTGGGGTGTCAAATTACAAAATAAAATGATGAAAAGTTGTACTTTAACCCTCACCTGCACGAGCGTGTTTCAGAACACAGAGACCAAAAATATTTTGGGGAAGTGTCATTTTGGCCGGCGGAATATCGGAACAGACCCCCGATAGTTCCCCATATTTTTAATTTCAAGAATTTTGGTGAGTTCTAGAAATTTCTCATCAGACCGGAAATGCATCATTTGGATGCAATTTTTTCTTCAATGCAGTTAAAACAGTACTGGAACAAGATATTGATCTACAAATATACACTAGAGTGACTTTTGGAGGGGAAAACTTTGGCATTATTAATTTTAACACTCGGCGCCACCTGGTGATGAAAAGAGCTATTTCGCTATATTTGAGAAATCGCTATATTTTGATCACGTGACGACCAAATTTTTTTTTCGTAATTTTTTTTCCATTTTCTTATATATTATTAACCTCCAAGAAATTCCGGAACATCCCACCGTTTATTTCT
>SCLH01000373.1:0-13114 GCA_004367855.1 Oikopleura vanhoeffeni | reverse complement strand
AAAAAAAATACAACTTTCCGTGGCCAAAATAGCAAAAAACAGTCCTTTTCGCCAGCTTTGATACCTTTTTAGTGAGAAAATTAAAAAAAACGGCAACAATTTTTTCCGCCTTTGAATTTTGCAGATGTCAAATTTTGAAACATTTCCTAAATAGGAAGAAAAAAAATACGGCTTTTTCAAGAAATTTTTTGCTCCTGGTTAACCTCATTTACCGGTTGGTTCAACATGATATCTTGAATATATAATTTAAAACGTCTTCCAGAGATTACGAACTAACTTATCAGAATGTTTTAGTCACTTCCTATGTCTATGCCGAGAGAAATAAGCAATTCAAAAAGTCCATTTTGCCTATAGAACCCCCTTAAGTAAATCAGGCTACAATTTTTGGGTAACCCTGACGAGCGCGACTGTGTTTTGAAACACATAGCGTCAAAAATAGTATGCGGAAGTCTTAGTTGGGCCAGAGGAAAATCGCATAGAACCCATATATTTCTCCTTATTTAACCTATAGGAATTTTGCAGTATTATGTAGATGCATATGATATGCAGCATATCAGACCGTAAGTCCATTACTGTTGGGTTTGGCCAAGCGGACAGAATCAGAAATCCCGTTTTGTCTGCTAAACTTTATGGTCATTTATGGTTCATTTTGTATGTTGGTTTTTGGCGAAACCGTGATGAAAACCCATTTTTTCAATTTCGTCATAGGTTCGGAAAACACTTTTATAGAGCATGTGCTCTTTGCTATTTAAATTTCAAATTATTTTGAGGATTTTTAAGGGATTTTCGAAAAAATCCCTCGAATTCCAACAGAAGATTATAAAATTCGATTTCGTCAGAAGGATTTTAAATCATGATTAAATCATAAGCATGGTATTCCGAAGAGTATTTTGAGCCAAGTGTGCCACAAAAAATTTGCCAAAAATATCCGAAAAACTTGTTTTTTGTGAAATGACCAAAAGATGCAAAAATAAAAATCCCTCAGTTTTTCAAAATCCTGCTAAGATTTCAGCTTTTTTTCAACTTTCGAAAATAATATGTTACTTTGTTATCATTTGATTTGGCTGAGGGCACATTTCCATGATAGAGATCGATGAAGGTTCTCAAATGAAGAATATAAGAAATTCTTGGAAAATCCCTTAAAAATCCTCAAAATAATTTGAAATTTAAATAGCAAAGAGCACATGCTCTATAAAAGTGTTTTCCGAACCTATAAAAAAATTAAAAAAAATGGGTCTTCATCACGGTTTCGCCAAAAACCAACATACAAAATCGTCTGACCTAAACCTAAAATCACCTTAGACTAAAGTTTTTTTCAGATTTTCAGAAAAATGCGTAGGTTTTGCCCGTTTTGAACGTTCAGACTTGTGTCCGCTTGGTCCAAACCAACAGTATTTTCTCTAATGACTGAATTAAAACAATTCAATTTTTATCAAAAGTATCTTATAAATCCGTTTTTCTACTTTCAGTTCAATTTCAGCTTTAATTTTCACCAAACAAATATTATTTTTCAAGATTGGTTTGCCATAAAGCCCTTTAATACCTGGTTATCTGTATTTACTTCAGTAACTCAAGTTCTTTCTGAAATATGTCACACAATTGTCAAAATAAAAACACAAATATCATTTTCTCGAATTGATTGATCATTGAAATAATTTGAAAAAACTAAGAAGGTTTTTTTGCGAGCTGTGTTTCAGATTCTGTGCTCGTAAAACTACGTACTATCGCGCGCCCATGAGGAATAATAAAAATTGAAACAAATCACTTTTTTATAATTATAGGCAGTAACATCATTTTTGATATTTTAACAATTCTTCAAAATGCATTTAAAATTATTCATCAAAATACTCTAAAATCGAGTTTCAAAAAACAAGATTTGCAACGTTTTCAAAGAAAGTTTAACAATAGAATGAATGAAAATTGACCTGTGCTTGTGCTCTCGCTTCCTCCATGAATGGGTTTGCCGGAACGGGGCTAGATTCTCCATGATATTCGCTCAGCCCGTAAAGTACCATCACCCGAAACGGGACTCTGATTCTATGAATATGGACTTGTTCTTTACTGGATACCCGCTGTAAGGCTACGGTCATCTTGTAGCAATACTAAAAATATTATATGTTACCAAGGCGACGAAAAATGAGTCATTTCGATAAAAACAATGGTTGAAGGAAAAAGTCAAATATTTTTATGATCTGGAAATATGTTTACCATTTAAATGGTTTGGTACTTGTATTCTAAAAAAGCTAAACAAATACGGACGTAAAAGTTTTTTGAACGTTTCATAAATCAGTTAAGAATGCAATTAAAAAATCCTTATAAATAGTTGTACTCGTGTTTTGAGGCGCAAACAAAAATTTTACACTTTCATTTTTACCTTTTTCTGGAAAATTGAGAGCATTTGATAAAAAAAATGAAGTGAGACACATAAAATAGGCTCAAAAAATGTTTTTTTGTCCACGAGCAAATTGTAACTTTTTTTGATATAAACTAAACTTGGTGCTCTGCTGAGAAAAAAGAGTCGTTTTGTGCACCCGGGTATCGTAATGGATACATTATGTATATCGATTACGGGTGCTCCTGTTTTAGCCAAAATTTTTATATAATTCGGCATTTGAAAACAACCCATCCGATTAAGTCCTTAGATAGCTCAAACTGAACACAACTATTCAGACAAAAAAATGGTCTGAATCAGACCATTTTTTGTTATCACTTTTTTTTAACAAAAACTGATAATTAATCAATTTTAATAATCTCAGAAAAATCAAAAAATGGTCCGATTCGACGAGTCTTTTTTAAAAGCCGAATTATGTAAAAATGTTGGCTAAAAAAGTAGCTAATATGTGCCAGGAGGACCCGTAATCGATATAATAAAAGAAAGTTTGTTTCTACTGTATTTTTCACTGGTTGCAAATAAGTTATTAATTTTTCAAAAGGTACCTTGACAAATCCCCCAGAATAACTCGGTGGAACATCAGGTGGAATTTTATCTTGAAACGTATATTCTTTCTTCTCGCCTGGTCTTAATCTGATATCAACGACTAAAATAATCGGCTGCGTTTTGAACACAACTGGCGCCAAAGCGCCAACGGGGAAGGAACTTGCGGGATTGTGTGCTTTTTTGGTATCCGTCGGAGGTAATTCATAAGAAGCGGGCGCAGTTACACGGCTTTGATTTACAGAGCACTCACAGTGAAATTGGACAGAACCCCAAGCGATTTTCTCATCTTCAGCTTCCGAAGTTCCTGAAGAAAAGATTTCATAAAGGAAATATTTTGTCACGTAATTGAAAATTAGATTAATTTTTCATGTCAGCAATTTTCGTATTTCGAAACTATTATCTCAAAATAATTGCCAAAGTCCGGTCCAAAGTATACAATTAGAAAAGCCGAGCTTTTACTACAGTTAAAATCACAAAAAAATGTTATTTTCTGATTTATCGGATTTCAGGGTCAGCTTTAGATAAGCAGTTTTCTAGTTATTTTTTTCAAAACCGTTATTTTTATGTCAAGTGTTACTTCAAATGATCATTTGTGTGAAACTTTGAAAAATTTTCGACGAAAAAAACAATTATTACTAAGGTAATTTTTTTTAGGACAACCACCCCTAGTCATGACGATTACGCGAAAATTCAACTGCCAAATAAAAAAGCTCAATGGATATTTTTTTTTCTTTTTTATCGGACTACCGGTTCACCGGTAACCGGAGATCTATTATATAGGCATTTTCAGAATAAAATTTGAGAAAAACAATGGAAACTCGTTTTTTCTTCCAGGAATTCATCCAAAATATAGTTCAAGCATAAAAATCTGTAGACAATGGATATAAGAATGAAAAACACATAAAAATTTCAACTTTCCGGCTCATTGCTAAGAAAATAATTTGGGCGCTCATCAGATTCGAAGCCCTAACAAAAATTACATTCCGTGATATCCGGTGAACCGGATGTCAAATCAACTTAATAAAATTTCTCCATTGAGTTTTTTTAGTTGGCAGTTTAATGCAAAAAACTGTTTCTCGATATCGCCGTTTTCTCGTGATCGTCATGACTAGGGGTGGTTGTCCTAAAAAAAAGTACCTAAGGGAAAACAGGTGCAGAGCTCGTTCTATGGACGGATTCGTAATTATAGCTGATGTCAATAAAATTTTGGTCAAAATAAGTTTTATTTCAAATCTTATTTTCGAATACACTTGTACTTAAAAAATATTTTAATTTTAAAATCGAAGTTTTTAGAGAATATGAAATGAAATAAAAAATATAAGGTTTTATGTTGGACTGTGTATAAAAAAACGTAAAATCATTTATTAAAAACCGTTACTTCAAATGGAAAGACATAATTTTAAAAAATCATTACTTCAAATGAGTACATGCCACTTATAATTAACAATTTTTGATATACATGTATAATTAAGATATTTTATTTTGATAAAATAATATCCTCTTAGTTAGGATGGTCCCCTGCGGACACCCTACTCATACAATTTTTCTTTGCTGAGAGGGCTGAAAAAAATATTACCCACTATGCACGATAAACTCAAAGCGAATTCTAGACTAGAACATACCGAAAATTTAAAAAACTTATTTTTAGTTTATGATTTAAATAACATAAATAATAATTTAACTTATTTTACCGGTATTTTTAAAGGTAACCGTTCCATCAATCGCTTCTCCCGCTAAATAAACAGTTCCTCTATCAAGCTTTCCGAAAACTTCTATCATTTTCGCCCTTTAACTCCCCGGCGCCTCAATCAATTTTTCAAATGTGTTCACGAGTTCGCCCTAATTTTCCATAATTTTCGTAAAAATTAAAATAAAGTTTATTTATTATGAGTCACTTTATTATGAATCGTCGAATATCTCGCAAAGTAGAGGGCGTGTGATTGGGTGGAGACGGTGCGCCTACGAGTTAACTATTATTTATTTAATTTGAGAGCAAGAAAATAAGTTATTTTCTATTGATTAGAAAATTAACAATACTTAGAGAAAAAAAAGAAGAAAGAAACTTAACATTAACTCTATGGAAATTTACAGGATTATGTTTTCTCGTGATATCTGCGACTGATATAAATTGAAACGGTTTATTTAAAGGAACAATTCCGATTTTTTAGTCTTTAGTTTTTAATGAAAATCTGCTAAAAAATTCCAACTTCCGGTATTTCCGGTTTTGAAATTGTTGATAAATGGAAAGCGAAAATATTCTAGAATTAAAATTGTCGACTCCATATATATACTGTACGACACAAATTTTTGCGTTTTTCTCAGTTAATCGGCTTACCGGTTATTGTGGTACTAATTCCAAAAGCTCGAAGGTTCTAATTTTGATTGAAATGTGTGTATTTTTGCTACGTTTTCCCTAAAAAAGCCTAGTGATTTCAAAGGTCATTTACCGGTAAATCTGGGGAAAACGCAGAAGATCTTTAGGGTCAGGTCTTTAGGGTTAAAGGTCATGGGTGGGTTTATTTACAAAACCGGTTAGCAGAATAAGACTTTGCAAAAAAATAGTTGAACGTGAAATTTTTGTGAGGCTCTTAACTTTTTAACAGGCCATCAAAGAATAGAAAACTAAATAATCTGTTGAATTTTTGTTTTCATATTTTTGGTTTCATATTCAAGAAACATTTTCATTCTTTCACGGTTAGAAAAAATACATACAGGGTGTAACGTTTTTGCTTTCTTTTTTCCAATTTACTATCCGCCAATGAGAACGATCAATTTTGTCAAATACCTACGTCTTTTCCAGATTGAACCAATCAAAACGGTGGAAATCATATTTATTCAAATTGGAAAAAAGAAAGCTAAAACGTTACATGCTGATACAATTCTAGATACAATGGAGTCCATTGAATGGACTCTATGTTCTTTGCCAGGGACTGGTTTATTTTTCACTTCAGCCTGCATACTTTATACGTTTATTTGTCGTTTTAATTCGACAGTCCGAGATACATAAATAACTCAGGTACTTTTTTTTAAAGCCACCACTCCTACCCACGACGATTACGGGAAAACCATAGGCGATATCGAGAAACGTTTTTTTGCATTTAGCTAACAACTAAAAAAGATCAATGCAGAAATGTTTTTCTCCTTTTTTGGTCTACTGGTATACAGTATACCGTATACTGATAACCGGATATCTATGATAAAGGCATTTTCAGTTTAAAATTTGAGTTGAAAATCGTTTTTTTCTTCCGAAAATTCATCAAAAATATAGTTCAAGCAGTTAATGTATAGACAGTCGCAATATCGGGATGAACAAACCTAAAAAAATTGAGTTTCCGGCTGATTTCAAGAAAAAACCTACCAAAAAATTACATTCCGGTTTATATCCGGTGAACCGGATGTCAAATCAAATTAACAAAATATGGTAATTGGGCTTTTTTATTGGCAGTTGAATGCAAAAAACCTTTTCCCGTAATCGTCATGGGAAGGGGTGGTTGCTTTAACAAAAGTACCTCAGTAAATACAGATAATCAAATTAAAACGACGCATGATAATAATGTATGTAAGCGTCACAAAACCATCATTTTTCGACGACAACCCCTTAAATGTCCTATTTGAATATGTTCTTCGTCACCTGTGATTCAGATCAATGATGTACTTTAAATCGTTCAGATTTTTTATTAAAAATCTCAAATTTAGAAATGACTTTCGGTATTTCTGCTATCGTCACCGGTGGGGCATCTGGCTTAGGTCGTGCAACAGTGTCAAAGCTTGCTTCCCGAGGAGCTGGCGTAGTTATTTTTGATTTACCCGGCTCAGAGGGTGAAGCAGTCGCCAAATCTTTTGGAGATAAAGTAGTCTTTTGTCCAGGGGATGTTACAAGCCCAGAAGATGCTCAAAAAGCTGCCGAACTTGCAAAAGATCAATTTGGAAGTCTGCAAGGTAAAAAAATAATCACGTTAATTCGAAAAATGGTGAAGGTAGCTTTACGTAGATTTTTTTATTTAATTTCAAAGCTGCATGAAAAAAAATTTCTACCAAACTTTTTTGTATTTAAATTTTTGGTAATAGAATTTTTTCCTTTTTTATATAAAATTGCATAAAAAATTTCTAATTTTTTCAAGATACGGTTGAACTCGAATGACTTAAAAAAAATTGACGTTTAAGTTAAAGTTTATTTTTTTAATTTATTTGTGTTCAACCGTATGTTTAAAAAGTATTTTTAAATTGTATTTGAAATTATCGAAAGAATTACTGTAGGTTTTGCCCAAGCGGACACAAGCCTTTAATTTTAATGACCTTAAAAATGTAGTGGACAAAACGGGATATTTATTTCTGCCCGCTTGGCAAAAACCCACAGTGCTGTGAAATCTCCTAAAGAGCGCAACAATTTATTCCTGCTACCACCTTTTTGGATTAGCTTCAGGCCTTTAGGTTTAAACTTATATCTTGCCACTAAACTTCCGATTTTGTCCGCTGAGAGTTGATTTTAATTAATTATTATCGAAATTTCATAAATTGTTTCAGTATTGGTTAACTGTGCCGGAATTGGTATTGCAAAGCGTATCATGAATGTCCGACGTGGTGAACTTCATTCTTTAGACCAATTTTCTCGTGTAATTAATATCAATTTAAACGGATCTTTCAATATGTTATCTCAAGCCGTAAGAGTTATGATCGAAAATGACGAAGCCGATTGTCTCGATTTAACTGACCCTATGAATCCTGAAATTTCAATTTTACAAAAGGGAGTTATCATCAATACAGCTTCCGTGGCTGCATTTGATGGTCAAATTGGCCAAGCAGCGTATGCAGCATCAAAAGGAGGAATTGTTGGCATGACTCTCCCTGGTATGTATTTTCTACATTATGAAAAAAATTCGGTAAAGAATTTTTTAGAAAAAATAGATTATAAAAATAAATTAAAAGTTTGAAAAATAAGACGCACATTTTTTCTTCGCTTCTGGTCCTGAATGAACTATTTTTTACGATAAAAACAATCTTTGATTCGAGTGAGATGGAGCGCTATGGCGGCCTTTCGATGAGGTTTAGGGGCAAAACTTGGTGGGGTCTCGACTTGAGAAATCGGTATACTTGAAATAATTGGTTAATATGCAAAACTGGAAATAAAAACATTCAACCCTCAAAATCCCCACAAAACTCTCGAAAAAGCTAAATTTATTCGTTTAAAAGTTCAAAATTTCCTGGTCCCAACCCTAGTCATAGTATAACTTTTCACTGGCTACTGCTCTGCAGAGCCGTTTTTTCATTTTCGATATTAAACCGGGTTTCACCAGAAATTATCGGTTTATCGAAAACCGCTAAAGCGCAAATGCCGAAAACCCGGTAAAATACCAGAAATCGGTAAACGGCTCTCTTGTGCAATAGCAAGTGAACATTTGTTTTATGACTCAAATTACGAGAAAAATCTTATGTGTCGCTTCGTTATCTCAAAGTCCGTTTGCAGTCATCTTAAAGGAGCTTCCTAAAGGAATGTCATGTCACTGTATTTTTTTTGTTTTGAAACAGATCATAAATGCAAAACGTTTTAAAATCGCGATTCATTTAATTGAATGTTTTAGCTGCTCGAGATTTGGCGTCCCTTGGCATCAGAGTTAACACTATTGCCCCTGGTATCTATCGTACTCCAATTTTGGATGGTCTACCAATGAAAGTGCAAACAACTTTGGCGAAAACTGTTCCATTTCCACAACGTCTAGGAGACCCCGAACACTTTGCACATATGATTTGCGCCATTGTTGATAATCCTATGATGAATGGTGAGACTGTCAGATTAGACGGGGGTATTAGAATGCAACCATAAAAGACGTACTAAAAACTTTAATTTATTACACTCCCTATACATTTAAAGGGTTCATTCACAATCCTTGAAATTTTATCTCAGTTTACAGAAAAATTCCTGGTTTTTCCTATCAATTCTTGGATTTTTTATTGTTTAACAGTGTTAACTGATGCATCTCCTGATTTCTGAGAAAATAATTTTTTCACGCTATTTTTGAAAAAAAATGAAGAAATTTTTCTTAAAAAAAATTTTCACTCTAAATGTGAAATATATTTATAAATTTTCTTCCTGTCCTGAAATAATTATCATCAGTGTTCGAAAATGTTTTTAATAAAAATGCCTTCAGATTAAAATGGATTCGATAGCAAATCTTGATGATCAGTCAAGACGGATAATTTCCGTTTTCGATCGAGATAATGCGCAGTCTTTACGACAAGATAACGAAAATTTAAGAGAAAAACTTAGACAATTTAGGCGCATAGATGCAAAGAAATCCCAAGAGCTCAAGGTGAGAATATAAAAATCACCATTTATTCTTCAAAAGAGTTCATTTTTTTCTTCCTCAAATTGATTTCGAGTCATTCTCTATTCAAATACAAATTTAAGGCAAAGAATGACGATATTTCTGCTATCCAGAAAGAGCTATCAAATACAAAACAGCGATTTTATGAACAGAAAACAGATCGGGTAAACGAAATGACAGAACTTAAAGAAAAACTTGATCAAAAAACAGATGAACTCGCTCGGATAAAAATGAGTGCAAAAAAGGAAACTCAAATTAACCAAAATTTCGAAAAACAAATTGAGATAAATCAAAAGGAACTCGAATTTTTGAGGGAAGAACTTCATACTTCAAGAAATTCCGTTGCAGAATTGCAAGAAAAAGTAGTTACCCAAGAAGAACTTCAGGGACGAGAGGTAAGCATATTACAAGTTTTAGAAAAACGACAGGCAATGAGATTAAAAATTTTATAAGAAAACATTTTTTTGCAAACGAATTTTTCAATTTGTTCTATAAATATTGTCGGAGATTTTTTAAAAATTATATGACAAAACTCGAAGTTAACTAAAGTGCTGTGAATATGAGGGTTTCAAAAAGGGTATTTTTTTTCATCGTGTTACATTATGTCACTTTATAATTATAATCATATTTATATTTTGGATAAAATGATTTATTATAGGATATAGCAGACAAAATACGCCGTCAAGCAGAGATTGAAAAATCCCACGGCGAAAATTGGCGAGTTGAAATAAAGAAAATTAAAGTTCTGGAAAAAGAACTGGAGCATTTTAAAATTGAAAATAAAGATCTACGCAGTCAAGCTAAAGATAAATCCGTTGCGATCGAAAAAGAAAAAGTTTGGAAATCGACAGTCTCCAGATTACAGCCAAAATGTGATGCGCTGGAAGAAGAAAACGAAAAATTAACAGTAAGATCATTTTTAGCTTCTGGCCATCTTTCCAAAGTATGCACTTTTGGATCGAAATTTTATTTAATAAATGAGTTCTTGGCTATTTTTTTATAATTCTGAAATATAAAGATGTCCTGAATTCGGCCTTTTGCGCACAGATTTTCAGGTGTGAGACAAAAAAATTGGACAATTTATTATTTCGTACACTCGATAAGGGGGGAAGGTTTTGATATTCCTATCGCCTAGAAGACGTGAACGTTAAAACTCGCATCTCACGGTAATTTCTCTGATTCTTCACTTCTTGCAAGTTGTATTATATATGAACGAAAAAAAAGAGAATATTAGTTGTAATTTTTTGAACATTTTTATTCCCAACATTTTTATATAATTCGGCTTTTGACTCATCCGATTGAGTTCTTAAATAGCTCAAACTGAGCACAAATATTTAGAGGAAAATAAATTAACACAAAAATGGTCCGAATCAGACCATTGTTTCTAATTTTTTAACAAAAACTGATAATTAAACAATTTCAGTAATCTCAGAAATCTCGAGAACCCCGGACCAATTTTTTGATTTTATTATTCACTAGATGTTTGAATTAAATAAAACATTTGGCTAAAAATGCCCAGGAGGCCCCGTAATCGATAATGCAACTCTCGGTGATATTTTTTGCAAAGATCAACAAATAAAGCTCCATCATTTCAGGGTGAACTTGTTCAAGCTAAAGAAAAACATAAACATTTGGAAAATCATTTGAACGAAATGAGAATGAAAGAGTTGCAATGGGCAAATGATATCGGTACCTTGAGGTCGTCATTAGCTGTAGAACAATCGAGATTGAAAGCGAAAAGTAATAGAATCGAAGAATTACTAAAAGAACTAGAGGAAAAGAAAACTGATATTAGTCTTTCTCATTCGGCTAAGCAGGTAAAACAAAATTGGCTTTATCAACAGCAAAAAGTTTTATCCGAAAGCTACAAAAATATATACAGATATTTGTAAGAGCTTATTTGAATTTTCCGCAAGCATCAACATTTTGGATATCAAAGCTTCTTATCCTCTGAGCTTCCTTTGTACATTTAATATACAATGTACAATTTTGGTTCCTAAATAAGTTTTCAAGCTAGCTCCCGGTTTGCTTGGAAGGCTGTCTCGAAATTCCTTCAAAGTGATAAAAAAAATATTTTTTTGCATAGCCCATCAAAATATAAATTTGCTAAACATTTTGTAAATGTACAAAATCTGTATTTTTATGATTGTCATTTGCATTTCGGAAATAATTGGGTGGCGAAAAAAAATATTTTTTTACATTTTGAGGATTTTATCTCAATATCTCATCCAGCAAAAACATTGGCATTTTATGCTCTAGAAACTTCTGTTCTCGCCTGTTTATGTTCAAAATCTCAAATTATACATTTCACTTTTTATACATTTCACATCGCCCTGCACTACCGGTGGTGTTTTAGAGCAATTTTAAATTATCGACAATAGAATATCATAGAGAGCTGAATTATACTTATGGGGGGTAACTTTTCAATAGAAATTTTTGAACATCTTTTTCTCGACTGTGTTTGAATAAATGTGAATTAATCAGCGTAAATAAATTGATAAATGAAATAAATGCTTTTAGTAATTATCTACTTTAAGCACCTCTAGGCTTTTGTTCACTTTTGGTGACTTGAGTTGGCCAGTGCTATCACGTTTTCGCCATTTATTATCAAACTATACAAATAATACAAAAAAATTTAACGTGTTTCCAATTTTAATGATGTGGTTGCCAAGCGCGCAAATTTTGCTTCTTGTCTGATTTTGAAAATTGCGCAAAATTTTGAGCAATTTTCATTTTTTTGTACAGCTTATCAATAAATGGGGTGCATGTACAGGGACCATATCTCATATAAATTTTCTCTTTGTCGATTTTTCATCTTGAAATAAGTTGGTTGTTTAGTCAGTGAATTTAATTACAGAGTATAAGTTATACTGTATAACTGTTAACGGACAGGCTTGCGTGTTAAACCAAATAAATATTTGAAGGCAGTCACAAAATTCTTGGCTAAATCGAGTTCCAGTTCCAGAAAAATTGTCCTATAGAAAACGTGTAAAAGCTATGACTTTTTTTAAATAAATGTTTCATGCAAAATTTGCATGTGTCAGGTTTTCAAAAGTTACCCCCATAGTATGATTTCAGGTCTTTATGATATTTAAAATTGCTCTTTATACCACCAGGTGGTGTCGGCTGTCTAAATAAATGTTGCCCAAAAAATTCTCTTGAAAGTTATCCCCAAAGTATAATTCAGGTCTTTATGATAGTCAAAATTGCTCTTTACACCACCAGGGTAGTTCATGTCTAATTAAATGTTGTCAAAAATTTTCTCTTGAAAAGTTACCCCAATAAGTATGATTTCAGGCTCCAGTGCGATATTCAATAATGCCTCTTACATCACTAGATGGTGTTCGGTGTCAAAACAAATGAAGCCAAATTTTGTCTTCAAAGTTACCCCATTAGTATATTTGCAGGTTATAAACTGCTTCCAGTGTCGATATTCAAAAAATGCTATTTACCACCACCGGTGGTGTCGGGGTGCCAACAAATGATGCCAAAAATTCTCTTGAAGTTACTCTAAATAAGTATGATTTTTAGGCCCTATGAATACCAGTGTCGATATTCAAAAATTGCCTCTTTAATCCACCATGTGGTGTCGGGTCCAAAACAAATGATGCCAAAAATTTCTCTTTGAAAGTTTCGATAGTTACCCTCTATGTATTAAAATCATGTTGAGATTATGATTAGTTCTCTCAAAACCGCCAATACCGTAGAGTCTAAAAACCATCAAAAAAATTTGAAGGTTAAATTTTTGCTGGCTACACGATGCAAAAAACCGTTTCTTGATACCACTTACGGTTTTTGCTCCGAGGGGGGTGACCTAAAAAAAAGTTACCTTACCTAAGTTTGAACTCCTTAT
>SCLH01000372.1:792720-817958 GCA_004367855.1 Oikopleura vanhoeffeni | reverse complement strand
AAAACTATGACGTAGGCCAGATTCTTGTGATTGTTTTCTACAGAGATAAAAAATTGTAGAGACAACTGTGACTGTGTATCACGTGATATGATACACCTTGCTTTTCTCACTAGTTTTTCAGAACTCAAAATTAAAATTCTAGAATATGAAATGTAGAATGCAAAAATTTGACCTTTCAGCTTTTTTATGCAGACAAAATAAAAATTCCAACTGTCTTAAGCTTTCTGTGAACAACATTCAAAGTGGAGCCACAATTATGGCTCTGGTGCCTTGGCGGCACCTTATATTTATATGCTCACAAGGGTTAACAAATTTTTTCACAAAAAAATTTTCATTTTTTTTTTAAAAAAATTTGTAATGTTTTATAATATCACGTGATAAATTTTACTTAGTTTTGTAGAAAGCATTTTTCAAAAAATAAAAGAATATTTTTCTGAAAATTTTGATAAAAAAATGTGAGTCATACAAAAAAATTTGTATTTTTTTCAAGACATTTTTAATAATTACCGAATTTGGAAAGAAATTCGCCACTGTTGGTTTAACATCATGTGTATTTGGATCTTCTGGATCAAAATATTGTTTGACATTTTTTGCACCAGTAGATTGATGCGATCTTGTGGCCAAATCTCTGGCAAAANAAAAAGTTCCGTCAAGGCACCAGAGCCACAATTGTGGCTCTACTTTGAACGTTGTTAAGAGAAAGCTTAAGGCAGTTGGAATTTCAATTTTTTCTGCATAAGGAAGTTGAAAGATGATATTTTTGCATCCGACATTTCATATTCTAGAATTTTACTTTTTTGTTCGAGAAAATATAGTGAGAAAAGCAAGGCACATCATATCACGTGATACACTGTCACAGTTGTCTTCAAAAGTTACATTTATGTCTAAAACGAAATTTTCATTAAATTCAGAAAGATTAAGTTTGCATTTCGATAACACAAATTTCATGAGCGACAAAACATTAAAAAATTAAGGGGGGTTTTAGGTGCTATATCCCTCTTTCACACTATGCGGAAGATTTGGGCCCTACTAATAGATAACACACTACGTTTACTACGCAGGGCCCAAATATTCTGCAAAGTGTGAAAGGGGGGTATATCCCTTTAAGAATGAACAACCGAGTAAAAAAAGCAAAAACATTGTCTAGTACTCAGTGAGGGAAAGTATGACAATTTCACTATGTGTGAGCGGCAGCTTATTGCCTATCCTGTTCCTCACAGCGTACTCGAGAATGTTTTGCTGCACTGTATACTCTGTTGTTCATTCTTCAAGAGATAAAGTTCACGTTCTAAAATCGTGAACATTGCATGAAACCAAAAAAATTGATTTTAAACAAATGGTATAATTGAATTTTCTAGCATTTGAAGCAAAATTTCAAAAAAAAACTGAACCCACCAATTTGACGACATTGTCGGGCGGCGAAGAACAAGATACGAATCATGCCAATCGCAGATCGCTTGAACAAATGCATCTTTTTTATTGATTTTTGGGACTTTTTTTAAATCGGTCGTAATATGTGTAGGTTGAAATATTTGAATTTGATAATTTCTCACGAGAAGCCTTGAAGGCCAGAGGTATCGATAAAGTTTGTCTGTATACGAACTTAACATCTGTTCTGCCCATGATATACATTTCAAAATATCAGAAATCAGGTTATACAGGGTTGACCATCCCCTTAATGTTATAGAATGATCTCCGTCAAATAATTGACTCGGATATCTCTTCATATTGATAGACGGTGGTCAATAACGACCGATAACAGCCAAAGCAGGTATTTTAAAATGAAGCTTAAAATTATCGGAAAAACGTAAAAAAACATTATGTCATAAAGTAAAAAACAGCTGATAAGAGTGTTTCAATTGTTTAATTAGAAGGTGCCTCGTCTTCACGTTTGGGTCAATTGATAAACTTTGTGAATACCTGGACGATTTCTATGACACCATTATGCACCAGCTTTTTTTGCCTAATCTCAAGATGATAAAACAAAACGATTAGAGAAAAATCTGCATCAGAACCTCAAATAGTACGGATTTACTTCTTTAATTATCAGCTAATAACGGGATATTAATCTTATTTTCTTCACTTTTTATCATGAAGCATCCCGATTAAAACCTTTCTAGTGCTTTCTTGTCATCACATTGCTAAAAGTGAAAACTTTTGATAAGAATAGTCATCATAAATCCGTTTAATCGTGTCTAATCTGCAGAATTATAGTTCTAAACACTTTCTTGTGATTGGGTTTTATAATCATCAGGTTAATCTATGAGAGCTACTCTTGTCTATCTTTTCTCCCAGTTTACCTGACTTTCTAAAGATGCGCATTTTTCGACCAAATATTCTTGTCGAATAAAAAGCTAAGCATTGCTTTTACAGAATAAAGTCAGAATTTATGACTAAGGTGCGTAACGGGCAACCCACAGATTGAACTTAAACTGTTGATAAAAGTACTTTTCGATCTAGGTTTTATTGAAACCGAGAAACGATCCCAAGGACAAATTGTTGACTGAAATTATGGCGCAGGCTTTTTAACTGGTATTATTAGGCTGTCTGAGCCTCAATTCGTTTCCCAATTCGTAACTATACACCCCATAAAACGGTTTGGGGTCAAAGAATTTCGATCAAAATAGAAAAAATTTGTATTTTTTTAAAATTGTATCCAGACTTCGGATTGGTTGTTACAAAATATGCTCAGAAGTTGTTCAAATAGCGCTCTGAAAAAATGTGTAATCTGCAGGACTTATCAAAGATCAGTATTGCTGTTTTGATGTCTCGAAAAAAAAGAGGGGAAAAATCTTGAAAATTGCGAGAGGAGATAGTTTTTAGTCTTATTTTGAAGGCCTATTTTGTAGTCTCTGACGATTTGAAATAAGGAATTTAAAAAATAAAAAATAGGTTTTAATGTGTTCAAGCTATCTTGTAGAGAATTTTTTTCAAGTCATTTTAAGACGTAGGATTTTTTTCTTTTATTTGAAAATTTCAAAAAAAATCGATTTTAAGGTCAATTTTTCGTGTTTACATTGGTAGTATGTATGCATTCTAGCGAAGCCCGTTGAGTAGTGCCTAAAAGGCTGATTTTTGGCCATGGAAATTAAGCGTTTTTCGGTAACCACTTTTTGATTGAGGGTTCGGCAACCAATATTTGACCTCTCATTACCGCTCAAGTTCAAGGTTCAATCTCCAAGTTCATCGTATAGATTGTTAATACCCAAAGAATCGGAAGGGTCAACTTTTCTAATGAACGTATTCAGCAGCTTGGGTCAATAATGTACTGAAACTCGCTAGAGAGCAAAAAACTTGGTCAACACCAAGGTCAACCTCAAGTTCATTCTTAGCTTGCAAGTACCCTCAAAGAATCGGAAGGGTTCGATGTTTGATGAACGTATTACACTTATGGGTCATATAGTTACTGAAGGCGTACGAGCGCATAAACTAGAGAGCAAAAAAGTTTTTGCTCTCTAGCGACTTTTCAGTACATTATTGACCCATAGTTGCTAATACGTTCATCAAAAAGTCCACCCTTCCGATTCTTTGAAGGGTACTTGCAAGTCTAAACGGTGAACTTGAGGTTGACCTTGGGTATTGACCAGTTTTTGCTCTCTAGCGACCTTTCAGTAAATTATTGACCCATAGTTGCTAATACGTCCATGAGAGAGTCGACCCTTCC
This sequence comes from Oikopleura vanhoeffeni, assembly GCA_004367855.1. Taxonomy (NCBI): domain Eukaryota; kingdom Metazoa; phylum Chordata; class Appendicularia; order Copelata; family Oikopleuridae; genus Oikopleura; species Oikopleura vanhoeffeni. The sequence continues at coordinate 814,294 of SCLH01000372.1, read as the reverse complement.
GATTCTTTTGGAGGTACTAACAAGCATCGTATAGACTTGAGATTGACCTTGAACTTTGACCGGTCATTAGAGGTCAAATATTGATCGCCGACCCTCAATCAAAAAAACTGGTAACCAAAAAACGCTTAATTTCCACTGGCCAAAAAATCAGCCTTCTAGCACTTCATACGGCTTCGCTAGAACTGGATCACATACTACCTGTAAAATCACGAAAAATTGACCTTNATTCGAGTAGGATTATAGATGCCCAGCGCCCGTCACAAGCGCCTGATTAATTAATGCCAATTATCTATGATGTTTTCCATTAACCCTTGTGAGCATATAAGAAAGTTCCCGTCAAGGCACCAGCAGACATTGTGGCTCTCTTGAACGGTCTTACCGAGCTTAACCCTTGGGAGCACAGAGCCACAATTGTGGCTTCAGCATACCTAAAATCATCGAAAGACAAAAACTGGATCGAGGGTAGATCTTTTGTCTTCAGTAATATCCATTGTAGACGTGGCCGAACAAGTCGGGGACCATTAGGGGTAAGCTTAAAATAAGGAAACCGATGAGATTTTGTAGGAAATTACGGAAGCATTATTTTTTTTGAATTTCAGAAAAAAATTTTTCAAATTTTGGCCGTTCCTGATTGGCTGAAAAAAAAGAATGCTCAAAAAAGTAACTTTTAGACCCGAAATGGAATCGCAAGGTGAAGATCATAGAAAAACATATTTTAAATTTTTTTAAAAGTTAAAACGGTCATAATAGGGACGTTGAAAATGCAAAAAAATCTGATCATATTTCTCAAAAATAATTTTTTTTTTGAAAAAATCTCGGATCCAAGCCAGTCTTTCATACAAATAGTCCTCCCTATGTTGTATGTAACCAAGACAAAAAAAATCAGTTAGACCCCCGCTCGCGAAGATTATAAACAGTTACCGTATACCCCGCAAGATTGAGATGCCAAAATCAATTCTGTTCAAGTATGCTCAAAAGGATCCATCATCGCTTTGTTGGACCGCATTAGCATAAGGTCTCAGTGACCAGCGGTGGTGCTACAGGCGATTCTTGATTTGGTTCTGTAACAGCAACACGTTTAGCCATTAACAGGAAAAGTCTTATTAGAATAAATGAAAAGTAACCATATCAATAGAAAATTTTTTGAAGATTAATTTACATTTTTTCAGAAAAAACTTTCAAATTTTGCGATCCGCTAGATTTGGTTGAAAAATAAAATGCTCAAAGTGATTTTGACCTCGAAATGGAACCGCAAGATTAAATTAGGCTAGAAGACATATTTTCTCGGGAATGGTTGTTAAAGAGTAATCAAGATACGAAAAATTGTCAATTTTAGCATAAACAAAACTTTTAAATTAGAATATTTGAGGGAACATGTCAATACGAAAAATAACTGAAAGCCATCATTACGATGGGAAATTTTCTGGAGGTTTTTTTGATTGTTTTTCAGAAGAATTTTTCAAAATTCTTGCTGATCGCTGATTGGTTTGAAAATAAAAAATGGTCAAAAGTCACTTTTGACTCCGTAAATAGAAAACCGCATGATTAATCTATCAGAGAAAAAAAAATATTTTTTAAATTGCGTTGCAATCAGAAAAATGGCTTTTAAAAGGTACTCAAAATGAACAAACATTGTCAATTTAAAGAAGGTATGCGGCTCTATTTGAATATTCTCGGTTAATATACTGAAAACTTAGAGCTCATGAGACAAAAACCCGAAAATGCTTATTGGTAGAGTCTTTCTTTAATCTTGCAAAAAAAATGCACCACAAATATAGTTTTGACCATCAACCAATAGGTACAGTGTGTTTACAATTAAGACACTTTCAAAACTGCAAAATCTATCTCCTCCAGACGGCTTAATCAATTGAGCTCCAATGTACAGATCACGTAACGGTAGAATGTCAATCTTTAAGCAGGCTTTATCCGCGCAATGAACAATTCTAGACACGGCCAAATAACCGACGATTTATACAATTTCAGACTTCAACATCTCATCTCCTCCGCGGACCCTATATTGTGCAAAATGGACTCAAGATCTTTTACTAAAGTATTCTCCCAGACATTTGTAAAAGATTAAAACGTCTCTACGACCCCGCTGTGATTTGAAAACAAAGGTTTTGTATTTAATTTGTCGAAAAATGACCCCAAATTCAACCGAAAGCCGATAAAGGGGGCATGTTTTATTCAATGTTGTGGAAAAGTAAGCCCCCAAATCGGCGATTAAAGGTGATTTTTAAAATTTTTTTTTTTTGTTGACAATGAGCCCCCATCGGCGAAGCCCGATACAAGGGCTTTATATTTTCCATTTGATTTGTTGGAAATGAGCCTCAAATCGGCGGGAAGGCCGATAAAATTTTTGTTAGAAAAATGAGTCCCCATCGAGCGAAGGCCGATCAAAGAGTGGATATTATCATTTTTAATTTGTGTAAAATGAGCCCAAATCGCCGAAGGCCGATAAAGGAGATTTATGTTTTAAATTTAATTTTGTTCCAAAAAGGGAGGCCACAAATCGGCGAAGGCGAAAAAGGGAATTCATGTTCAAAAAATTTGCTGAAAAATGAGCCCCAATCGGGCGAAGGCCGAAAAAGGGATTTTATGTTTTAAATTAATTTGTTGAAAATGAGCCCCCAAAATCCGGCGAAGCCGATAAAAGTGGATTTAATGTTTTGATTTTAATTTTGTTGAAAATGAGCCACAAATCGCCGAAGGCCGATAAGGGGAATTTCATGTTTCAAATTAAATATTGCCTGAAAACTGAACCCCAATTTAGGCGAAGGCCCAAAAAAGGGATTTTAATGTTTTAAATTTAAATTTGTTGAAAAATGAGCGAAGGCCGATAAAGGAGAAATTTATTTTTATTAATTTTTATTGAAAAATTGTGAGCCCCAATCGGCCGAAGGCCGTTAACGGTGGTTAATTATATTTTTAAATTGATGTTTAAAAAACTGAGACCCAATCCGCCGGAAAGGATCCGATAAAAGGTTTTATGTTTTAAATTTAAATTTTATTGAAAATGAGCCCCAAATCGCCGGGAAGGCCGTATAAAGGGCATTTTATGTTTTTGAATTTTCAAATTTGTGGAAATGAGCCCCACAATCGGACCAAAAAAACGACAAAAGTGTGATTTCAATGGCCTTTATTATTTAATCACTTCGAAAAATGAGCCCAAATCAGCAATGGCCGATAAATATTTTAATTTTTTTTTGAAAAGAATTAACAAATTTTCAAGAAAAGTTTATAATTTTAGTCCAAAATTTTGAAGGTTTGTTAAAAATTTGATTTTTTTTTTAAATTTTTTCTTTAACTTCACCAAAAATTTTCAAATTTCAATTTTTTAGAAAAATTAACCAAAAAAAATTTTGAAAACTTTATCTCGAATTAATTTGCAAACAAAATTAAATTTTCGTAAGATTTTTTTGTTTAAAAATTTACAATTTTTTTCACAAATTTTACAATTTTTCTCAAAGTTGTTTTATTTTTTCGCGCGAGCTAAATATTTTAATGTCGACAGAAGGTTTCCGAATTATGGAAAAAAAATTTTTTCAAATATGGTTTTTTAAACAAAAAGTTTCAAGATTTGAGAAAAATTAATCAACGTTTTTTCATAAAATTTGTAAAATTTTCTTTCAAAATTAGAAAAGTTTTCCCAAATTTTAAGCTTCCTATCAAATTGATCACTTGTTTTCAAAATTAAATTAAATTTGGTTTAAACTTTTTATTCAAATCTCAATGTTAAAATGGTGAAAAACTCGGCCATTTGGCGGACCTCATTGTTTCAACAAATTAAATTTTACATTTCATCCCCTTTTAATCGGCTTATTTTCAACAATTTACTTATGAATATATATCCTCCTTTATCGGCCCTTCGGCCGATTCTGGGGGCTCATTCGCCAACAAATTGATTTTAAATATAAATCCTCCTTGATCGGCCTTTCGGCGATTTGGAGCTACATTTTCAACAAAATTTATTTATAATATAATCATCTTCCTTTTTCTGGCCTTCGGCGATTGGGCTTATTTTCCAACAAAATTTTAATTATAAAGTATTAATATCTCCTTTATCGGCTGTTCGGGCCGACTTTGAGTTATTTGTCAAACAAAAAAATTTATTTATAAATATAATATCCTCCTTTATCGGCCTCCGGCCGATTCGGGCTCATTTTCCACATTTAATTTTAATCAAAACATTAATTTTTATTTCGGCTGAATCGATAAAAAGAAACCATTTTAATTGAAATTCAGATTCTCAAATTTTTCTCCAAGTATTTGAAAATTTGATGGCAAAAATAAATTTGAAAATTTTCTTTGCGGCGTTTCAGTCAATTTTAGAAAATGAAAAAACTTCGAAAAATTCTTTTTTTTTAAAAAAAAATTCGAAAAAATTTCGAAAGTTTTGATTTATTTTTTTTTTACATTGTCTAAAACGTTTCTACCCGGCAAAATTTTTTTTAGCCCAAATTCCACAAACAATACTTGGAAATTTTTTTCATCCCCAACTTTCAAAAAATTTTTTTCATAAAAACTAGGTGATACTACCTTTAAGTGATTACATCATCATAACCAGAATCGATGTATCTTTCCCTCAAAAAAAATCTTACTTACGGGCGATCTATGCCTGGAGTTGGAGCAGAAAACCCCCTTATTTTTGCGAAAAATTGCGATTTTTCAAATAATTATCATTTTTTGCAAAATATCGATTTTGATGAAAAAACTTTTTAAATATGAATAAGGACTTGTTTTTTCGTACAAGCAATATTCAATTTCTAACAATCGCATTTTCGACCGATTTGGGCGGATCGGTGAACGGGAAATGGGACCTCATGGTTATTTGGCGTATACCGACTTCAAATTTTCAACGCAGGTTGTTTCCTTATTTGGGGGATCAAATTCATTTTCGTGTGTAATAAACCCATTTAAAAAAAAAAGGGATTTTCCGTCGTTCTGAGACCCTTAATAGCGTATTCTTTTAAGTTACAAAATTTTAAAAAAGTCATGTTTTCTAGTCTTATTTGACACTTCGGTTTCATTTCCGGCGGTCAAAAGTCATTTTGAGCATTTTTATTTTTTCAACCACATCAGGATCGGCAAAAATTATGATTTTTTTTTCGAAATAAGCAAATTGAATCTGGTTACAAAAAAATTCCTTTCTTATGATCTTCTTTATTTATTTTTAAATGTTGATCTCTGTCCGTAAAATTCTAAAACTGTGGCGTTGTTGCACCACCAAAACATAAAAATCGCCTGTAGCACCAAATTTGGAACGTTTAAGGCCCATAGTTTGCTAAGCCCGTTCCACAAAGTCGATGATTGCGTGTTGAGTATACTACATGACTGAAATAATTTCAAAAATCGGGGAGCCTTCTTTTCTCATTCTAGATTTCGGCTGGGGGCAGGCATCATTTTTTTTGCTGGATTATTGAAAGTTATTTTATATAAAAAAAGTGGGCTTGGTAGTGTCAAAATTTTTTCATGAAAAAAGCCAATTTACAAAAAAAATGCGTTAAAAAACCGTTTTTTGGTCAGTTTTAGGCATTCTTTCGGAATAAAATTATGTAAGTCAATTTTTTCTTCCTTTTTAACATAGTCTTATCGACCCAGGGGGTCATTTGGATGTTTCAGAGACCTTCAAAATCGGTCCTGACCGACCTTCGGCCACGTCTAATACATTATAAAGAATTTAGATTCGGTTATTCAAAGAAAATAATTGAATTTCTTCGAATGTTTTGTTCCGGCCATTACGGGAGTTGATTTTTATCAGGATTTTTCGCCTTATGGTTCTCACTTCGTATAAATTTTTCGGAACTGCGAGCATTACAATCAAATGTGAGTATTAGTCAGTATTTTAGGACAAGTGTTTTGTGCATGCATAACAGTATGAAATAAAATACTTGGTTATCTAAGGGCAGACATTTTTTTAGGAAGTGAAATACTCTAAATTTTCAAGTTCCAGTATTCCATGAAAAAAATTTAGTTATTTTAAAAGTTTGAATTTAACCAATCAAAACATTGTCCACAGTTGTTACTTTATTACCATCTATTTACTCGGAAAATAATAGAAAAAATGCCATTATCTGCCTTTTATAGGAAAATAAACATTTTTCAATCAAAACAATCATGATTTTTCAATCAAATTTTTGACTTATTTATTAAATTACTTGTTGATTTATGATATAAAAATCAAAACGGCACAAAACTTGACGTAGAGGCCAGAATCTTGGTGGCATTGGTTTTCGCGAGATAAAAATATGTATAGAGACAATGTGACTGTGTATCACGTGATATGATACACCTTCTTTTCTCACTAGTTTTTCTAGAACGTCAAAATTAACAATTCTTAGAATTATGGAAAATGTAGAATGGCAAAAATATTGACCTGTCAACTCCTTATGAGACACAATTAAAAATTCCACGCCTTAAGCCTTTCTGTGAACACATTCAAAGTGGAGCCACAATTGTGGCTCTGGTGCCTTGGCGAACTCTTTTTTTATATGCTCACACGGGCGTTAAGGCGTTTTGGAATTTTCAATTTTTCTGCATAGGAAGTTGAAAGATGATATTTTTTGCATACCGACATTTCATATTCTGATTTTACTTTTTTGTTCTAGATATAGTCGAGAAAAGCAAGGCACTCATATCACGTGATTACACTGTCACAGTTGTCTTCAAAAGTTACATTTATTCTAAAACGAAATTTTCATTAAATTCAGAAGATTAAGTTTGCGATTTCGATAACAGCAATCCATCAGACGACAAAACATTTAAAAATTAAGGGCGTTTTAGGTGCATATATTCTCTTTCACACTATGCGGAAGATTTGGGCCCTACTAATAGATAACAACAACTACGGTTTACTACGCAGGGCCCCAAGATATTCTTTGCAAAGTGTGAAAGGTGACGATTATATATCCCTTTAAGACATGGAACAACCGAGCGTAAAAAAGCAAAAACATTGCTCTAGTCACTCAGCTGAGGGACAAGATGACATTTCACTTTATGTGTGGCGGCAGCTATTGCCTGATTCCTCGTTCGCTCCCAGCGTACTCGAGATTGTTTTGCTGCACTTATTACTTCTGTTGTTCATTCTTCAAGAAAGTATGTTCACGGTTTTAAAATCCGTTGAACATTGCATTGAAACTAAAAAATTGATTTTTAAACAAAGGATATAATTGAATTTTTCAGCATTTGAAGCAAAATTTACAAAAAAAAACTGAACCACCAATTGACGACATTGTGTTTCGGGCGGCGAAGAACAAGATACGATCATGCCAATTCGCAGCATCGCCTTGAACAAATGCATCTTTTTTGATTGATTTTTTGGGACTTTTTGAAATCGGTCGCTAATATTGTGATAGGTTGAAAATATTTGAATTTGATAATTTCTTCACGAGAAGCCTTGGAGGCAGACGGTATCGATAAAGTTTGTCATGTATACGAACTAACATTCTGTTCTGCCCATGATAACATTTCAAAATGATCAGAAATCAGGTACTACAGGGTTGCCATCCCCTTAATGTTATGAATGATCTCCGTCAAATAATTGACTCGGGATATCTCTTCATATGATAGCGGGTGGTCAATAACGAACCTATACAGCCAAAGCAGGTCATTTTAAAATGAAGCTAAATTATCGGAAAACGTAAAAAAACATTATGATCATAAAGTAAAAAACAGCTGATAAGAGCTGTTTCAATTTGTTTCATCTAGAAGGATGCCTCGTCTTCACGTTTGGCGTCAGTTGGATAAACTTCAACTTCTTAGTGAATACCTGGACGTTTTATGACACCATTTATTTGCACCAGGCTTTTTTTGCCTAATCTCAAGATGAGTAAAACCAAAACAAATTTAGAGAAAAATCTGCATCAGAACCTCAAATAGTACGGATTTACTATCTATAATTATCAGCTTAATACGGATATTAACTTATTTTTTTTCACTTTTTATCATGAAGAAGCTCCAGATTCAAAACCTTTCTATGTGCTTTCTTGTCGATTACATGCTAAAGTGAAAACTTTCTGATAAGATAGTCATCATAAATCCGTTTATCGTGTTGCTCATCTGCAGAATTATAGTCTAAACACTTTTCTTGTGATTGGGTTTATAATGCATCAGGTTAATCTATGAGGCTACTCTTGTCTATCTTTTCTCCCAGTTTACCTGCTTTCTAAAGCATGGAGCACTTTTATCAGACCAATAATTCTTCGGCTCGAATAAAAAGCTTAAGCATTGCTTTTACAGATAAAAATGGTCAGAATCTTGACTAAGGTGCTCCGTAACGGGCAACCCACAGATTGAACTTAAGACTGTTGATAAAGTACTTTTCGATCTAGGTTCATTATTGAAACCGAGAAACGATCAAAGGACATTGTTGGACTGAAATATACTGGCGCAGGCTTCTTTTAATGGTATTATTAGGCTGTCTGAGCCTCATTTCGTTTTCCCAATTGTAACTATACCACGCCATAAACCGGTTTGGCCGTCAAAGAATTTCGATCAAAATAGAAAAAAATTTAGTATTTTTTTTAAAATGTATCCAGACTTCGGATTGGATTGTTACAAAATATGCTCAGAAGTTGTTCAAATAGCGCTTCTGAAAAAATGTTTGTAATCTGAGGAACTTATCCAAAGATCCAGTATTTTCCTTGTTTTGATTGTCTCGAAAAACAAGAGGGGAAAATCTTGAAAATTTTGCGAGAGGAGATGTATTTTAGTCTTATTTTTTGAAGGCCTATTTTGTCAGTCGTCTGACGATTTGAAATAGGAATCTTAAATAAAAATCGTTTTAATATGTTTACAAAGCTATCTGTGTAGAGCATTTTCCTGTTCATAGTCATTTTAGACCAGATTTTATCTTTTATTGTGAAAATTGGTCAAAAAAAATCGATTTTTAAGGTCAATTTTTTCGTGATTTCACATTGTAGTATGTGATGCAAGTTCTAGCGAAGCCCGTTGGAGAGTGCCTAAAAGGCTGATTTTTTGGCCATGGAAAATTAAGCGTTTTTCGGTAACCCATTCTTTTTGATTGAGGGTCGGCAACCAGATATTTGACCTCTAATTTACCGCTCAAGTTCAAGGTCAATCTCCAAGTTCATCGTATAGACTTCGTAATACCCCAAAAGAATCGGATAGGGTCAACTTTTCTAATGAACGTATTCAGCAGCTATGGGTCAATAACTGTACTGAAAGCTCGCTACGAGAGCAACAAAAACTTGTCAACACCAAGGTCAACCTCAAGTTCCATGTTTAGCTTGCAAGTAACCTCAAAGAATCGGAAGGGTCGATGTTTGATGACGTAATTTAGCACTTTATGGGGTCATATGTACTGAAGGCGTACGAGCGCATAAACTAGAGAGCAAAAAAGTTTTGCTCTCTAGCGGACTTTTCAGTACATTACGTTGACCCATAGTTGCTAATACGTTCATTCAAAAAGATTCCACCCTTTCCGATTCTTTGAAGCGGTACTTGCAAAGTCTAAACGGTGCAACTTGAGAGTTGACCTTTGGTTATTGACCAGTTTTTGCTCTCTAAGCGACCTATTCAGTAAAATTATTGACCATAGTTGCGATAATACGTCCATGAGAGAGTCGATTCCTTCCGATTCTTTTGGAGGTACTAACACAGCATCGATATAGACTTGAGATTGACCTTTGGAACTCTTGACCGGTCATTAGAGGGTCAACATATTGATCGCCGACCCTCAATCAAAAAAACTGGTAACCAGAAAAACGCTTAATTTCCACTGGCCAAAAAATCAGCCTTCTAGCACTTTCATACGGCTTACGCTAGAACTGGATCACATACTACCTCGTTAAAAATCACCAGAAAAAGACTTAATGATCGAATTTTTTTTGAACATTTTCAAAAAAAAAATCCTGGGTCTTAAAATGACCAGAAAAAAATGCTCTACAAGATAGCTTGAACACATTAAAACCGATTTTTTTATTTTTTAAATTCCTTATTTCAAATCGTCTCTGTGTGTGTAGGTGGCATAGTATCAGATAACTGTAATATTTAAAATGATCTTGAAGAGTTTTTCTCTAAGTTTAAAATTTTTTTGAATCATTTCAGTTGCCTGTTTGTCGAGTATCGGCGTAGTAAAAGCCGAAATCAGCGACATCCACTCTTTTAAGGGGGTACGGTACCCCCGGGTACTGTCCATGAATTGTCCATGAAAATCAGAATTTCATTCTTATAATTTTTTTCTTAAAATATGGATAATTTGAAATAAGCTGGTGATATTTTTCACCCGATACAGCGTTAGGAAAGTACTTTTTAATGATTTTGAAAATATCTTGTCTTGATTTTAAGCATTTTAATCAAAATTAATGGATTTTCAGGAATTAGAAGTACAGTTTTGGTAGTGGAAAAATCATCGAAATTTAGGTTTCGATAGTAACAGCTTACAACAAACTCACTAGCTTTTGATTTATACAGGCTTGAAATGTGTTCTTAAAAAATCCAGGGAGAAATAGGTTTTTGCGCGAGAGCCTCAAAATCAGCTCAAAAAAACGTTTTTTGGCTATTCTGGAGCGAATTTTCATACATGTACCATCAAAATAGGCTTTTTGCGACAAAAAACGACTCTATTTTGAAGCTTTTTCCTGATTGGTCGAGCAATCAGTGATTTTAATTATAATTATGGATGTAAGATTTTCGTTCAAATATTACACTGTATTTAATTATTGGGTTCCACAATGTGTAGTCTTTAAGATATCTCAAGAATACATTAGTTAGAGGAGAATACTTTGTCCAGCAGTTTGTACTTTTGTCGATCATTGGCCGTTGAATAACCCCGTTTTCCCGCCTTTTAAATGCGACGACCCCCACCTCTAAGCTAACCCTGCATGGGAAACACGATTTTGTGTTTTTGAGGCGAATATTCTTAAGGGACTACACAATTGTGGACACCAATAATAAATCGTTTAATATTTGAACGAAAATCTTACATCATAATTATAATTAAATCACTGGATTGCTCGGCCATCAGTGAAAAGTCTTCAAAATAGAGTGTTTTTTTTTGTCGCACAAAAGCTACTATTTGTATTGGTAACATGTATGGAAAATCGCTCCGAAGAATTAGCAAGAAAACCGACGTTTTTTTGATGTGATTCTGAAGGCTCTCTGCCGCAAAAACATTTCTCCCTGGATTTTTTAAGAACACATTTCGCCTGTTATACAATCAAAAGCTAGTGAGTGTTGTTTGTAAGTCTGTTACTAATCGAAACCTAATTTCGATGGATTTTCCACTTCCAAAACTTTTCTAATTCCTGAAAATCCATTAATTTGATTAAAATGCTTATCAAGACAAGCATTTTTCAAATCATTAAAAGTTACTTTCCTACGCTGTATCGGGTGAAAAATATCACTCAGCTATTTTCAAATTATCCATATTTCAAGAAAAATTATCAAGAAATGAAATTCTTGATTTTTCATGACCAATTCATGGACAGTACCCGGGGGTTTACCGTTACCCCTTAAAAGAGGGCTGTCGCTCGATTTCGGTTTTACTACCCGTACTCGACAAACAGGCAACTGAAATGAGATTCAAAAAATTTAACTTAGAGAAAAACTCTTTCAAGATCATTAATATTACGTTATCTGATACTCGTAGCCACCTCACACAACAGAGACGATTGAAATAGGAATTTTAAGAAATAAAAATCGGTTTTAAGTGTGTTTCAAGACTATCTTGTAGAAGCATTTTTCTGGTTCATGTTTAAGACCAGATTTTTTTTTGTGAAAATGTTCAAAAAAATCGATCATTAAGTCTTTTTCTGGTGATTTTTAACGAGGTAGTATGTGATCCAGTTCTAGCGTAAGCCGTATGAAAGTGCTAGAAGGCTGATTTTTTGGCCAGTGGAAATTAAGCGTTTTTCTGGTTACCAGTTTTTTTGATTGAGGGTCGGCGATCAATATGTTGACCCTCTAATGACCGGTCAAGAGTTCCAAAGGTCAATCTCAAGTCTATATCGATGCTGTGTTAGTACCTCCAAAAGAATCGGAAGGAATCGACTCTCTCATGGACGTATTATCGCAACTATGGTCAATAATTTTACTGAATAGGTCGCTTAGAGAGCAAAAACTGGTCAATAACCAAAGGTCAACTCTCAAGTTGCACCGTTTAGACTTTGCAAGTACCGCTTCAAAGAATCGGAAAGGGTGGAATCTTTTTGAATGAACGTATTAGCAACTATGGGTCAACGTAATGTACTGAAAAGTCCGCTAGAGAGCAAAACTTTTTTGCTCTCTAGTTTATGCGCTCGTACGCCTTCAGTACATATGACCCCATAAAGTGCTAAATTACGTCATCAAACATCGACCCTTCCGATTCTTTGAGGTTACTTGCAAGCTAAACATGGAACTTGAGGTTGACCTTGGTGTTGACAAGTTTTTGTTGCTCTCGTAGCGAGCTTTCAGTACAGTTATTGACCCATAGCTGCTGAATACGTTCATTAGAAAAGTTGACCCTATCCGATTCTTTTGGGGTATTACGAAGTCTATACGATGAACTTGGAGATTGACCTTGAACTTGAGCGGTAAATTAGAGGTCAAATATCTGGTTGCCGACCCTCAATCAAAAAGAATGGGTTACCGAAAAACGCTTAATTTTCCATGGCCAAAAAATCAGCCTTTTAGGCACTCTCCAACGGGCTTCGCTAGAACTTGCATCACATACTACAATGTGAAATCACGAAAAAATTGACCTTAAAAATTCGATTTTTTTTTGACCCCAATTTTCAAATAAAAGATAAAAATCCTAGCGGTTCTAAAATGACTTGAAAAAAATGTTCTCTACACGATAGCTTGAACACATTTAAGAGAGTTTTTATTTTTAATTCCTTATTTCAAATCGTCAGACGACTGACAAAATAGGCCTTCAAAAAATAAGACTAAAATACATCTCCTCTCGCAAAATTTTCAAGATTTTCCCCTCTTGTTTTTCGAGACAATCAAAACAAGGAAAATACTGGATCTTTGGATAAGTTCCTCAGATTACAAACATTTTTTCAGAAGCGCTAATTTGAACAACTTCATGCAGCATATTTTGTAACAATCCAATCCCGTAAAGTCTGGATACATTTTAAAAAAAATAGCTAAATTTTTTTCTATTTTTGACGCGAAGATTCTTTGGGACCAAAGCCGGTTTACGTGGGCGTGTATAGTGTACGTGAAATTGGAAACGAATTGAGGTCAGGACGGAGCCCTAATAATAACCATTAAAAGAAGCCTGCGCCGTGCCATAATTTCAGGTCATACAATGTCCTTTGGATCGTTTTCTCGGTTTCAAATAATGAAAACCTAGATCGGAAAAAGTACTGTTCAACAGTCTTAAAGTTCAATTCTGTGGGTTGCCCCGTTAGGAGCACCTTAGTCATAATTCTGACCTTTTTCATCTGTAAAGCAAATGCGTTAGGCTTTTTCTATTTTCGGCAAGGATTATTGGTCTGAAAAAATGCTGCATCTTTAGAAACAGGTAACTGAACTGGGGAGAAAGATATGACAAGAGTACTCTCATAGATAATAAACCTGATGCATTTTTAAAAACCCAAATACAAGAAAGTGTTTAGACTATAATTCTGCAGATGAGAAGCACGATAAACGGATTTATGATGACTATTCTTATCAGAGAAGTTTTCACTTTAGCAATGTAATGACAAGAAAGCACTAGAAAAGGTTTTGAATCTGGAGCTGCTTATGATAAAAAGTGAAAAAAATAAAAGATTAATATCCCCGTATCTAAGCCTGATAATTATAGGAGAGTAAGGAATCCGTACTAGTTTGAGGTACTGATGCAGATTTTTCTCTAATTGTTTTGGTTTTGATCATCTTGAGAAGTTTAGGCAAGAAAAAGCTGGTGGCATAAATGGTGTGCGATAAAAGCGTCCAGGTATTCACTAAAAGTTGGTTATCAACTTGACCAAACGTGAAGAAACGAGGCATCCTTCTAGATAAAAGAAGTTGAAACAGGCTGCTTCATTGAGCCATGTGTTTTTATCCTTTATTGATCTATACAATGTTTTTTTACGTTTTTTTCGTCGATAATTTAAACCCCTTCATTTTAAAATGACTGCTTTGGCTGTTATACGGGTCGTGTATTGACACTCGGTCTATCAGTATGAAAGATATCCCGAGTCAATTATTTTGACGGAGATTCATGTCTATAACATTAAGGGGATGGCAACCCTGTGTACCTGATTTCTGATGATTTTGAAATGTTATCATCGGGCAGAGAACAGATGTTAGTTCGTATACAGAGCAAAACTTTATCGATACCGTCTGGCCTCCAAGGCTTCTCGTGAAGAATTATCAAATTCAAATATTTAACCTACCACATGATTAGAGTCGACCGATTTCAAAAACCGTCCGCAAAAATCAAGTCAAAAAAGATGCATTTGCTTCAAGGCGAGCTGCGATTGGCATGATCGTATCTTGTTCCTTGCGCCCGCCACAATGTCGTGAAAATTGGGTGGTTCAGTGTTTTTTTGAAATTTTGCTGTCAATGCTGAAAAATTACAATGGTATATCCATTTGTTTAAAATCAATTTTTTAGTTTCATGCAAATGTTCACGCGGATTTTAAAAAAAACGTGAACATACTTTATCTTGAACGAATGAAAACAGAGTATAAGCATGCAGCAAAACATATCTCGAGTAACGCCTGGGAGCGAACAGGAATCGGCAATCAAGCTGCGTCGCCAGCCACATAGTGAAATGTCCATACTTTCGCGCTCAGCTGAGTGACTAGAGCATGTTTTTGCTTTTTTACGCCGTTCGTTGTTCCATTCTTAAAGGGATATATATCGTCCCCGTTTCACAGCTTTGCAAAGAATATTTGGGGCCCTGCGTAGTAACCGTAGTGTGTTATCTATTAGTAGAGGCTCCGCAAATCTCCGCATAGAGTGTGAAAGAGCAATATATGCACCTAAACGCGGCCCCTTAATCTTTTAAAATGTTTTGTCGCTGCATGGATTGCGTGTTATCGAAATGCAAACTATAATCTTCTGAATTTAAATGAAAAAATTCGTTTTAACCATGAAAATGTAACTTTGAAGACAACTGGTGACAGTGTAAATCCGTGATACTGATGGTGCTTGCTTTTTCTCGACTAATTTTCTAGAAAAAAAAGTAAAATTAGAATATGAAATGTCGGATGTGCAAAAATATCATCTTTTCAACTTCAACTGTTTATGCAGAAAAATTGAAATTCCAAACGGCCTTAACCCCGATGTGGCCATATAAAAAAAGTTCCGCGCAAGACCAGAGCCACAATTGTGGCTCCACATATTGAATGTGTTGTCCAGAAAGGCTTAGGCGATTGGAATTTTTAATTGTTGTCTGCATAAGGAAGGTTGACAAGGTCATATATTTTTCTCATTCTACATTTTCATATTGCTAGAATTGTTAACTTTTGAGTTCCTAGAAAAACTAGTGGAAAAGCAAGGTGTATCATATCACGTGGATACACAGTCACATTGTCTCTACTCTCTTCACATATTTTTTAATAGCCTCTCGTCGAGAAACAATGCACCAAGATCTGGCCTCTACGTCAAGTAATTTGTCCGTTTTGATTTTTATTTAAATCATAAATCAACAAGGTATTAATAAATAAGTCCAAAAATGATGAAAAAAAAATCATGATTTTTGATGAAATTTTATTATTTCCTATAGAAAGGCAGATAATGGCATTTT
Source organism: Oikopleura vanhoeffeni (assembly GCA_004367855.1). Taxonomy (NCBI): domain Eukaryota; kingdom Metazoa; phylum Chordata; class Appendicularia; order Copelata; family Oikopleuridae; genus Oikopleura; species Oikopleura vanhoeffeni. The sequence continues at coordinate 798,605 of SCLH01000372.1, read as the reverse complement.
TTTCTATTATTTTCCAGTAAATAGATGGTAATAGTAAAACTGTGGACAATGTTTGATTGGTTAAATTCACTTTTATAAGATAACGTAAAAATTTTTTTTCATGGAATACTGAACTTTTGAAATTTAACGATATTTTCACTTCCTAAATAAAAATATGTCTGCCCTTAGGATACCAATAGATTTTATTTCAACTGTTATGCAATGCACAAAAACTTGTCCTAAAAACTGACTAATACTCAGACATTTGATTTGTATGTCCAGTTCCGAAATTAATTTTATGACGTGAAGTGAGAACATAGGCGAAAAATCCTGTAGAAAATCAACTCCGCGCGGTAATGCCGGAACAAACTATTCGAAGAAAAATTCTAATTATTTCTTGAATAAACCGAATCTAAATTCTTTATAATGGTATTTAGACGGGTGGCCGAAGGTCGGTCAGGACGATTGAAGGTCTCTGAAACATGCCAATGACCCCGCTGGGTCGAAAGATCTGATATTAAAAGGAAGAAAAAGATCTGATCTGTACATAACGAATTTTTCTCCGAAAGAATGACTAAAACTCAGACCAAAAAAACGGTTTTTCTTAAAACCGCCCAGGTTTTTTTTTTGTTAATTGGCTTTTTTCATGAAGCAAAAAATTTTGACAACAAGACCCACCTTTTTTTATATAATTACTAGAATAACTTTCAATAATACCAGCAAAAAAAATGATGCCTGCCCCCAGCCGAAATCTAGAATGAGAAAAGAAGGCTCCCCGATTTTTGAAATTATTTCAGTCATGTAGTATACTCAACACGCAATCATCGACTTTGTGGAACGGGCTTAGCAAACTATGGGCCTTAAACGTTCCAAATTTGGTGCTACAGGCGATTTTTATGTTTTGGTGGTGCAACAACGCCACAGTTTTAGAATTTTACGGACAGAGATCAACATTTAAAAATAAATAAAGAAGATCATAAGAAAGGAATTTTTTTGTAACCAGATTCAATTTGCTTATTTCGAAAAAAAAATCATAATTTTTGCCGATCCTGATGTGGTTGAAAAAATAAAAATGCTCAAAATGACTTTTGACCGCCGGAAATGAAACCGAAGTGTCAAATAAGACTAGAAAACATGACTTTTTTAAAATTTTGTAACTTAAAAGAATACGCTATTAAGGGTCTCAGAACGACGGAAAATCCCTTTTTTTTTTAAATGGGTTTATTACACACGAAAATGAATTTGATCCCCCAAATAAGGAAACAACCTGCGTTGAAAATTTGAAGTCGGTATACGCCAAATAACCATGAGGTCCCATTTCCCGTTCACCGATCCGCCCAAATCGGTCGAAAATGCGATTGTTAGAAATTGAATATTGCTTGTACGAAAAAACAAGTCCTTATTCATATTTAAAAAGTTTTTTCATCAAAATCGATATTTTGCAAAAAATGATAATTATTTGAAAAATCGCAATTTTTCGCAAAAATAAGGGGGTTTTCTGCTCCAACTCCAGGCATAGATCGCCCGTAAGTAAGATTTTTTTTGAGGGAAAGATACATCGATTCTGGTTATGATGATGTAATCACTTAAAGGTAGTATCACCTAGTTTTTATGAAAAAAATTTTTTGAAAGTTGGGGATGAAAAAAATTTCCAAGTATTGTTTGTGGAATTTGGGCTAAAAAAAATTTTGCCGGGTAGAAACGTTTTAGACAATGTAAAAAAAAAATAAATCAAAACTTTCGAAATTTTTTCGAATTTTTTTTTAAAAAAAAAGAATTTTTCGAAGTTTTTTCATTTTCTAAAATTGACTGAAACGCCGCAAAGAAAATTTTCAAATTTATTTTTGCCATCAAATTTTCAAATACTTGGAGAAAAATTTGAGAATCTGAATTTCAATTAAAATGGTTTCTTTTTATCGATTCAGCCGAAATAAAAATTAATGTTTTGATTAAAATTAAATGTGGAAAATGAGCCCGAATCGGCCGGAGGCCGATAAAGGAGGATATTATATTTATAAATAAATTTTTTTGTTTGACAAATAACTCAAAGTCGGCCCGAACAGCCGATAAAGGAGATATTAATACTTTATAATTAAAATTTTGTTGGAAAATAAGCCCAATCGCCGAAGGCCAGAAAAAGGAAGATGATTATATTATAAATAAATTTTGTTGAAAATGTAGCTCCAAATCGCCGAAAGGCCGATCAAGGAGGATTTATATTTAAAATCAATTTGTTGGCGAATGAGCCCCCAGAATCGGCCGAAGGGCCGATAAAGGAGGATATATATTCATAAGTAAATTGTTGAAAATAAGCCGATTAAAAGGGGATGAAATGTAAAATTTAATTTGTTGAAACAATGAGGTCCGCCAAATGGCCGAGTTTTTCACCATTTTAACATTGAGATTTGAATAAAAAGTTTAAACCAAATTTAATTTAATTTTGAAAACAAGTGATCAATTTGATAGGAAGCTTAAAATTTGGGAAAACTTTTCTAATTTTGAAAGAAAATTTTACAAATTTTATGAAAAAACGTTGATTAATTTTTCTCAAATCTTGAAACTTTTTGTTTAAAAAACCATATTTGAAAAAATTTTTTTTCCATAATTCGGAAACCTTCTGTCGACATTAAAATATTTAGCTCGCGCGAAAAAATAAAACAACTTTGAGAAAAATTGTAAAATTTGTGAAAAAAATTGTAAATTTTTAAACAAAAAAATCTTACGAAAATTTAATTTTGTTTGCAAATTAATTCGAGATAAAGTTTTCAAAATTTTTTTTGGTTAATTTTTCTAAAAAATTGAAATTTGAAAATTTTTGGTGAAGTTAAAGAAAAAATTTAAAAAAAAAATCAAATTTTTAACAAACCTTCAAAATTTTGGACTAAAATTATAAACTTTTCTTGAAAATTTGTTAATTCTTTTCAAAAAAAAATTAAAATATTTATCGGCCATTGCTGATTTGGGCTCATTTTTCGAAGTGATTAAATAATAAAGGCCATTGAAATCACACTTTTGTCGTTTTTTTGGTCCGATTGTGGGGCTCATTTCCACAAATTTGAAAATTCAAAAACATAAAATGCCCTTTATACGGCCTTCCCGGCGATTTGGGGCTCATTTTCAATAAAATTTAAATTTAAAACATAAAACCTTTTATCGGATCCTTTCCGGCGGATTGGGTCTCAGTTTTTTAAACATCAATTTAAAAATATAATTAACCACCGTTAACGGCCTTCGGCCGATTGGGGCTCACAATTTTTCAATAAAAATTAATAAAAATAAATTTCTCCTTTATCGGCCTTCGCTCATTTTTCAACAAATTTAAATTTAAAACATTAAAATCCCTTTTTTGGGCCTTCGCCTAAATTGGGGTTCAGTTTTCAGGCAATATTTAATTTGAAACATGAAATTCCCCTTATCGGCCTTCGGCGATTTGTGGCTCATTTTCAACAAAATTAAAATCAAAACATTAAATCCACTTTTATCGGCTTCGCCGGATTTTGGGGGCTCATTTTCAACAAATTAATTTAAAACATAAAATCCCTTTTTCGGCCTTCGCCCGATTGGGGCTCATTTTTCAGCAAATTTTTTGAACATGAATTCCCTTTTTCGCCTTCGCCGATTTGTGGCCTCCCTTTTTGGAACAAAATTAAATTTAAAACATAAATCTCCTTTATCGGCCTTCGGCGATTTGGGCTCATTTTACACAAATTAAAAATGATAATATCCACTCTTTGATCGGCCTTCGCTCGATGGGGACTCATTTTTCTAACAAAAATTTTATCGGCCTTCCCGCCGATTTGAGGCTCATTTCCAACAAATCAAATGGAAAATATAAAGCCCTTGTATCGGGCTTCGCCGATGGGGGCTCATTGTCAACAAAAAAAAAAAATTTTAAAAATCACCTTTAATCGCCGATTTGGGGGCTTACTTTTCCACAACATTGAATAAAACATGCCCCCTTTATCGGCTTTCGGTTGAATTTGGGGTCATTTTTCGACAAATTAAATACAAAACCTTTGTTTTCAAATCACAGCGGGGTCGTAGAGACGTTTTAATCTTTTACAAATGTCTGGGAGAATACTTTAGTAAAAGATCTTGAGTCCATTTTGCACAATATAGGGTCCGCGGAGGAGATGAGATGTTGAAGTCTGAAATTGTATAAATCGTCGGTTATTTGGCCGTGTCTAGAATTGTTCATTGCGCGGATAAAGCCTGCTTAAAGATTGACATTCTACCGTTACGTGATCTGTACATTGGAGCTCAATTGATTAAGCCGTCTGGAGGAGATAGATTTTGCAGTTTTGAAAGTGTCTTAATTGTAAACACACTGTACCTATTGGTTGATGGTCAAAACTATATTTGTGGTGCATTTTTTTTGCAAGATTAAAGAAAGACTCTACCAATAAGCATTTTCGGGTTTTTGTCTCATGAGCTCTAAGTTTTCAGTATATTAACCGAGAATATTCAAATAGAGCCGCATACCTTCTTTAAATTGACAATGTTTGTTCATTTTGAGTACCTTTTAAAAGCCATTTTTCTGATTGCAACGCAATTTAAAAAATATTTTTTTTTCTCTGATAGATTAATCATGCGGTTTTCTATTTACGGAGTCAAAAGTGACTTTTGACCATTTTTTATTTTCAAACCAATCAGCGATCAGCAAGAATTTTGAAAAATTCTTCTGAAAAACAATCAAAAAAACCTCCAGAAAATTTCCCATCGTAATGATGGCTTTCAGTTATTTTTCGTATTGACATGTTCCCTCAAATATTCTAATTTAAAAGTTTTGTTTATGCTAAAATTGACAATTTTTCGTATCTTGATTACTCTTTAACAACCATTCCCGAGAAAATATGTCTTCTAGCCTAATTTAATCTTGCGGTTCCATTTCGAGGTCAAAATCACTTTGAGCATTTTATTTTTCAACCAAATCTAGCGGATCGCAAAATTTGAAAGTTTTTTCTGAAAAAATGTAAATTAATCTTCAAAAAATTTTCTATTGATATGGTTACTTTTCATTTATTCTAATAAGACTTTTCCTGTTAATGGCTAAACGTGTTGCTGTTACAGAACCAAATCAAGAATCGCCTGTAGCACCACCGCTGGTCACTGAGACCTTATGCTAATGCGGTCCAACAAAGCGATGATGGATCCTTTTGAGCATACTTGAACAGAATTGATTTTGGCATCTCAATCTTGCGGGGTATACGGTAACTGTTTATAATCTTCGCGAGCGGGGGTCTAACTGATTTTTTTTGTCTTGGTTACATACAACATAGGGAGGACTATTTGTATGAAAGACTGGCTTGGATCCGAGATTTTTTCAAAAAAAAAATTATTTTTGAGAAATATGATCAGATTTTTTTGCATTTTCAACGTCCCTATTATGACCGTTTTAACTTTTAAAAAAATTTAAAATATGTTTTTCTATGATCTTCACCTTGCGATTCCATTTCGGGTCTAAAAGTTACTTTTTTGAGCATTCTTTTTTTTCAGCCAATCAGGAACGGCCAAAATTTGAAAAATTTTTTTCTGAAATTCAAAAAAAATAATGCTTCCGTAATTTCCTACAAAATCTCATCGGTTTCCTTATTTTAAGCTTACCCCTAATGGTCCCCGACTTGTTCGGCCACGTCTACAATGGATATTACTGAAGACAAAAGATCTACCCTCGATCCAGTTTTTGTCTTTCGATGATTTTAGGTATGCTGAAGCCACAATTGTGGCTCTGTGCTCCCAAGGGTTAAGCTCGGTAAGACCGTTCAAGAGAGCCACAATGTCTGCTGGTGCCTTGACGGGAACTTTCTTATATGCTCACAAGGGTTAATGGAAAACATCATAGATAATTGGCATTAATTAATCAGGCGCTTGTGACGGGCGCTGGGCATCTATAATCCTACTCGAAT
>SCLH01000372.1:711746-760844 GCA_004367855.1 Oikopleura vanhoeffeni | reverse complement strand
AAAATATAAATAAACGTTTAAATTCGTATGATTATTGCACTGTTGCCCGTCACTGGGGTACATTTTCGCGAATTTTTTTTTCTCATCCTCATTAAATGCCTTTTTGTTCATCGGAATTTTTTTATTTTTATTTTAATTCTATTGCAAATTGGCTGAATATTATTTTAAGTTATTGAAAAATGTATGTTGATAATGAAACTTTGCTTATATGGCTCGATTTATAAGAATGGTCACTAGTTGCCGGAAATCGAGTCTGGGTACAGATTCATGTCTAAAGTCTACGAGTTAAACTAGGTATTATGAATAGAGTTTCATCACTAGAGACAACTAGGGACAAAAACAGAGACAAAAAACTGGACTAATTACTAAATCGCAATAGGGCTGAAAATAATGTAAACACTTTAGACATTCTTAACTTAACCGAACATGAAATACCTCAAGAAGTTAAAAAACTCTTACAGTTCGGACGGAACCTTGCAGTCGGGGGCAGGGATCGGATTTTTCCGGGTCGGAAATATCGACCCGGAACGCAGGTCAGGTCAGGTCGGGTCGGTGCCGACCCGACCTGGAAAAGTCGCCGACCTTCCGACCCGCAAAATTTTTTCTGAAAAAACATAATTTTTTATGTAGTGGAGACTATAAATCGATCATTTTATTNGGAAAAGATGAATAATTACCGACTGGGTTTTTTTTTGAATTTCAGATTTCTGTTTGTTATTATTTGGTGAAAATTGGCCTCCGTTAGAATAGAGCACGCTCTAGAAGCCAAACTCCGAAAATTAATACTTAGCAATGAATGGGAAAGGTTTTAGGCGAGTAGGCGGTACGCGTAGGCGTGACTTCGTCTCTGGTTTTAGAACACAAATGATATTGAAACAATAAATTTCAAGAGTCAATTACGGATGAGAATTTTGATGGAAAACATATAATGAATTGTTAAATGGAACTAGAGAAAACCCTTTGAGTTAACTTAACATAGTTGAAAAATATAAAATAACGTTTAAATTCGGTCATGATTATTGCACTGTTGCCCGTCACTGGGGTACATTTTCGCGAATTTTGTGTTTCTCATGCCTCATTAATGCCTTTTTGTTCATCTGGAAATTTGTTTATTTTTATTTTTAATTCTATTGCAAATTGGCTCGCAAATATTATTTTTTAAGCTATTGAAAGAATGTATGGTGATAATGAAACTTTGCATATATGGCTCAGTTTAAGGATAGCGTCACTAGTGCCGGAAATTCGAGTCTGGCTACAGATTTCATGGTCTAAAGTCTACGAGAGTTTAACTAGGTATTATGAATAGAGTTTCATCACTGAGAGACAACTAGGGACAAAACAGAGACAAAAACTGACTAATGTACTAAATCGCAATAGGGCTGAAAATAATGTAAACACTTTAGACATTCTTAACTTAACCGACATGAAATACCTCAAGAAGTTAAAAAACTCTTAAAGTTCGGACGGAACCTTGCAGTCGGGGGCAGGGATCGGATTTTTTCCGGTCGGAAATATCGACCCGGACGCAGGTCGGGTCAGGTCGCGGTCGGTGCCGACCGACCTGGAAAAGTCGCCGACCTTCCGACCCGCAAAATTTTTTTCTGAAAAACATAATTTTTTATGTAGTTGGAGACTATAAATCGATCATTTTATTAAATTAATTTGTAAATATATCTAAAATATATAGAGATCATCAGAGAGCGGATTTTCAAGGTCGCCAGGTCGGAATTCTCGGCACCGACCCGACCTGAAATAGAAGTCGACTTTCTAACTCGCAAAATTTTACATTAAAAAGTAAATTTTGAAAACTTTACATAAAAAGTGAAAATTTTATAAAAAAATTTTAAATTATGTTCATAATGAACATTTTGTCGAAAATTCAAAATTTTCCACATCAATTTAGAATGATATTTCAAAATTGAAAATTCTGTTTAAAACTTGAAAATTCTGTTTAAAATTGGATTTAGTTTAAAATTAAATTTTGTTAAAAAATAAAATTTTTAATTTAATTTTGTTTGAAAAATGAGCACCAAATTGACCGAAGATGGGGGATATTATATTTTTAATTTAATTAAGTTGGAAATAGCACTAAATCGGCCGATGTAGGGAATATTATATTTTCAATTTAATTTTGTTGAAAAAATGAGCTTCAAATCGGCCGAAGAAGGGATATTATATTTTTAATTTATTGTAGAAAAATGAGCTCCAAATCGGCCGAGGGCCGAAGAAGGGGGATATTATATTTCGATTTAATTTTGATAAAATCTCCCTTTAAACTCGAGGCAACTCCCCTTAAAATCGAGCCCACTCGCCCCTTAATATCGAGCCAATTTATTTTTTAACTCGAATCCACTCCCCTTTAAACTTCCCTCGAACAAAATTCTTCCCGACCTTCGACCCGGATCGAAAAAAATTTCCGACCCGACGAAAAAGTACTCGGGTCGGTGTGCGACCCAACCCGACCTGGAAAATTTCCGAAAAAAAATCGACCCGACCCGACCTGGTGAAATTTTGGAAAAATCCGATCCCTGGTCGGGGGGTCTCAAAAAGAAGATGATTTTTTTTTGGAAATTACCGATTTTTTGACCAGTTCCAAAAAAAGTGCAAAAAAAAATAATGCCAGTACTGAAATACACACTATAAAAGCACACAGTTTTACCACAGTGCAAAACGTTAAAATAGTTATACCGCAAATCCCCTAATCAAACTGTTTTTTTATTTAAAAAAAAACATGATGCTATTTTTATATTTTGCGGCAAAATTCAACAAGTTGCGTACATAAGTCAAAAGGACTACGACGCAAAAATAGCTGATTTTTTTGACAATGATAATTTTGAAAAATTAAATTCATTTAAAATAGAGCCGTTCGTGGTAGAGTAATACTCTAAGAGTATAGACAACTCTTACGTGAAACAATAGGAAATTGTGTAAACAACGTAAAATTATCCAATTTGAATCCTAATTATACAATTGCAGAATGCTACAGACAACTTAAATAACATCGAGAAGGGTATACAATTAGACCCATAACTACCGCTCACCTTAGTTTTACTAATAACGTCGAGGAATATATCACAAAAATAATTTCACCACTCATTTCAGAATGCACATACGTGGTAAACTCTTCTCAAGAGTTCAAAAAACGGTTTATGACCCAAAGTTTGACAGCTCAAAACACGAACTTTTATCTTTCGACGTATGCCAGCTTTACCCAGCGTAAATGTTAATCGTGCCATTAATTTAATCCTGAAACTAGTATATACAGTGTAAAAATCCTGAACATAACTTTCTGAATATAATGCAGATGGCGAAATTTTCCCAAAATCGACCAGACCAAATTTTTTGAAACTTCTCCACCAAACACTCACAAAGTTTAGCGTGGTTAAAACTAGCATTGGAACTTATTAACAAGTATCAGGCCTAGCAATGGGCTCATGTTTGTCTTCAATAATTTCAAATCTTTTTATTCATCTATCAAAAGAATCGGTTGTCGCAAAATTTGAAAAACAGGCGATATAATGTCATGGTGTCGCTATGCGGATGATTTTTGCTGTATAATAAAAAAGGGCAGCTTTGATAAATTTTTTTCGAAAAATAAACTTTCGGGATGCTAAAGTCAAATTCAAACATGAGCAGATAACAAATAACAGCCTAATATTTCTTGATTTTTAAATCTTCTTATCCGATAGCATCACATTAGAATTTCAAAATTACAGGAAATTCGGAGAAAAAACAATCTTTCAAAATTATAAAAAATCAGTATCTGCCAAAAAATATTTGATCGCAAATTTATTCACTCAATTTCACAGAGTAGCCGAAACGAGCTCTCATGAGAAAAATCTTCTTGAGGGTTTAGAAAAACTTAAAATCACCTTTTTAAAGAATCAGTACCCGTTAGCGTTAATCAACAAAAAAATGAAACTATTTTTACACCAAAGAGATAAACCTGAACGACCCCCTTTTGATGCAACTCTAGTCTTAAATTATACCTGCGAAAAAACAGAATATTATTCAAAACAACTTATTAAGAAAATGAAACACATACTTCCCGATATTAATATCAATTTGGCGTTAAGAACAGTTCGAGTTAGCGAGCTTTTTAGTCGATTATCAAAACCTCCGCCTCCCTCCTTATACGAAACGCCAGAATCAAATTATGAGTTTTTGTGCCCATGCACTGAAAATTATGTAGGTCAAACTAGGGGACCACTTTTTCATCGAATAAGAAACCATTATCAAAATTCCAAAGGGAAAGAAATATACAAACACATGCATACATGTCCCATTTATAAGAAAAACTTAGCTAAAGTTAAACGTGATAATTCATTTCGATATCTTAAATCCGCACAAAAATCAACCCTTGTTTACGAACATTTCTAATCTCATTTCTTGATCATTAAGGGGGTGGTGATAGTGATTTTTGAGATTTCAGAGGCTTCGTACGGTCAGACAAATGACGACTGGACATTTTTGAAACATTCATTAGAAAGATCTATCTTTNGTTTAGTACCATTCGCACCAACCATCTGGTTAACCGCGGTTAAACACGAGTCCCTCAGCTGTTTTCAAAGAAACAAGGATCCTAGAGCTGATATTGGAAAGTTTTGATATTTGGTGAGAATCTGGAAAATTGTCTGAATTTTAGTGTAGAAGAGCTGTTTTTTAAGATTTTTGCCTCAGGGTTAGCAATCTGGTTGAATGTGCCAAAAAGGGTGTTTTTTGACGTTTTGATTAAAGGCTTTTTCTGTGCAAGTGCAAAAACCGTCATTTTCGGAATGTAACAAGCCCAAGTAACAAGCCAGGGTGGTGGAAGTATTTTTTCGAATGTCGACCTAATTGGCTGTAAATCAACAAAAAAGTACGCGAAATTGACAATTTTGAATATGAAAGTGATAATTAGAAAATTTAAATGCCACCAAAAGATTTCTTGGGTATGGTTTGCTGGAAACGATATCAGCAACTTTGGTCTGAATTTGAACAGAAACGGTGCTAGAGATCAAAAAAATAATTTTTGATGAAAAAGTTTAATTTTTTTCTAGAATCCGCTGTGTTCAAAATCAGACCATAGTTGCTAATATCGTTTCCAGCAAACCGTACCCAAGGAATCTTTTGGTGTCATACAAATTTTCTAATTCTCATTTTCATATTCAAAATTGTCGATTTCGCGAACTTTTTTGTCGATTTACAGCCAATCAGGTCAACATTCAAAAGAGTACTTCCTGCAAAATGTACACCACCCCTTCCGATATAAGCTCTAGGATCCTTGTTTCTTCGAAAAAAGCTGAGGGACTCGTGTTGAACCGCGGTTTACCAGATAGATGTTGGAAGTGGTACTAAACTATCTAATGGAATCGCGAGATCAAAGATAGATCTTCTTAATTAATGCTTCAAAAATGTCCAGTCGGCATTTGTCTGACTGTACGAAGCCTCTGAAATCCCTAAAATCACTATCACCACCCCCTCAAACATAGATTTAGAAACTATTTTCAGCGCACTCATACTGAGAAATATTTCATAAAAAAATGCGTCCCAGTCTGAATGTGCAAAAAGATGAAAACTTTTTCACCTTATTCTCAAAAATGGGAAGATAATTTTTTGTAACTTTTAACCCAAAAATCATTTCTGTGCATTTCCAGATCTCGTGCTGAAGTTCAAACTTTGTGTTTTTCACATAAAATAATTACTTATTATGGTTTAAACTGCCGAAACGTCAAGTTTTTGAAATAAAATAAAATATATAAAATATGAAATTGTTTTTAAATTTTTAGGACTTCATAAGTTTTTAGCATGTTTTATGAAAAATAAGCAATTGTTTTTAAGTTTAAACATCTCTCAGTTTTTTCTGGAGGCGCTCAAAGTGGGAGTGATGTGAAAAATTAAATAATTTTGCGAAAGTTTTTTTAATTTCAGTGTTGGACGTTTTAATTTTTTTAATTGCAGTTTGTCAAGGATTTCAAGGACAGTTGAAAAATGTAAATATAATCCTTCCATCATTACACTTTCTAATATACAGCAAGGTCCGGCGGATAGGTGAAGGCAGATAGGTGAAACCCACGCAAAAACCACCGTAAGCCTCCGCAATCGCTCACGCATCTAAAAATAAAAAAATTATTAACCCTGACGTCCGGCTAATAGGTGAAAGGCAAAAGATAGGGTTTTTTTTCAAAACTTCTCAGGCAAAAGATAGGCGTTTTTAAACCAGATTTTCAGACCAAGATTCTCCGGTCGGCGCGACAATGAAAAATACATTTTTCAAAAACATGTTTAGATTGACCAATGAAGTGTCGGTATTCCAAGAACTTTAAAAAAATGTTTTCTAGTCTCGCAGACATTGTCGGCTAGCTTGATAATGGGTGAATAGTTATTCAGATACAAATATTTAGTTTTTCTGGTATGAGAGTGATTTAGTGTGAGCATAATTTTTTTCTGATAATTTCCATTGTTTTTTACAGTGGTCTTATATCATATAAGTTATATGTATTAAGAAATCTTTTTTGAATCTTAATTGTTTATTTAAAATTAACTTCATTCCATTTTTTCGATAGAATTAAATTTTTACATTCTAAAAGATTTGTAACGAAAAGTTAACTTTAAAATCACCAAAAATTCTTACTCTGACCACCCTTCAACTCAATTATAAACTCTAGATCAGAGCGTATCTAATAGGTGAAGGTTTTGAGCGAAAAAATTTTCCCCTATCCGCCGGACCCTGCTGTAAATCATAAAATTGTTTGTAACATTATTTTTATTCCGCCCACTTATTTTTGAACTTCGAAAAAAGTACTTTCTTGAAAAATAAAGCTTTGAAATTACCGTAGAAATTATTTGAATTACTAAATTGCGCTAAAAATCAAGTTTGAGGCAATTTTGAAAATGATTCAATCATTGTCAAAAATGCCGGGCCCTTTATAAGGTTGACAAATTAAGGTACACAAAATTCAGTCATTTAAATTAATTTCTCATATAAAAATTAATAAAACGCCAGTACGGAATTTGACTTTTTCAACCTGAAAAAATCTTTGGTCACCCTTCTTTCGACTTAAACTTTTTTATTTTTGGTACTTTGCAGCAATTGTTACTCGGAATGACTACATCTAAAATTTCATCGTCAGAATTTATATTCCCCGCCACAATTGGGCTATTTAGCTTGTTATTTTTAATAATTTCTATGGCTGTTTTTGGATAAATTTTTGATCGTTCTAAATGAGCCTCAATCGATGATTGTACGTCGTTAGTCGTAAAAGCTTCCGGTTCACCATTTTCAATTTCCGGCATATTTTTGTTTTCACTTTGATTTGAAATTGGCAGTATTTTTGGAAAAGTTTTAATGCCAATTTTGCTTGTTTTTTGATTAATTTCAGGTTCTTCTAAATGTTCCTCATCCGACGATGATGGTTCTTCACTTTCCCCGGTTTCCGGTTTTATTTTTTTGACTTTTGGTTCTGTATAATCATCGTCCTTAATGTCAAGTTGAAAACGTAAGGGAAAATCGTGTTGATTCAGGTGCATTGGGATCAACTCATCTAAATGTTGCTCTGAGTTTAATATTTTTTTTTCTGGTACTTTGGATCGATTTGGAAAATAAGGCAAATTGAAAATTTATCATATTTTATTAAACTACGTTGGCGTTAGGATCTTTCAGGTTTTTGAGAACATAATAAGTGTGGTGTCAAGACCTCACAGAGTTGAAATCTAGAGTTAGCAAAAATTATTTTGTTGGGGCAAAGAAAAGTTTAAATTTTTGACCCACTGTTAAAAATATTAACTTAAAATAGTGCAGAATTTTTGTGATCTTTTTGATCATTCTAAAAAAACTGATATATTCGAACAAAATACGATTCGGCTTGGCATAGTTAAGCGTAGGTTTTGAAGTTCTTTTGCAGTATTCACTCGATGACGGTTAACTTTGCTCGAAAAAACAGTCATCGAGCACTTTTGAAAAAAACATGCTGTTCTCGGAAAACACAACAGGTATTTTTTTTTAAATACTCAATGACGGTACTTTAGCGACTTTTGAAATGTACTTGATGACGGTACTGCCTCATCTTAAAATGGTCCATAAAATTGATCTCTCACTTTAGAACGAAAATGTGAACCAGATTTGGGAAAATTTAAAATGTTTATCTTTTGCTATAAAAAGAGTGTTGGAAAAAATCAGCAGTTACATACAAATTTCTGAGTTCCAACAGTTTGATTTCAAAAAGTAGATATGAGCTTATGATTCATCTATAAAACTTGGCTTATAAAATAAGAATAAATTGGTTAAAAAAATATTGGGAAATTGAGGACTTTCAGACGCGTTGGTTGCCATGGTTAAGCGTCAATATGTCTCAATAAGGTCCGTCAATCAGCGACTAGGGTTTTGCAAAAAAAGGGCTTGACCAAAAATTTTATTTCGCGAGCTGATTCTTTTCCGCTATTTTTAATTTCAATCCATAATAGGAATCCCAAGTTCCCTATTCACCCTCAAAAAAGCACCGTGAGACGACTGGGAACAAAAAGAATTTTAAAAGATGGACTTTAAATTGCGTTATTTTTGCAGATTTTTTTTTATTATTGTGAAAATAATCAAATAATAATATTTCCCATGCATTTTTACAAAAAATATTGATACAAATTCTGAAATCGACCACCTTAACTTTTACAACTTCATCCAAATTTAACTCCGATTTGCATGTTTGTTTTCCAGGTACTTTGTTAACTTTTTTAACGTCGTCATTTCTCTTGGTTGAACACCGTAATGCATAATCACCATTATTCAGTGACACCTCATTTTCGTGAAATGACATTTTTCTTTCCGGGTTTTCAATTTCCATTTCCGAAATTTCTTCAAAATTGTTCAATTCTTCACGGGACCCAGACTGATCCGACAGATGAATTATAATTTCAGAGCGAATGGAACCTGAATCGGAACCACAGTCTTTGAGGGGGTATTTCCTTTGAGGGGGTAGTAGTTTTTTTTTAGAAATTTAGGCGGTTCAGTAGAATAAGCCGAGTTCGTTTGAGGAATTCGTAAAAATACGGTTAAATTACATAAAAAGAGACTAAGGTGTAGGCTGGCCGCGATGAGCAAATAATTTAAAATTAGCATTTTTTGAAAAATTTGACAAAATCTCAGATTTTTAAATTGTTTTAGAATCTTTTTCATCCTAGTCAATCAAGACAGAGCATTTGGTTAATTTGACAAAAAATCTTCAAGCTCAAATATCTGCCCTTTTTCGCAATTTTATCTTAAAAAGTATAGACTTTAGCGGTAAACAGCTGAAACTGAGTAAATTCGATTTTTGGCCACCTTGTTGTCAAAATACATGGTAGAAAAAAAAAGAATAAATAATTTTCTTGTCTTAATGTCTGAACTTTCAATGTTAATTTTGAGAAAATCTCAGAAATTAAGTTTCGACTGCGGACAGCCTATTCAGGCATAACAAATACAGTAGGCAATATTTAAAAAAGTGGCGAAGTTTACTCGTAGACTCGACTAAAATAAAAATGTTCTAGACTTTAAATTAAATAATAAAGAAAAAACGGAAAATGGTCACTACTTACCGGAAATCGAGTCTACGAGTTAAAAAAAAATTCTAAAATAGTGTTGAAATTTGAAAACCAATTGTATCGTGGGCCACGATTTGTGGCCAATTAATTCAACTGAACTCAAATAAATCAGTTTTTCATTTCATAAAATCTAGAAGAAAATCAGTAAACTTCTACTTGTACTGCCAGTACCACTAATACATGTACTACCAAAAGAATGTATGTGCCAGCCACGGGGGAAAATTTCAGCCAATGGGGCGTGGAAATAGGTCCGACTCGGACCATCCGAGCGCTTCGAGAAAGAGATGATCATTTATTTTGGGGCTTACTGTTTTAGAATCTTATCCGCTTTTTTCAAAATTAAATGATATTAGTGGTGAAAGCGAGTGTTTACTGGATTTTTTCTAGTTTTTATTTGAAAAATTGAAATAATTAGTTATTTTGGTTGAATTCAATTATTCAAGTACTATGTGTTGAAATTTCAAAATTATTTTTAGGTTCATTTTTATGGTGTTAATATTTTTAGTTCGAAAAATATTTGATCCACTTTTCCTTTGATATTTTGCTTCACAAAATGCTTAGGCACAACAGGTTGAAAAGTCATACTGAAAACATTATTTTCGTTTTTATCGTTGTTTTACCGGGATGACTTCAAAAATTATGACATTTTTCTGTTTCGCGATTCTGCCATCTAAAAGTCTACTGTCCATGGAACAAATTAATTTTTATCAACTGAGAATCTTCGACAAATTTGTTTTTAAGAGGTTTGTATTTCAGGTTTTAACTCCCGTAGTGGCCGACAATCTCTGGACCCGGAGTGTCTTTGCACCATCCGTGGCGTTGTGTTTGAATCAAGCATATAACCGAAGATTCATTATTAACAAATATTTTGTAAATGATAATCATATTATTCAAAAAATTCTCTACAGTCATATGATAACAATTTTCTAAAAAGGTTTATAAAAAGTCATCAAATGTGAATTAGAAAATTAAAAACTCTCTCATTTTCGCCGATTCTCACAAACAAGTGCATAAATAACACAATNAAATATTAGACCATCACCAATTTGGGTATTGCATCTGCAAAAAAATTAAATGTTTTTATCACCATTCTAATGTAAAATGACTCTTAAATTTTTGTGCGATATAAATTTCTCGTGATAAGAAAGATTCACTCTCTTCTTTCTTACGCCTACGCATGATTCTGTTATCAGTATTTCGGAAGTTTTGACTTCTATAAATGCTCTATTTAAACCGGAGGCGATACTGTAATGCAATAAAACTCTCAGAAATTCGTTACGATTCTTTTAAGGGGTCGTTTACGTGATAAGAGTACTTTTGAAAAAAAGGCATAAAGTAATTTAGTACAGTAATTTGAAAAAGTACTCAAATTACGTCAAAAAATTCCAGGGTCAACTTCAAACGTTTTTAAGGCTTTTTTCTTATTACACCAAAGTCCGAATAAAATCACGTGACGAAATAATGTAAAAACAAGGTTTGAAATTTGTCATAAATAAATCCTTATTTCTTGAAGAATAAAATCACGTGACGTTGTTGTAAAATATTATTACGTTAAAAATTCTTAAATAAGGTGTTTATTGGCCCAAAAAATTTTTTGGCGTAACTTGATCACTATTTACTTACTTGTTCCAAAACCTAATTTCCTAATTTAAAGGTCACGTGATCGTTTTTGGACTTTGGTGAAATGGATAAAAAGTCTTAAAAACTTCTAAAAAACAACTTCATTTTTTTCAAAAATTGATTTAAGAAATTTTTGAAAAAAAAAGTACTACTTTTACCAACCTTATTCCCTGAATATACGCTCACGTGTCATTCTGGGGCTATGGTGTAATGAGAAAAAAGTCTTTTAATTTTTTTTATCCCGCTCAAAGGCTTTTTGATGATTTAAACTTTTTTTGCAAATAATAAGTACTGTAATACAGTCAAAATTTTCGAAAAAAAAACGCACAAACGTCAATTATTCAAATAGTTGATTGATCCCTTTGTTACTTTTCATTCATACATGATTAAGGGTCCTAAATTGCGATTAAAGGCTATCGCGCGACGGATGGCTACGGGACACTACGGAATTTTTCGCAAAAGTTTAGCCTTCATTTGGTCGACGATGATCCTGCAGGGCCTGACGGGCGGCTGAGAGTTAACACTGACAATCGCGTTTCAGTTATTTATGATTATTTGGAAACTGATCTCTAGTATCAGTATTGATGCATTAATTAGTAAATAAATGGTTTTCAAATAAGAGGGGATAGTTCCTGATGACCCCTTATACATATGTATACATATATGTATAACATACATATGTACAAGATTGGGATCTCTAAGTCTCTACTTTCGCGTTCGCGTTTGAGATTATTTTCGAAGCTCTTACTGGTCAACATTGTGATATCCAGTGGTCTCATTGGTCAACAGCGAACGAGAAAGAAGAAGCCGAGAAATTTCATTCTTTGATGTGGTCCGGCGTCAGTAGTCCGATCGGGTTACATCCTGTTATTAATAAATATAAAGAAATTATGTCTTATCTTTAATAGTATAACTAATAGTATAAATCAGTCGTACTTTTATGAGCTTGGATTCAATGCGAATCTTAAAAATATATTATTCGCATAAAAATGACTAGAACTTGAAAAAAGTTCAACTTGCAAAAAATGATTTATGTGTCACATTTATAAGCCTAACAGTCGTGGAGTTAAATTTTAATGAAATACCCAACAGATGAAGCATATGGAGGCTTACAAGTAACCAGTGGTGTCAGTTCAATTTTGTCGCTAATTTCTATCAAGAGTCATACTTTGTCAAAAAAAATTTTAAATTTCGTCACCAAGAAATTACGTATTGTCCTGAACTGTGTTTCAAAGCACGGATGCGTGGGTGGAAAAAAGAATATTGTGCGCTGGTGGGGGTTAAGAACCTTATATTAATCCGAAAAATTTCTTGGAAAATGGCATAGGAGAAATATTGATTTCTAAAGTTGATATTCTTCCCAAGTTTAAAATTGAATCAAAAAAAAGCTAGAAATTCAAAAACCAATTATATCGTTGCCGAATGGTTTATCTTTACCATTTAAAATCCTTTTTCTATTTTATTTCTGAAATGAAGAAAAAAGTAAACTCCTGCTTGTACCACTAAAAGCATTAATTTTCGAGCTGATCACATAATTTTAGAATCTTATCAGATCTGTCAGAAAATGGATGCTATTAGTGGTAAACGCAAGAGTTTACTGAATTTTTTCTTTATTTTATAAACAAAATAAATATATTAAGGGTATCCCTGCTCCTACATTTTCTGCAGTTATTATTAAAGTTTTGGCAAATTTTTTTCGCAAGTTGAAGGCTAGTTCTACAAACTGGCTAATCTGAATTATATCCTCGAGGCCCTGTTCGGCTAATATTTTATCGAGAATATGTCAAATTAGGAGCAGGGATACCCTTAAGTTTAAATTTTAAAACTATTTTGAGATCCATTTTCATGAGATGCCTAAAGGGTTGTCGACGAGAATTTTTTGAGGTTTTTGGGTCTTTAAATTATGAAAGCATATTTTGATCGTTTATCAATTATTTTTGACGAAAATAAATAAAACATAATTTTATTTTAACTTGATCCCAAGAATTCGAATTTTTTTAGGTATTGGATTTGCAGAAGTTTTCACCAAATTACACGATTTTTACCGTGCGAGATTATCAGAAAACTCACTTATTTAACCTATGGTATTATTTTTATGGAACAAACCCGATATCCCTTTATCACTTTTTGGTTAGAATTCGTAGCCACTACTCCTTTCAACGTGTGATTTTAACGTTGTGGCTACGCATTCTAACCAAAAACTGATAAAGGGATATAAAGTTTTTTTTCAGAAAACATAAGAAAATCACATTAATTCTTTTGTCTATAGTAGGTTCAAAGTCACAGAAAGTATTTTATATAAGGACAAGATAAGCCTATTTTGTGAGCGCTTAATTTTACAAAAAAAATTGAAATATTTTTTATCCTGTCTTATCAGACCAGTTTGATGAACTAGCTTATTTTGGTTGAAATTTCAAGTACCTCAACTCAAAAAAAAATTTGTGGGCAATTTTTAACCACAAATAGACTTGCGAGCCAGATACGTTTAGAACGTAAATTTTAGACGTCTTATATTAAAAGTTTGCACCACTAAATGCCATCTGCCGTTTGACTGAAAGTGATGCTTAGCTCAGTCGAGGTGCCAGATAAAAATTCCAAATGTGAATTTAAGGAGGTGTTAAGAATGGAAATAAATATGAAGCCGTAAACCTGTAAAAAATCTTTTACAGAATATCAATTTTCAAACCAAAGTTCAAACCAAAGTTAGCTATCTCGGTTCATCAAAATCATTTTTTTGCTTACAAGATAGACTTATATCCCTTATTCACACTTTTGTTAATATCCCGGCCCTACTACTTAAAAACACACTTAATTTCCTAATCAGGGCCGGGATATTCACAAAAGTGTGAATAGGAGATATTGTCTGGAGATATTACATTTCTATGGCTTTGAAAACCCCAACTTGGACCTTCAACGCTTGTGATTTAAAAATGTTTTATAAAACATCACATATATGATATATCTATGGTTTTTATTAGGGTTGATTTGAAAATGTAGAAATGGTCGAAAATTTTCTCATTCTGCTCAAAAAGTGACTTCAAAACAAACATTTTTGAACTTTTTGAAACTTCTTCGAAAAATAGTCAGTTCATCAAAAATTTTTCAAGACCAGGATCAAGAAATCACTATAGTTTTTAATGAATGAAGTGCTCACAAGATAGACTAATCTTGTGCTTATATAAGATATTTTATGTGGCTTTGATAAACCTGCTTTTAACCACAAAATGTATGTAATTTTTAAGTGTTGCTGAATGAAAATTTAGAAAGGCTAATAATGATAGCTTATCTATCTTAATTTTTAATTTAGAAACCGTTAAAAACATAAATTCTTTTTGTGGTTAAAAGCAGGTTTATCTACTCGAAGTGTAACTTTTTAAACATCACCTTTTTTTCCAAAATTAATTATTACAAAATGATTTATAAACCTCTAAGAAAATAAGTCCCTATTTTCAGGGGTTTGAAAGTGCAAAATGTTGTAAATCGGCAAGCAATTTGAAGTTGCTTGAGTCTATTACATCAACAAATGTGAATTTTGTTTTGCATAGCTTGATTTTCATTCTCCGTTATTCAAATTTACAAATATTTATTTTTTTACCAAAAGTTTTTCAAAGTTTTCTGAAAAATGATATTTTTAACCTGTACACCAGGCTTCCAAAAGAGATGCATCCCTGCTTATTTTCCATCCCTATCCCGTTTTTATCCCCCAAAACGGGATAAAAACGAGATAGGGATGAAGGGATAGATTATCTCCTTTAATCCCGGGCCCGGGATAGACTTTATTCTTTTTTTATCCCGTTTTTGTAAATACGAACAAAATTTTAGCATACAGACGGAATTACTTGGGGGTATATTTGAAGGTAAAATATTGTCAAAGAAATTTTTGCGGCATTTTGGATGACTCATCAATTCCGGGTTAACCGGAACTAACTAACAAATCGTGTTTAATAATTTTTTAATCACTTGTATTTTCGATGACTCATCACTACCGGTTTAACCGGACGTGAGGTTAAAATTGTGTTTATGTATTTATATATTATTTGGGGGTATATTTAAGGGTAAAATATTGTCAAAAAAAATTGGCGGTATTTTCGATGACTCATCACTTCCGGTTTAACCGGAAGTGAGGTTAAAATTGTGTTTTTTTATTTATATATTACTTTGGGGATATATTTGCGGATTAAATATTGTCAAAAAAAATTTGGCGGTACTTTCGATGACTCATCACTTCCGGTTTAACCGCAACTCTGAAAATGGTGTACCCAAACAAGTGCCGCTTGACAATTAATTATTTTCAAAAATCATATAGTATTCCTCCCTAAGTGCCACAACGTTTACGCCACGAAGTAACTATCGAATAAAGTTGAAAGCCCAAACAATTTTGTGTAAGATTAAATTACTACTGAAGACTCATCGACATGTGAAAAATAATATTATTTTAGAAATATTTTTCGAACCAACAAATTTTTTTTTGCTTTGATATATAATTTATATAGTAATTCTCTTAGAAATGTTTGAAAATGTCAAAACAAAATATTTCACAAGTTCCAAAAAACATTTTATTTAATAAAGTTTCCGAATTTTTACTTAACTAATTGACAATAAGTCCATCCAAAGAAGTAAGGCTGATCATTTTTGAGTCAAAAAAAAGAAAGTGTGAAACAATTAAGCATTATAATAGCATATAAGTCGTTTGTATTTAACTAAAAAACTGGCGGGCTAAATAACCACTCAGTGCAAATCGGCAATGTCTGCGTTCACGGGTTAACTTGAACTTCTGGCAAAAATATACTTAACACGTTTAGAAATTTACTTGAAACGGCTTTCAAATGCCGAAATATTCAGCAATTTTTCATACAGTAGTAATTTAAAATCAGAACGTGTGATTTTCTAGAAGACCTTATAAAAATCAAAATTTAACCCTTGGAGGCACACAGCTTTTTGAAAGGCTCAAGCCACTTTGTATCATCCAAAAATGATGAAAAAAATGTTCGCAGACACTTTTCTTTCAGATGCATAATGAAAATCGGTGATTCAGATTACGGGTGTCTTCTAAAGATAACCGAGATTTGAAAAAAAGTTTTTCTCGAAAAAATGTTTTCTACCGCCTTGGGAGAGCAAAAATTCAAATGTCGTAATTTTTCCAAATCGAGCTCTGCAGCGCTCGTGTTGAAAGTAAGAAAAAACACGGGCTTAATTGAAGAACTTGAACTTTTGTAACAATAATATTTGAACTTCACACGTTTTCAAATTTTCTTGAAACAGCTTTCAAAATGGTTTCGTTCCAAAAAAGAAACCCAAGAAGTGTCATAATTATATTCCTAAAAGTATGAAATCTCATAGATTATGACAAAGTGTGACTCGTTCTCTTTGAGTGAAATCTCTTCATCTAAATTATTTTCAAAATGTATAGGGATGTCATGGTGCTTATGCAATTCGGGTTTCGGCTGCGCGAAGAAGGTTACGTTCTCTCCCGGATTATCAGCAGGATTATTCAAGGATTGGCCACGCTCATTTTCTGATTGATCATATTTTCTTTGATTTCGGAGATTTTTCAGACTAACGTTTGGGTGTCTATGGAAATTCGAAGAAAAACCAAACTTGGTAAAATTTAATAATAAGGGAAGACTTTGCACAATGTGCAATGCACATTTAATCTTGTTTAAAATCTGGCATCCCTTCTTTCTTTTTTTCTCGAAAAATCCAGGTTTGATAGCCAAAAAATCAAGAATTTGAAAAAAAAATATTTAAACAAAAGTTGTGTTAATTCCACTTATGAAGAACATAGAATTTAAAATCACCGGTTCGGCGTTTTTTGATAATTTAATACCAAAAATGCAAAAAATCGCTATATTTTGATAACGTGACGAACCAAAAATCTCATTTTTTATATGGTATGCTTTTTTTCGAAGAAGTATAAAAACAATTTAACCATTATTTCTATAGTTCGATTTAAATGATTGACACGCTATATCCTAAAGCAACTAATAATCAAACGAAAGACAGCTTTGGCACGCAGCCTGCAACCAGAGCGACGCAAGTCGCTAGCGACTAGAGTGGCCAGAGTCGAGTGGCTCGAGCCTCTCTTTGATTCTCAGCCAACACAAATCTTTAACAATTTCAACGGTCTGATGATTGTATTACTTTTCATATCAGCTTAGAGTAAATCCCGTTCGTGTCTTGTTAGGCTTATAAATATGGTTTTATATATCTCTTTATTACACTTTGCTTAGGATGCGTAGCCACTACTCCTTTTACGGTATGCTCAGAAATTCTAAACAACGACCAACTTCAGATGGTGGTAATTTATTACCAGCAACTTTTGAAAATCATATTTTTCTTCCCGGTAGTTATGGTCGACATAGTAGACAATTTTGAAGTTCAAACCAATTTTTCGCAGATAAAAAAATAATTAAAAACGTTTTCATGTTTTCGAAAAATGTATTTTTTTACTCGATTTCACTTTCAAAAACGTAAAATTGTCGTATTTGGATAATTTAGAGAAAAACGGTAATGATTTTAGTTTTACATATCAATATAAAAAATACGCCTGGGAATTTTGATTCTGAAAAACTTCATCCGCAACTAGGCGACTGCTAATTAAGCGGCAAGAGTTCTTAGATTTCGTACACGCGCGAGAAAAACAAATCAACAGAAAAATTTGAGAATCATTTTTTTTTATTCATTAAAAATTGATTGAATTCTCCGAACAATTAACAGCCGCCGCACTTTAGGATATTTTACTGTGCCGGGTGTGTTAATATCCCGCCGAAAATCGGTTTGCTCTTCCAGGTGATACAAATCAGCCAGTAAAGAGTTATCAAAAATAGTTCCGTTTTCACCGTTTTTATTCTTTGAAATACTAAAAATAATTTATGTACAATGAACTGTATGCATAAATTGTCCTTATTATACTTTCAAATGTTACCAATTATTTTGTTTGCTTTCTGTTGTCAAATAAATACAATTTTGTTTTGATCGCTCAAATTTAAAGAGTAAATAAAGTCAAACTACATGCTAATAGTATACATTTTCAGTTGTTTGTCAAAGTAAAGCTTAATTTATGATTTGTATCTTATAAAAAGCACTATTTTTTATCTATTTCCGGAATGAAATTGATTTAGAAGAGAAAAAATTAAAAATATTTGAGGTGAGAAAATCAAAATAAAGAAATTTTTTTCGAATTTATGATGAAATCCTGTGATTATTGGACACAAAATAAAATCAAATATTCTGTCTGGTGAAAGGCGTTTATTTTTTATTCAGAGATTTCTCAACTTTCAAAAACTCATCTAAACTTTTCATGTGCGAAATTCTCGACGCGACAAAGTTGCTTTATTACCGAAGTAAACAAGATAGAGAAATCATTTTAGCACCAAGAGATCAGGAATTGTGAAAAAGCTAAGCATTTTAAATATGAAGTTGATCCGATAATGGCAACTATATAAATTTAAGCGCTCCAGAGTGAGCTGGTAATAGATTACCAAAATGAGTATGTGGGTTAACGTGTGATTTTAACGTTGTGGCTCCGCATTTTAAGCAAAGTGTAATAAAGGGATATGTGTAGATATGTGTAGAAATGCTAGATATGTGTTCTGAATAATTAAGATCATATTTCCCCTAAGTAAAAATTGCTAAAGTTTTGTGTTGGCTGAGAATCAAAAAGAGGCTCTTCGTTCACTCTGACTGCTCTCTCACTCACTCGCTCTCTGGTCTACGCCACGGAGCTGTCTTTCGTTTGGGTTTAACTTGTTTCAGGATATGCAAGGAAATATTGCATAGACTTTAATTATTGGGTACACCAAACATCTTGGGAGTTCTTCGCCAAAGTCGAAGAAAGTGTCCGAGGAACACCTCGATTTGATCATCCACCTGCGGTGTCGTGTATTGAAACACATGAAAAAAACTGTATTGGGTAACCTCGATTTCGGTTACATTATTTTTAAAATTGTTTAGTTTATTGGCAAAAAACACATATCATAAGCTTCAAGTCAATAATTCAAACATATTCAACGTATCGGTTAATCCGTTCTTGACTCTTGAAGTAAGTCTTAGAGAATAAGATCAATTTCAATTTTCATACTGATCAAAACCAAGGTCATATTCTCGAATTTAATAATAATTTCCAGAAAACTGAATTCGATAGCAAATTGTGTAACAATTTGTGTTCAAAAGAATGCGCTGTTATTAATTGTAAATCGTGCGTGAATAAATTTGAAGCCATTTTTTTTATTTCCTGGAATCAAGATATCAATCAAAATTTGCGAAAATTTTAAGACTCTCATTTCTGAAAAAAAAGCCAGACTAGTCTTATCGCAAAAATGACACGCAGATGGTTTTTTAAAAAACAAAATATGCGTAAAAATAAAATAATGAACACCCTAGCCCATTATCATCGTTATTAAAACAGATTTTTTCGATTACTATGCTACTATTTTCTGACGAAGTTTCTTTCTTTTCATCGGACACACTATCTCCTTCCAAACTATCTAGTTCGTTCAATTCGAAAGTTAAAACGAATTTAGCTGGGCTTTTCAAATTTTCCGGCTCTTTTCTAAAACTATTTGGCTCTAAAGCACTTAAGGAAATACAGTCATCATCTGCCGTGAGAAAGCTATCCAGAGAATACATATCAGGTTCCATTGTCGAGAGAAATGGGGTTTAAAACTATTTTTTCACGGTTGTTTTCAAAAGTATGAAAAGGGACTCAGATTAAGTGTGAGTTCAACCGTATAACTTATACGGTATAACTTATACGGTAACCGTATAAGTAAACCGTATAACACTCTTGATTTCAGGCTTTTGACCTTACATTTTTTTTACAAATTTTCGTCCAAATGGTATTATACACTTCGCGGGCTTCAGTTTTTGATGCGAAAGGTATTTGAAGATATAACCTTCGAACCATCTCGTTAATTTTGCGGAAACGTTTTGAAAGTTTTTGTCAAAATTTTAAAAATCAAATTTCTTTAAATGCAAAGATATTTACAAAAAATTTCTCCCTTCGCAAAAATGGGGACTTAATTTTCTAGCTTGTTCTTCCCCATGTTAAAACTTTTCTGTGCATTTCTAGATATTGCTGAAGTTCAGTTATGAATGTATTTTCGAACAAAAATTCTACTTTTGAGAATGGTAATGAAACACCGAAACGTCAAGTTTTAAATAAATAAAAATTATTTACAAAAATGTAAAACTTTGAACTGTTTTCTATAGACAATTATGAGAAAAATTTAGTTTTCGGAAAATACACTTGGTATGATACCGAACTATAAGTCGAATGGCATGGAATCCGCCAGAATTTCATCCATTTACAAGCCTGTCCAAAATGGTCCCAAGGCAACTTTCACGCTTTTAAGTGCAAGAAAGTTAATTTCAGAAGAAAACATTATTTTGTTACTTTTCTCACATAATGACATTTGCCCAAGAAACAATTATTTTTTTTTGAAATAGAATTGCGTAAATCAGATAATTTTCTCAAAAATCTTCCAGGTAATCTAAAAATTTTTGACATAAAATCAGGAAAAATATCATATCTTCGACTTGATAATTGCCAGTTTATCATTTTTCACGTACACAACTATTTATGTAGCGTCGATCATCCCATGTACATCTCAAGTATTTGATTACAAAAAAATGACTTTTGCCATTTTTAAATCACGTCTGCCAGAAATAATGTTGTTGGCAAGTTTATGAAAACCTTGCGTTAAATAATTTGGAATTTACGATTTTGCCATAATCTTATAAATTTACCAAACGGGTGAAGATCCAACAACTGACCCTTAAGAATTAATTTTAAANAAAAAACGGTATCAGAAATAAAATAAGTTGACTCGACAGCGAAGGGTTTTCTACAGAGGAGGGATTTTTTGCAACGTTATCGGGTGCACCAACTGGTCAAAATTGACCGGTCAAGTATACCTACCAGTACCGGAAGTCATATTTCATTACTTTACATGTACCAAAAGATGCGCAACGATCGGTTTTCTGAAAACGGTATTATGAACTAGAGGTTATAAGTGACCGCAAGGTGGTCCCAGAGGGGAATTTATATCGGTTTTCACTCAGGATATAAATTCCCCTTTGAGGCCACCTTGCGGTCATTCAGGACCTCTAGTTCATAATACCGTTTCCAGAAAACCGATAGTTGCGCATCTTTTGGTACATGTAAATTAATGAAATATGACTTAAGGTACCGGTAGGTATACTTTACCGGTCAATTTTGACCATCTGGTGCATCCGATAACGTTGCAAAAAAACCCTCTTCTCTAGAAAACCCTTCGCTGTCGAGTCAACTTATTTTATTTCTGATACCATTATTTTAACTCACGTGAGAACCCGGGGACTAAAAGGTCACTTTTCGCACCTTTAAAGGGGTAGCGGTCGCAAAAATGTACTTTTGTACTTCATTTTACCAGAATACTAAACTACTTCGAAACTTTCGAGAATAGCCATTTGGTAGATCTATCCTTAATCTACAATAATAATTTATCATAATAATTTTTGGACGACCCTGATGACCACCATGCGGCGAGTTCTAGAGCTCCTAACCAATGTTCAAATTCTATCTTCTCCCAGAGATTGCATACGATTTCATTTAAACTTGGTATGAACCACGGAAACACTTATGGTTGTAATATGATTATTGTAATATAAGGATTTTTTGAATGTCCAACTAGTTTTTTCTAGAACTGCAAAAAACCGCCTTATTTCAAGATTTTCGCTATTCAAAATCTATCTCCTCCTAGGTTACATTTCAGAATGCAGTATAAATTTGGAAAAAAGATGGAGAAATATGTTTTTGTTAATATGATGGAGCAGAATTTAGAAATTTTTTGTTGAATTCTAGAGAATTGCATTTTAGTAAACCGGAAGTGAAAACTCGAAAATAAAAGTTGTCGGATTTAGTCGAAAGTACCACCAAATTAAAGCTTGAGTTTCACTGATTAAAAAAATCAGCTTACAGCTTTTTGATATTTTGAGTTTTTCTGGTCAAAAAGTGGGTTTCAATGTTTTCCAAAAAATACTCAGAAAAATTCTGAAAAAATGAAAATTTCGAACTTTTTTTTGGATTTGTTTTTTTGTTTGTTTTTTGAATAAGTTTATGTTTTCTGAGTGTTCTCTAGTAATTTCGTGCTATTTTTACACCCCAAAGTCCCCTAAAAAGAGTGCGACCGCTACCCCTCACGGTGCTTTTTTTGAGGGTGAATCGTAAACATTAAAATTCCTATGATGGATAAAAATAACAAATAGCGCAAAAGAATCAGCTCGCGAAATAAAAAAATTTCCCGAGAATTTTTTTTGAAATACTGCTCGGTGATTGGGTAACGGTTTTACAGCCGTTTGCGCAGTATTTGAAAAAAATAATTGCAACGGGCGGGTGCCCAGTAAAATTTGACTACGTATGAAAAAAAAATGAACTTAAAAAAATCAAAATTTGCCTATAAAAATGATAAAATAAACTTTTGTGACGTCATTTGTTACGTAATAAAATTTAACCCCTTGGGTACTTCAAATTTCATTTTAATTTGAATAGCAAACATAACGATTTCACGAAATTTTGAGCCAAAGTATAAAGTTGACAAGTTTTTAGGGTAGAATTTTACGAGAAAAATTTTAATGATGTTTTCAATGAGTCATCACTTCCGGTTTGACCGGAAGTGAANCTAGCAATTTCGTGCTATATTAACACCTCAAAGTACCCTAGAAAGATTGCGACCGCTACCCCCTTAAACACTTTTTTTTGAAAAAAATCTCAAAACCAAAAAAATCCTGGGTCTTAAAATGACCAGAAAAATATTCTCTACAAGATAGCTTAAACACATTGAAACCGATTTTTGACTTTTGAAATTTCTTATTTCAAATCGTCAAATAATAAACTCCTGGCTTCATCCTACAGTATAGTTTTTGAACTATATCGTCTTTAGTTTATTGGGGGTTGCCTCATATCATATGACTCATATGATATGAGTCATATGATATCCCGTATTCACACTTTTGTAAATATCCCGGCCCTGATTAGGAAACGTAATTTGTTTTTAAGTAGTCGGGCCGGGATATTTACAAAAGTGTGAATAGGGGATATGAGTCATATCGCCGGCCCCATATCGCCGACCTCATTTCGCCGAAATAGCAAATATCGCCGAATTCGCCTTGACGTTTAAAGTTTTAAGAACAAATTACTTTGAGTGCGTCATATCTCCAGATTGTATTTCCCAAATCCAGCCATACAAAACAGATAACTCAACCAGTACATTTTGACATTTTACTTCATATGAACGTTTTGTAATTTTTTTTAACTCGTGGCGCTTTAAAGTCGTCGCTAGCGACCAAAGTTCGTTTTTGTTAGTACATTGTATTTTAACTTAACTCGTAGACTTTAGACATGAATCTGTACCCAGACTCGATTTATGCCAACGCGTCGCCATACTTTTAAATCGGCCATATAAGCAAAGTTTCATTATTAACATTCATTTTTCAATAGCTTAAAATAATATTCAGCCAATTTGCTATACAAATAAAAAANAAAAAACAAAATAAAATTTTAAACGAATTTAAAGGCATTTAGTGAGGATAAGAAAACAAAAAGTTGCGAAAATTACCTCTAGTTACAGACAAAAGTGCAATAATAAGATGAAATTAAACCTTAATTTATATTTGCAATTACCTCATATTGAATTTCAAATGATTTTCTATCGCTCTGTCTAAAAATAATTATATGCATTTACAAAATTCTCTAGTATAATGACTCTTAAATTAGTTTGTAATTTAATTTCTTGTGATGAGAAAGAGAGAGAGAGAGAGAGAGACACACGCCCACGAATGAACTTCTCACTGATTCTTATGTTATCAGTGTTCCGGAAGTTTTGACTTCTANTTTAAACGAATTAAAAGGCATATAATGAGGATAAGAAAACAAAAAGTTGCGAATATTACCTCCAGTTACACACAAAAATTCAATAATAAGATGAAATTAAACCTTAAGTTATATTTGAAACTACCTTATATAAAACTTCAAATGATTTCCTATCGCTCTGTCTAAAAATAATTATATGTTTTTTTACAAAATTCTCTAGTAAAATGACTCTCAAATTATTTTGGAATGTTATTTCTCGTGATAAGAAAGAGGGAGAGAGAAAAAGACACGCCTACGCATGAACCTCTCACTGATTCTTATGTAATCATTATTTCAATTTTTGGGCTATCTTGTAATGGAATAGAAGTCTTAAAAAGTTTTAACGATTCTTAAGGGGTCTTCGAGATAATTCGAGTACTTTTTGAAAAAAAACATAGTACTGAAAATTACATAAAAATAACTTTGGGATGAACTTTAGACGTTTTTAAGACTTTTTTCTCATTACACCAAAATCCGAATAAAATCAGGTGACGAAAATTTCGTCACGAAATAATTCAAAAAAAAGGTTTGAAATCTGTCATAGATAAATCCTTATTTCTCGAAAAATAAGATCACGTGACGTGTTTGGAAAATATTATTATGTTCAAAACTCTTAAATTAGGTGTTTATTGGCCGAAAAAATTTTTCGGCGTAATTTGATCATTATTTGTTTACTTTAACCAAAACCTTATTTCCTAATTTGAAGGTCACGTGATCTTCAAAACTTCTAAAGAACCTTTTCACTTTTTTCAAAGAGTGATTTTTGAAAAAAAACAGTACTATTTTTGCCGACCTTATTTCTTGAATATACGGACACGTGATCATTTTCGGGCTATTGTGTAATGGAAAAATGTCTTATAATTTTTTTCTGGTCACGATGAAAGGTTTAATTTTGTGATTCAAAAAATTTTGCAAAAAAATAAGTACTGTAATACAGTAAAAATTTTGAAAAAAAAACGCACAAAGGTTATTTTGTTTCAAAATTAATCGATAACTTTATAACTGATCTTGTCATGATTGATTAAGCGTCGTAAAATGAGATTAAATTGTGGATGGCGACGCGTCGCCATAAATCGAGTCTACGAGTTAAGCAATCAAAAATTGTCCACAGTTGTACTTCATTACCATATTAATTTGAAAATAATAGAAAAAGTGTAATAATCTGCTTTTATAGGAAAAAATAAACATTTTCTATCAATAATCATGATTATTCCATTAAATTTTTTGACTTATTTATAAATTACTTTTGATTTATGAGATATAAATCAAATTGTTCATTGTGTTTTGAGATATACTATATGGTTTTTTTTAGTAAAACGAATATATATTGTTGAGCTTTCGATTTATTACAATCAAGGAGATCGCTGAAAGCGTAATATGACAAAAAATTTGCCAAACTGCATTTTTGCTCATAAATCTACCCAGGGTGAGTAATATTTCCAGCTTTCGCAGGTCCTTGATGTAAAAGATAACAGACAACTGTAATTTTTGACCCCTTTTAGCGGTGTCACATGACAAGAATGAAATTTGCCAAAAAATTTCCGACAAAAAGGTGCACAAACTGGAAAAAAAAGTAGCTTCGTGAGTGTGGTGTTTCTTCAGAATCGTCTTTTAGACCTTTACCGCGTCAATTACCGGTAAACGACATCCGTCAAAAAATTTTGGTCTTGAGTTTTTAATTGTCTGTTGGATGCAAAAATCCGTTGCGAATATCTTGTTCCGTTCTCAAATGATCGCTGACATAAATCTGTTGGGTGTTCTAAAAAAAAGTTACCTTAGAAAACAGTCCAACCTCCTGGTGGCGATAAAGAGCAATTTAACAATTTTTACTCCGAAAAGTTAGGTTTTGATATAGCTAGTTGTATGTGATATTTTGAAAAAAATGGTATTTTGGGTCAAAAAGGGTAAATTTTCCAAAGTTTCCAGGCCAAGTTTTCACGCAAAAAGCGATATCAAATATAAATTAGAATAAAGTGATCTGTATAATTTTTATTTTATTATTTAATTAAATACATGCTTCGAACCAATTCTTTAGAATCGATTAATTTTGTTTGAAAATTACAGTATTTCAAATACTATTTTTTTTGCGGCTAGCAAGGTCAAGTCCTATATTAATAGGACTTTTAAACTTTGCTTACCGTTTACTGAAATACGTTTGTTGTCGAAGGCATTATAAAATGAAAGTACAAATGTAAATGGGTGGCCCTGAAAAGGGCCGTTGTAAACAAAGGCGTTAAGTTAAAAAGTAACTTATCCACCGAATCCGTAAAGGTACGTCCTTGTCTCTTGAGAGCGTAGACAACATCAAGAGCAGTAACAGTCTTTCTCTTGTGGCGTGTTCAGTGTAGGTGACGGCGTCTCTGATCACATTTTCGAGAAATACTTTCCAAAACTCCTCTGGTTTCTTCATAGATGAACCAGAAATACGTTTGACACCACCTCGTCGAGCTATCGTCGGATAGCTGGCTTGTGGATACTTGGATGTTATCACGAAGAACCTTCCGGTGACGTTTGGCAACTCCCTTTCCGAGACCCTTTTCCTCCTTTACCTCGTCCTGACATTTTTAGATTTGAATCAAAAAAACGTTTGAGTGAAATGATGTCCATGCAACGTCATATTTAGGCGTGGGACGGATGGAAAGTGACAACTGCCGCGCGCCGGAGGGCTTTATAGGGGTGATAGTCGCGAAATGAATGTTTTTTTCAGAAATTAACAAAACATACTGGGTAAAAATTACATCTTTTTTAAAAAAGTAATTTCAAAGCATAATTTAATTTTTACACGCACTGGTCTCGTATAGAAACGCACGATGACTGAATTTTCGGACAAAAGCTCAGAATTTCTGATATAGTCATATGACCACAGATAGTAAACATATATTTATACCAGTTTATCTCCAAAAATAAAAATATTCTGCAAAAAAATGTGCTTGAATGTTTTTTGGATACATTCAAAATTGTAAAATACACATGTACATTATTACACATGTACATTATCAAAATCTTAATTTTTATTTAATTACATTTAAAATTTCGAACTGTTACATTGACAGTATAGCATGTAATCATTAATAATTACCTCATTTGATTTTTTAATTCACCGTCAAGCTAATTTGCATAAAAAAATCAAAACATATTTTTAAGATTTCGGCAAAATTCATTAGACTTTTTGGTAAAATCGGGAAAAAAATCAGAAAATTTTTTTCGCGGGTTTTTCTAAAATAAATCTGTACAGTAAACGAGTACGTTCTGTATTGCAGTGTACTGCATTTATAAAAACTGAATTATTTTTCATTTGTAAACCTTGTTGACCTTCCACACCCTTTCTTGCAAAGAGCTACCCCTTAAAAGGCGGCCACGCTCCCTTATTTCGAGCCGGCGGGAGAGTTATTTCAGTTAGAAAAAAGCGCGATCAAATAAGAAAGTGTTTCCTCTTGGGTTGTCGCTTCACACAAGCGTCCTCTACTTTATATAAAACGCCGCTCAATTTCCACAATCACATTTTATTTGTAACCAGACAAAATGGCTCGAACCAAGCAAACTGCCCGTAAGTCCACCGGAGGCAAAGCCCCAGAAAAACAATTAGCGACCAAAAGCCGCCCGAAAATCGGCCCCAGCTACTGGTGGAGTTAAAAAGCCACACAGATACCGACCAGGAACGTTTGCCCTCAGAGAAATTCGTAGAATCAAAAATCTACCGAGCTTTTGATCAAGAAAACTCCCTTTCCAACGTTAGTTCGAGAAATTGCTCAAGATTTCAAAACCGATCTCCGATTCCAATCCTCTGCTGTTATGGTCTTCAAGAAGCTTCCGAGGCTTATCTTGTAGGTCTCTTGGAAGATACTAACTTTGCGCTATCCATGCTAAACGAGTCACTATCATGCCAAAGGACATCAATTGGCCAGACGAATCCGAGGAGAACGAGCTAATTTTGCTTTTTACAAGGTTTCAATAACGGCCTTTTTCAGGGCCACCTATTGAAAAACTGACTGAATTTCCTTGGAAAAAATAGTGCATAATTCGCAGAAAAAACCGGTTATTTACGGCTTCGCGCATAAATATCCGTGATTTCCCCGTGGGTTATGGTAGGGCTGTCATGACGCGTCGCCTGGAGATCTTTAACGGTGAATAATTTTTTTAAATGTTTTACTGGTTTAACAAGCGACTACTGCAAATTTCAAAATTGTGCTCTCTAGCGACACTTGTGGGCATTTTCGTGTTCCCCTGATATCTATTTACCCAAGAACGAACTATCGTGAAAATGGTGTATTTCCTAAAGAATCCCTAATTTTGATCTCTAGCGGCACCTGTGGTCATTTTTTTGATTTTTTAAAGGTAATTTCGTGTTTCCTGGTATCGATTAAACCCTAGAAAAACTTTTGTTAAATTTGACCCGTCCCTAGTTATGGGGGTTTGTCGCAAGTTTTATCGCAAACCTTTTTCGATATGGTATGAAAATTTATTCAAAGATTTTGTGTGGTTTTTACATTGGCTTGAAACTAGGAATTCAGTTAGCTGAATTCGCCTTACGCAATAATTCAGAAGAAAATTCAGGAATACTAACAGCGCGCTTTGGAGGAAATGTTGCTTGTAAAAAGTACTGAAACCAAAGGGAAAAATTCGTTTTTTTAGAAACGGAAATAAATACATATCTCTATACAGCTCTGATTTTCAACTTTTTGCACTATGTTTGTATTTACTTAAGAGAGTTTGACAATAATTAAGAAAGACTTTAAAAATAAATGGTTTTCGAACATTCTACGGCAATTATATTTTATAAAGTCGGTTAATTTGAAAATGTCGTTTGATAAAATTAAGTTCAAAAATCGATTTTAGTTTTCAAACTACATTACATACAAACAAACGAATCGTTTTCCGCCACGACCAACCTCGTACGTTTTGGCGCGAAAATTAAATGTTTGAAATTTGAATCAATTCATTTCGGAAAAAATCAATTCATAGTTAATCACGATTGCTATTCAATCATCGATGGATCGATTTAAAACTCTTGTGAAGCATATTAAAAATATTCGTAAGGCAACCAAAGAGCCACAAATTGTGGCGCTCAACTTTGAAGCGTTGTTTACAGAAAGCCGAAAGCAGTTGGAATTTCAATTTTTTCTGATAGAAAGTTGAAAATGTAATATTCTTTCCATTCGACATACCAGTATTGTAAAAAAATTGTTCGAGACCGGAAAGCTCCAATCTTCTCTCTGGATTGAAAGTGAATTCTCCTGCCAATTATAGTTTGATCCAGAAGAAATGCTTCCCTTGTTGGTCCCTCGAACAATTTTTTAACATACTTAGTATAGTATTCTACTAGTAGAATTTTAGTTTTTACAGTATTGTGTTCTAGAAAAATATAGTGAGAAAGCAAGGCACATGTATATCACGCTGATACACTTGTCACAGTTGTCTTCACAAGGTTTCATTTATGTCAAAACGATGCAACAAGTAATCCTGGCTTACGTCACAGTTTTGTCGGCTTTGATTTATATGGTTTTTTTTAGTAAAACTATATATATTGTTAGCTTTCGATTTATTACAATCATTTTCGAAAAAAGTTTTAACAAAAATCGATTTCTTCGAGTATTTTAAAGGGGCTCAAGGGCCCCTGTTACATTTTTTTTTTTTTTTTTTTTTTTTTTTTTTGTATTTTTTTTTTTTTTTTCTTTATGTTTTTTTTTTTTTTTTTTTTTTTTTTTTTTTTTTTTTTGTTTTTTTTTTATTTTTTTTTCTTTTTTTTTTTTTTCTTTTTTTTTTTTTTTATTTTTTTTTTTTTTTTTTTTCTTTTTTTTTTTTTTTTATTTTTTTTTTTTTTTTTTTTTTTTTATTTTTTATCTTTTTTTTTTTTTTGATTATAATTTTTTTTTTGCTTTTTTTTTTTTTTATTGTATGTTTTGAATTTTTTTATTTTTTTTTTTTTTTCGAAATTTTTTTGGCTATAAAACCCCACTTTTTTTTGCCGATAATTTAATGCTTTTATTTTCAAAAAGACGTTTTTGCGGACAATTAACAATGAAAGATTAATTGTCCTGAGATGTAAGACTTAAACAATAATGATAATCTGGTGCTGAAGAAGAAAATTTTTATCATACATCATTTAGTATGTTCAAATGTTCTGATTAGAGGTTATAAAAAACTTCCTAGCACCGCCTCATATCCTCCTAGTCACAAAAATTGACCTCTATGGTGTATTGACTGAAAGTAAACTTTACCGCATATCGAAAAGGGCGTCATTTTTGGCATTAAACGGTCAAGGAGATATGATAGGACACCTCACAGTTAATACCTAGTGCAGTACAGTGGCAGTAATAATGAAATGCACAATAATGCACATATTTCTTTCTTTCTTTTTGGGGAAGTGAAAAATAGCATGAGATTTTGCAAGACAATAAGTGATTTTTGATTTCATCCAATAGGAAAGGCCAGGAAACTACTTACCTTCGTGATGTATTTAAAGCAATTTGAATTTAGCAAGAACGACGGAAATTGCACATTTAGGACGAATTGGACCCCTGGAATTAATAAATTTTATATTAATGTAAGACATATTAATTATAAAAGGTCATTTATTTTTTTAATTTAATTCTTAAGGGTATGGTGGTTCCTAATTTGACATATTCTCGATAAAATATTAGCCGAACAGGGCCTTGAGGATATAATTCAGATTACCCAGTTTGTAGAACTAGCCTTCAACTTGCGAAAAAAATTTTGCCAAACTTTTTTGTATGACCACACTCCTTACACATAAGCGCGCAAGAGCCACCGCTAAGCCAAAACGGATAATCCTAACTCCCTCGAGGTTTATTGTTGAAAATAAACCGGTAAATTTTCCTAACTTTTTCACATCTACTTTTTTCAAAAAGAGTATCGTTCACAGAGAGTTATACGCTACAAATGAGATTTGATTTACGAAACTTTAGTTGGACATTTAATGTAGACTTCATTGTGTAATCATTGTCCTCTCAAACGCTGGTGCGTTCGTACCAGTTAAGAATCACTTGGAACAGAGCCAGTTAAAAATGCTCGGTATAGAAAACGTTCTAAATTCAAGTCGTCAGCTTCTCGGAAGTACTTATTTAGGGTTAGGCCAAAATTCTCTATTTTTTATTTCAGAATTTATTTCTACCATATGTTTTGGATATTGTTGTTAATAAAATTTCTTCCAGATTTTAAGAGCCATTTTCAAGATTGTTTCATTTGAGGTACAATTATAATGCACGGTATATTTCACACAGCTTAGACAGAGTTTTTAAAAATATGGCAGTGATGGCAATGGCTTGTGCTTATAATTCATCATACTATAGTATGAATAGAGGTTTTTCATAACTGCCGAGCTCTAATTTATCATCTAAAATTGCACTTTAGTGTCTAAAAAATATTAATTTATTTTCAGACATTTCAGTTTTCAGTGAACTTAAGGGTTAGGGTAAAGCGGTCATTTTCCCTAATATTTAATTTTATCTCCTTTTGCGGACCAACAAGAGACAATCTCTACATATCTAAATAAAAAATAATATATTTTCATCCAAATATTTTTGAACTGAGTTGTATGTTCTAACATATGTAAGATAATGTTTACTTATTGCTGGCTAATTTTCGAAACCATCAGACAAGCCCGGACTTTTGCGATAAAACCGCATTTAGGTCCAAAAAGCACTGATATTTGGATAAATACATTTATCATAAATTCTTTTAAAAAATCCGTGTTTAGGCGGGATTAATATTCGTTATCTTCTGAAAAAATATTGAATGGCTCTAAATATATTTTTTTCAATATACTATAGTCAACTACTCATTGGTACATTATGCGACGTATATAAGCTCACAGGTGCAAAAGTTACCCGACGTTCATGGAATTTTGTTGAATTTAGGCACTATTTTTTTTAAACTTGTCCGAGAAGTGTTACGTGCTTAGAAACACTAAAACTACACTTGAGAAATTAAGGGTTGTAGAATTTTAAGAATATATTTTTCAAAGCCCCAGAAGTTAAACGAGTACACTAGAATTAATTATTGGTCGTAACGGCATACCAGGTTTATTAATTTTAATAGAATACGTGACCCGTTTTATAGAATGAAACTGGGTATTTATAAGGTCGAAAATTGCTTAGACTTAAATATGGTCTCCGAGGTTTCGTGACAGTTTTTCGAATTTACAGGGCTAAAAATCTGATTAATTTATGGCATGTGAGTCTGCTATATCTAATAAAGCTATAGTTTTTAGAACTTTTCCTACTTCCAAAAAGGATTTAATTATTATTTTGGTCTAAAAAGTTCTGAGCGCTTATGGTCCGAATTTGGGGGTTACAATTTTTAAGCCTTCTAATTAGCCAATTCGAGCCCCACTATGCCAAATTACATCAGATGCAAAAATCTTGCCGAAAAATATTTCACCTGTTAAAAACCTTTGGGTTTCGAAANTACAAACATATACTGACTTATTATTTTTGTAAGTTATAATGACTCCAGTTTGCAGGGTTTATGGCATCCCCTTAAAGCGAAGCCTTTTTTTATAATTTTGCCCCTAGTGGTCAAAACAGCTTATTCGGGAGCCTCACGCAAAAGCCTACTCATCCTTGAAAATATATAAAAAAATTTCAATTTGTCCATCACATTCACCGCAAAGCCTGGATTATGGTACGAGGCTCTTTTTTCAATTTTTTACTCCAAAATCTCAGGAACGACTTGTGAATTTTTAGTTTTTGTTGAAATTCTGAACTATAACTTTTTTAAAACCTACTTTATTTGAAAAAAATTCAAAATTCAGAAAAAATCCTGGGATTTAAAAAACTCAGTGACAAATTCACTACAAAATAGGGCAATCAAAAAGTTATCTGAGAAATATCAATTATCGTCACCCTTTTCTTTGAAAAAATCTCAAAACCAAAAAAAATCTTACAAATGAAAAAACTTGGCAAAAAATTCTCTACAAAAAAGGTGTATCAAAAAGTATTATACTTGAAGTTGAGAGATCGACGGCCACTCCCTTAAGGAGGTGGCTTCAACTCCGCAGACTGAAGTCAATTTAACTTACGAAATTAATTAGTTGGCTTACTTTTTTCTGCTTAATATCGTTAGCTGAACCAGAATACATGTGCATCTACTTATAAAACTGATTTTTGCCTATTTAGGAAAAATTTGAGTCCGAACTCTATTTTTTGAATTCATAAATTTTCAAAAAAAATCAAGCATTATGAAAATTTTCCGCATTTTTGTCCAAAATTTTTTTCTGATCGTTTTTTGAAATCTATGAATAAAAGCTTAAAAAAATAGCCACTTTAACTTTTTGCATGCATGTCTACATATTTTCTGACTGCTGTTTGAAAAAAACATAATATGTTTATTTCTCATTTTTTGTTCGACTTTTTTAGAAAAATTATGAAATTTTCCGCAAATCAAGTCCAAAACTTTTTATTGTGTTTTTTGAACTCTCCATAAAAAATCAGGCAGAATCACATATTTAATGTTTTGGTATCTATTAAATATCTGTATGTCAACTAATGGTTGGTCGCGCGATTTTCATTTCTAAACTATCGATGAAATTTTTAACACTCGGTGGTACACTGGATAAGTGCCATTTGGCACTAAATATTTAAAAATTTTATGCTGATAATCTTCTCTCTGCCAACTAATTAATTTCGTAAGTTAAATTGACTTCAGTCTGCGGAGTTGAAGCCACCTCCTTAAGGGAGTGGCCGTCGATCTCTCAACTTCAAGTATAATACTTTTTGATACACCTATTTTGTAGACAATTTTTTGCCAAGTTTTTTCATTTGTAAGATTTTTTTTGGTTTTGAGATTTTTTCAAAGAAAAGGGTGACGATAATTGATATTTCTCAGATAACTTTTTGATTGCCCTATTTTGTAGTGAATTTGTCACTGAGTTTTTTAAATCCCAGGATTTTTTCTGAATTTTGAATTTTTTTCAAATAAAGTAGGTTTTAAAAAAGTTATAGTTCAGAATTTCAACAAAAACTAAAAATTCACAAGTCGTTCCTGAGATTTTGGAGTAAAAAATTGAAAAAAGAGCCTCGTACCATAATCCAGGCTTTGCGGTGAATGTGATGGACAAATTGAAATTTTTTTATATATTTTCAAGGATGAGTAGGCTTTTGCGTGAGGCTCCCGAATAAGCTGTTTTGACCACTAGGGGCAAAATTATAAAAAAAGGCTTCGCTTTAAGGGGATGCCATAAACCCTGCAAACTGGAGTCATTATAACTTACAAAAATAATAAGTCAGTATATGTTTGTATGCTTAATATAGTTAGCTAAACCGATATAAATATGTTCCAGTTCATTAAAATAGTTTTTTTATCCATTTTAGGAAAGATTTGAGCTCGAGTTGTCATCTTTGAAATCGTAAAAATTTAAAAAAATCAAAGAAATCTCAAAATTTGTCGTATTTTTCGGCCAAAATTTTTTCTGTTTTTAAATTTCAATCTGTGACAAATCCAAATAAAATGGCTACTAAACTTTTTTCAAAAACGCCTACATATTTTCTGACAGCCGTTTGAAAAATCAGAAAATCTTTATTTTTCATCTTTTGTCGAATTTTATGGAAATATTCTGAAAATTTTCCCCAAATCAAGTCCAAAGTTGTTTATTAGTGGTTTTTTGAACTCTCCATAGAAAATCATGCAGAATCACATATTAAATGTTTTGGCATCGATTAAATCGCGTATGTCAACTAATCGGTAGGTCGCGCGATTATCATTTTGGAACTGTTGATGAAATTTTTAACACTTGTCTGTGCACTGGATAAGTGCCATTCGGCACTGAATCTTTAGAAATTTTATGGTTGTGAAAAATTTCCAATGAAATGGTGAGTGTAATAGGCGCCATTTTGTTTAATAGTCAGGACATTTTTTAATATCAAAACGCAATTTGAGGTCAATTTTTATCTCAAAAAAAGCTGTTTTTCTCTACTTTTTGCCAATTTTCACCCTTTTTCATGAAAAAAACCTTTGATATAAAAGAAATTTTTGACTGTGCAGAGTAAAAAGTAACTCATTAGCGGAGTACACCCGACAATGTCTGAAGTTTATTAATATCGTCTTTAAAAAAATTGTATAGTCGGGTTAAGTTGGAAAATGATGCACAGTGCAAAGTGGTTTTTAGTATTTTCACAGATAGTCAGTTATGTTAAGAAATTCAAAATATAAACGTTTGCAAGAATGGACACTTTTATTGAAGATAAAAAGTAAAAAAATAAATTTCCACATTTTTTTCTTTCAAATATTGCTCTGAAAAAATGTACCAATCTGCAGGACTTATGGCACCCCTTAAGATGCGCATTATAATATGGAAGTTGAATTGGAAATACCGAGTAAAATTGATGAGAAACGAATGAGGAGTAGGCTTTTTAGTACTTTCAGGAATGCCTACTGAAAATCATTTTCTGAGCGTTGGTTGAAATATCAGATGCTTTGAATAGTACTGGTAACTTCCTTAAGAGTTAAATTACGTATTAAAAAAAATAATAAATTATTTTTGAAGCCAGGTTTCTCAGAAACTTTACTTGAAAATGTGTAAAAAAGAGCCCAATTATCGACGCCCACTCCCTTAAATCGAGAACATACTTTTTTGGGCGACACGTTAACATTGAAAAAACTTTCCAATTGTTACGTTATTATGAAAGCCCACGCGTTTTCAATTAAAACAAAAACTTTATTTCTGTCTTCATAAGGCAAAAATTGCGAATATCGCTGAAAGTGTCCAATATCGCTGATTTTTTTGCAAAAAAATTTTGACATTATATTGAGCCTCCCTCTTTATATCTTTTTTCGGTGGTTTGACATGTTAGTCATTTTTTTGATCCGATGATTAGTTATACGGCTTTTATGCGTAGTGAGAAGTAAAACGTCTATGTTGGTCTACTTGTGGACTTCCTCATTTTGAATACGATATATAACTTATACAGTATAGACAATCCAAACCTTCTTATTTTTGCATTAAATGACTAATTGTTATAAAAACAAACTTCTGAATACACTTCTTTGAAATTCCGTTAAATTAATGTTGAGCATGCACATATAAAAAATTTTATATCCTCATAAGCTTCTTTTCAAATTTAACTTATTGAGGTCTAATTTGTTACTTTTTTTGAACTTCTTAAAATCGCCGGATTTGTAAACTCCAAGCCCGGATTAAGACTGTTAATTTGCGATTTTGAGTAATAACGCTAGTAGCGTTACGCTACATAGCAAAAATTTCATGCAAAGTAAATTGTTTTGAACCCCTGCTCATTAAACTATTTATCTCATTATCCATGCACTCGGATACTTGATCGACATCAAATTTGATTTCATCGACCACTTCGATTGCGGAACATATTATTTCATCTTTTTTATAATTGTCTAAAAGTCGACAGTTTTTATCGATGATTTATGAGGTAAATTTGCGGAAGTATTTTTTGCATAAGATTTTGTTGGAGTGACATGACGAAAAAAAACCAAGATAAAAAAGCTAACATCAATTTATAAGTCGAATTGTATTTGGTTATTTTACATAATTATGATGTCAGCAGGTGCCTTTATTTTGAATTTATCCGTAATTTTAAATATTACGTTTATTCATAATATAAAAAAAAATTGAAATTATAACCTCCATATATAAAGTTATAGTTGTTTATTTAATAATATTACAAAATAAAATCTCCAAAATAAAATATTTGCAATAAATAAATAATTTTGATTCACTTAACATCGTGTTTTGTAGTGTATTTTTAATTGAAATATGTGCAAGAAATTATTTTTCTGGTGTTTAACTAATCAACGCATGGATTGAAGTGTTGGCGGGTGAACCATAAAAAACTAGACTAGTTACTTCTACGCGTATGACCCAGGATCATTGATCCAGAATCATTGGTCCCTACTAAAGTGGCCAGAATTTGTCGATCATAACCCGAAAATTTTCGCGCCAACAAAGGCCCGAAAATGTGCTGGAGGTATCTTCCTGGAAATTCTTGTGCATTTTTTTTATTTTCTCAAAAATGGAGTGCTAGGATTTATTGATTAAATTAAAACGTAAATTAACTTGCAAAAATGTGTGATGTTATTTCCTTATTTAATTTCAAACTTTATTTACGAATTACTGTGGTCTCAAAAAATATATATACTCAATTTAAAATTTGCCATGAGGTCCTTGCAAAATTAAGATTTTGTTGCAAGTTTATTTTAGACATTATTCCTATAAACTTACTGCTTTGTTCTAAGATATGTTCGTCGTCGGAGCTATTGGATGTTATAAGAGGCTTGTCGAGGCTGAATTTGTCTAATTCCGGACATTCTAATTTTTTTTGATCCGACAGCTTGAAATAAATGACCTTCTATACGGTATAAAATAAACGGATTTAAAATCTTATAAAAACAGCCTTGTTATTTGGGCCGACTTGAAAGATTTTAGATTTTTTACTAACGTATGATTATGCGAGATAATACACCGTTTTCCTTATGCAGAAAATCCACATTTTGGTACTGACCGTGAGCGTTAGGCAAAATTCTAAACAATAATTTATATACTGTGTGATTTATGCAAAAACTACTAAGCAGATTGCAAAAAAATATTTTCCATCTGGTGGCCAGAAAGTTTTCTTTAAAAAAATATTTTTCATCTAGTGGCCAGAAAATTCTCTTAAAAAAAAATATTTATCAGGCTTGAAAATACAGTTTTTGCTGATCGACATTTGATTAGACACCGCCTCACGTAATGCGCCTAAAAATCTTATTGGCATAAAGCTGGAAATTTGCTGAGCTCCTCTAAGTCACAAACCGAACCATTTTCAATATAAGATGATCAAACTATTGATTCATTATTACATAGAAAAATGAATTAAGCATTCCGAAAAAATAAATTTTGTCCTTTATTCAGGTTTGAACTTACTAAAAAATAATGTTTTATAAGGAAATTTCAATTCGAAATTAAGAAATGAGTATAACTTAATATAGCTTATTTAGTGTTTATTTTAATAGTTTCATATCTATTTAGTTTAATATTTTTTATTTTAATTTTCAACAAGATTTTAAACAATTTCCACTATTCGCCCTCCTCCGAGCGCTGATTGGCTAATATTTTCCCCCGCACTGTGAGGTTAGACCAAGTTAGACCAAAATATTGATAGACGAAGGGCATGGCCGGCCAAAAGCTCACAGTTTGGAAAACTCTACCTTATCAAAAAAGGTTCTTACGGCAT
This sequence comes from Oikopleura vanhoeffeni, assembly GCA_004367855.1. Taxonomy (NCBI): domain Eukaryota; kingdom Metazoa; phylum Chordata; class Appendicularia; order Copelata; family Oikopleuridae; genus Oikopleura; species Oikopleura vanhoeffeni. Next base: position 722,585 of record SCLH01000372.1, on the reverse strand, counting down.
TTCGGAATTTTCAGCTTATAGTCGTCGAATAGGAAAATTTGAAACTTCAAAAAGAAACAAAAATTTCCAAAATATTTTGTTCTTGTTATTTGAGTGTTTATAGGCTTTAAAAGCATTAAAAATCGATTTCGTGTATTTTAACAGCCTAAAATAATGATCATGTTTACGGACATCTTATTAGTAAGCGCGCAGGAACTGTACTTATATCAACTTTCAAGTTCGCAAAGTTTAAATTGTGCATCCAACATAAAAACTGAAAGTTCATCGAAAAATTATGATGTAATACCAACCGATAATTCAGTTTTTCTTTAATTGTTTCTGAAGAAATCGATATAATGATAGACTTCTTTATTATTTCAAGCTTTTGTTTTTGTGAAGAAGTAGGTGAAACAGGTTCCGTCGCAAGAAAATGACGATTGTTTTTATTCGCGGACACTAGACCTGAAATAACGGCAATTATTCGGTGAGAATTCTTGGAACCACTTGCATAGAAGACTATTCATCCAGTGACAAATAAACCAATACTTTGGTTAAGTGTTTTACTGTCGGGATGAGTTTTAAATCTCGGTGCCGTCCCAATTTTGAGTCGTATTATTTTCAAATCCCGGTCCCGACCCGATCCCGAGTTTATTTTTGTTCAAGGCCTATCCCGTCTTGATCCCGAGTCGGGATTTGAAAATTTTAGTTAAATCTCAGGTATTTTTAAACACTGGATACAAATGATCCGATATTTCAACATAATTCGGAATTTACCTACAATTTCTGAGTTTTCACATTCACTAGTAGTGAATCACTACTTGTTTATTCATCAATTAAAGTTCTGAAATCCAAAAATTAAAATCACATTAAAATCTGACAAAAATCTTAAAACTTGGTGAAATGAACATTTTATCAATTTTCAAGATTCAATTAGCACCAGAATTCAAAGATAAATCAAATTTTCAACTGATTTACAAGGTGACCGTTAAATTCCAATTATGTCAAAAATTGTTCTTAGGTCATTTTCTTGGGCCATTATCTCCAAGGCCATTATTATGTTTCAAGTTTTTCGTTAGATTCGGGGTTAAATTCAAAGTCATGTCAAAAAAAGTTGCACTTGGCAAAAGAGGTGTTAATTCTGGTGAACGAAAGTCTTAAATTACCCAGAAAAGAGCCCATTTCATGTACAATGAGTACACAAAGCACATTTCAAAAGTGAAGGCTAACCCTATATTTGTGGTCGGTATCCAAAAATGAACCTGGTGGTAATGGAAAACAATATCTCCGAATTTTTATAGATAATGACCGTTATATCTGACCGATATATGATAAATGATCCTAGTGTGGATATCTGTCCACGCCTACTTGTGACGCCTGGCTAGCCATTCATAGACAGCCATTCAGCGCGGCCAGCCATTCAGAGCGCCATTCAGAACGTCACTACCTACACTACAAGTAGGCGTGGACCTAGATCCACACTAGGGATCATTTTCGATATAAAGGTGGGAACGACAAAACTTTTTTGTAGCGGCTACAAATTTGAGCCTCCAATCTAACCCTTGCAAAAATATTACGTTCACTACAATTTTCTATAAAAAGATTGTCAGCTACTGGTCAAAAATGAAAACCCGTTTTTGAAATCGCCTATGTTAAAGCTCGATATTTTTCTTGAATTATTTTTCAAAAAAATCCAAAATTTCAAGATTAAACATAGGCAATTTCAAAAACGGTTTCTCATTTTTGAGCAGTCGCTGAGAATTCCTTCATACAATTTTATACTGAACGTGATATATTTTCAAAGGCCAGAATTTGAAAATAATTAAATTCATATTGAGCAAAAAAAATTTCCGTTCGTACCTTAGTAATTGTGATAAAGAAAAATACAAATTCAAAACCTTATTTTGGTTATCAAGTTATTGAAACATACAATCTGAAACAAAGATATTCAAATGATTTTATTACCTCTCTTTGCAGCTAAAGTATATTGGAAGTTCTGTCAAAAACCTCATGAACTTCCTTCAAAAGTTCGCGGTCTAAGAATATTGTGGGAAGTCGGTGTCTTTTGTACTCAAATTAGTCTGAATCCAAATTATTTAAGACCAATTTTGGTACGAAATCAGCGCTCGATACAAAAACGGGTGTCAAGCTTTCATTGGTAATTTTTGACCAATAAAAATTTTGGCAAATTTGATTTTGAGACAAATTAAAAAAGAAAGGTTTCCATATAAAATCAAATTTTATAAGTTTCGATTAATTTTAAACCAAACTGATTCTTTGAAAATATTTTGACAAGATGACTTAGAATTAACGTCGAAAAAACTATATTTACATTAAAAACTTTATGATAATTATACTGTTCCTCCTTTAAAACTGTATGGTTCGAATTTTTTCTATGAAATGACGTTAAAAATATTGCCCTGAATTCGTGTGAACAAATCATTTTAAAATTATGTATGGTTTATCTAAGACTTTGTACATATCATTGTCCAAGAATTATCACCTAATGATCACCGTTATTTCAGCGCTCTTTCTGTCCTTAGAACAAAAACAATCGTCCTTTTCTCGTCTTTCTGGTACTTGTTACGACCTCCCTAAAAGTCACCTAAGACAAAAGCGTAACCTCTTAAGCAAACAAAGTGCAAAAATTGATCTATAATTATTATGAAGAAAATTGCACAACGCCGCCCTGTTTGGCCGGCTGGGTAAAAGTGGCACATTTGACTTCGATGGAGGAAATTGACCATAAATTCAAATCGTTCTCCGAATCACTTAGGAGACCGTCAGTTCCATTCAGCATTTTTGAGGCATGGCTAATTATCTTTGGTTGGGGTGCCAATTTTAAATTTTTCCTGAGTTTTGTAATTATCTTACATTTTTTCATACTGCGTGACTTTCAAGTAGTGTCGAGACCAAAAGTGATCTGTCACGACTTGAGTTTATTTGCACAGTATAGTATGTAATCAAGGTTAGTCTATGCGGCGAATTTCAGCATATGGGCATCCTAAAAATTGCTGAGTCCTTTCTTAGACAGTTACGACATTGAAATTGATATCAGTGAATTGAGACAAAAAATGCAGGCTTAAGGAGGTTGTGCCTGTAGGAGGTTGTGGGTGTAAGGAGGTTGTGGATGTAGAATATTGGAATTGCTGGGGAAAATTGACACTTCTCCAGCTGGACTGGAAGAGTCGATAACGGGCGGATAATAATATATGAGGAAAAATACTGGAGACTAAAACCTTCTCTTTCAACTGCAAGTAAAATTTTTCGATTCTGGTCAAGGGTAACTCACTGGTGCCGCACTGAAAAACTAGTAAATATATGTTCTGTATTCACAAAATTTGATAATACTCGGTCAATTTTGCTTCAAACTAAATCAAACAAATATTTTCAGAAAAGTATGACGTTTTTCAATAATCACATGTTTCGTTCGTTGAAAAACAAATTCTTTGTTGGTTTTTAGAAGTAAAAATAGGTTTATTTCCTATTATTTCTCTGATGGTAAAGTTTGTAACAGCAGTCTTGTGTTGGAGAGTGTGGGCGTTTGCTCTTCGTCCCACGCCCTCGCTTAACCAATCACATCATCTCATTAATTTTTTTTTTAATTAATTATTGTTAGAAGGATTCTAGAAAATATATAAACTATTTTCTGTCACTCATGCATTCTTTACATCCACAACTTCCTTAATTTCGCTTATTCGATGAAGCAGAATTTAGATCAATCAGTGAGCGGCATTCTATCGATTTTCTTAATTTTCGGAAAACGTTTGTGACTATTAAAAATCTTGAAAAATTGTACTTTCTACAGTCTAGGTTTGTCTTAATTTCGGCTTATCGAAAAAATACCGTGGTTTTAACAGCTAATTATAATACTTATGCGGTGATGGTCGTGAATAGAATTCTCGCGAACACATTTTAATGATTTTTTCCAAAAAAATGGACAGTTTGCAATAAACTGGTGGTATTTTCAAGAAAGTACCATTTTATTGTTTTGAAAATATATCGTCTTGCTTTTTATCATTTCAATCAAAATCTATTTATTTTAAGAAATTCAAAGTACCGTATTTGGGAGAAAACAAAACAAACATAAAATTTTCGTTAGTAACCGCTCTCCACGAACTCATTAGCTTAATATTCTGACAGTGTGGGTTTCGAATTTGCGACTAGAAAGTCCAAAAGTAGAAGGCTTATGCATGAGACTGGTAAAATCAGCTCGAAAAATTATTTGGCTATTTTCGGACAAATTAATGATTTAAGGGGGTGGTGATCGCTGAAACCAGACTTTTTGTTGTTAAAAACTACATAATTTCGCCAATAAAAACGATAAAATTATGTAACATAACTAGAAGCTGTACTTTACTCATCGTGGAAGCCGTTTCGATTTGTGCGTAGGTTTAAGTTATTGAATACAAAAACTGAGAGAATGTTGACCGCTTAAAACGGCTTCCCCGATTAGTATTGTAGTACAATACTTAGTAATATGCACCTCAGCGCCCCATTGGCCCGTTTCATTTTCAATCAGAGAAATATTGCTGACTCATTTTTTGACAATCATTACCAGTGTTCTAAAACGGGATGAGTTTTCAATCCCGATCCCGCCCAGTCCCGACTCATATTTTTTTCAATCCCGATCCCGCCCGTTCCCGACTCATACATTTTTTTCAATCTCGATCCCGCCCGATCCCGAGGTCGGGATATCCCGATCCCGACTCGGGATCCCGAATAATCCCATTTTTTAACAAAATATATGTTCTGTTATTTTACAAGCCCAAGGGGTGGTTAACATTGAATCGGTCGTTCTTTTTAGAATTTCCGCATTTGGCTGTAAATTGACAAAAAGTGCGCGAAATCGACAATTTTGAATATGAAAGTGTGAATTAGAAAATTTAATTACCACCAACAGATTCCTTGGGTACGGTTTGCTGAAAATGATGATGGCAACTATGCTCTGATTTCGAACAGAAACGGTGCTAGATATCAAAAAATAATTTTGATGGAAAACTTTAATTTGTTTCTAGAATCCGCTGTGTTCAAAATTTTACTATAGTTGCNAAATTTTTGGTGGCATTCAAATTTTCTAATTCTCACTTTCATATTCAAAATTGTCGATTCCGCACTTTTTTGTCGATTTACAGCCAATCAGGCGAAAATTCTTTCACCAAAACGTCGGTAAATTTGAATCTTGCCGTTCCCAGAATCGTAGATTTTTTGAATATCATTTTCGAAATATCCGTGGATGTTATAGTCATAAACACCATACAAATTGTCATGGGCTTTCAAAATACCTGAACGCCGGAAACTGACGGTGTACTTAAAAACCACCTTTAGAATATAACAGAGTCCGAGTTTTATCGAAAAACTCCGCTGAATTTGTTTTTATATATGTTTAAATTTTAACAGTAGATGCGGCTGTTTTTTCCGATAATTTTAAAACTTTATTGGTAAAGATTTGAACAAAATATTTGGTTTTTACTATGTAGAAGGTTTTCAGAAGTTTTTGCTGGTCTTGCCAAAATCTCGTAAAATTATTATTTATTCATTCACATTATTGTAAGGGTTGCGACTTACATTGGGTATTTTTGACAAAAATTTAACGTGGGGCACCCTACTTGATAAAAAGGTCAGACCTTCTTATTTTCATAGAGAAAATCCCGGAAATCGTAGGACCACTAGTCATATCGATTTGAACGAAATGTTCATGCTTAAAATTTGGCTTAATTACAGCTCTCTAGCTCCATTATTCGATTTTTGAGACCAAATTTGTCTATGTGCGAAAATTTTCAAAAAAGTCTGCTTAGACAAATACGACACTAATTTTTTACCACGGAAAAGTTTAAACACTCGGATCCCGATCAAATCCCGATCCCGCCCGGTCCCGACCTAAGTTGAAATTTCCAATCCCGATCCGCCCGGTCCCGACCTAAGTCGAAATTTCCAATCCCGATCCCGCCCGATCCCGACTCGGCGTCGGGATATCCCGATCCCGACTTGAGATCCCGATCCCGTTTTAGAACACTGATCATCACATATCATGACCCCACCTACAATTATATTTGCGTAAGGCCTCATCTGAGCTGTAGACCAATTTACTCTCGAGTGGTTTTTCATAGGTTCCTAAATTTTTTCTAGGATATGATAAAATCGCCGTCTTTAAGCAATATTTCACTTTAAAGGAGTTTTACGATAGGTTAAAATGAAGTGAAATACCAAAATGTGAAGAATTACGTTCTCCGCCAAACACAATCAAATGAAATATCAAAAAAGAACATTTGGGAACTTGAATCTTGAATTATGACGTCATTTAAGACGCATTCAAAGTAATTTGTAATAAAAACATCAAACGCCCGTGCAATTTCTGCGTTATCGGCTCTTTCGGCGATTTGGGAACTGTCAGGAATTTAGCTAATAAGCGTAAAATTTCGAAGGTTTTTTCTGTGATATCGGCGAATTCGAAGATATAGGGTCTCCAATTTAAAATTTTGAGTTCAAATAAAAATTGATTATGAAAACGTTCCGAGAATGACAAAAAATAGGTTGGTTCCATTTACGTGATTTATGATCTGCATAACGGGTGTCAAAATTGGCGAAGAGGAGTAATTATAGAGGGCACTTATATCTACTACTTATAAAATGTACATGTAAATGATATTCAATTTAAAAGTGATTTCTTAAAAAGTACCTATCTTTATAGAGAACCAGACAAGTTAGATGAGATATAACTCGATTTGAGATAGACGATTAGAATATCAAGTTAATTCAGCCGTTAGTCTACAGAAACGAGATTAACAGGGGAGACCCATATTGGACCGCCCAATATCGCCGAAAAATTTTAACTAACAAAGTTCGGCGATATTGGGCACTTTCTATTTTTTATTTCGTTCAAACCTGAGAAACGCGTGGACGTTCGAAATGACTTCATAATTTGACAAGTATTTCAATTCTATAGGGAGTTAAGAATACGTTTAAGAATGAACTAAAATATAAAAATAAGCAGAATTACCTACTCAACCAAACGCAATCAAATTGAAATTTGAAGAAGTTAATTTAGGAAGTTTTATCTTGAAATATTACTACATTCATTCCGCGATCAAAGTGATTTATAATAAAAACCGCAAACGTCAAGGCTATATTGGCTCTTTCGGCGATATGACTCATATCATATGAGTGATACCGATCACTGATACGCTGTCTTATGATACGCCTACACATTTACTTTATATTTCCGATTTCTGCACAAACCAGCTCACTTTCCCCCCCTGATTTAGGACTAGAACCTTCAAAGCTATAAATTATATCCTTTTAATTATTCTATTGATTATCTTTTATAGCCTTATAAGAAATTAGCTATAAATTGCGAAATTGCGTAAGTTATATGATACCCCCCCTCGAATATATTATTTTTGTATTTCAATGGGAGTTTTAAGGGTTGCTGCCAGCAATTTGCTGGGACTCTGATTTGACAAATTCTTGGTGACATATTGAAATTATCAATTTGAAAATAAAAAGCTGATGAGAAAAACCGAAAAGACTGATTTGTGGATCTTTTTTTAATCTTTCGAAATGAAACATCACAGATTGTTTTTCACGATTACACGCATAGTTACAGTATCGTTACAAGGAGTCTTTTTCGAAACTTTAAAATCTATCTTCTCTCAAAAATTAAATCGAAAAATGCTAGAATGGCACATAAGTTATGTGACATAACCGACGTTTTCGTCAACTTAAAACTTTGTAATCCATCTTCGAGGATAAATTGTCAAAATAGCTCTAATTATTTTCCCCATAAGAATCCGACGTTTTAAAATTGTTGCCCGTAAAAAACTCGGTCAAATTTGATTTTTGTTCCTAATTTTTTAATATTTCAGACCCACTACTACTGTAGAACATTATAATTGAAAATAATACACCGCATAAAACATATATTGGAATATTATTTCTATTCAGAAAAAAAACGTGCAAATTCCGTTAATCTTGTCAATTTGTCAAATAATTGTGTTATTTCGAAATAATTCGATAACGGTCTATCAAAAATATTTAGAAATATTTTGATAAAAAAATTATGTATAGGTTTAGAACAGCAGTAATTCAAAAATACGGTAAAAAACCTTTTTTCCAGATCTTATCTGGCGGATCAGTAACGCCAATAAACATACCGAAATCTAGGTGTAATAATCCCAATGTGAAAAATTGAATTAGTTGTGGCTTATTAAGTACAAAAATATCACTTTTCACTTCGTTCTACAGTAAAGTTAACCTGTAATAAATCTAAAAAGCCCCTTGATGTTCTAAAAGGCATCGTGACAAATTTAAAATACAGTGAGTTTTATTTTTAGAGCACCAATGGTGGTGCAAAATTTTATCCCTTTATTAACCGTTCGACTCAGCAATTCAAAAACCCCGGGCACTTTGTTTCAAAAAGTCATATTTTTTTTCGATAATAATATAACTTTTATTTTCAAAAGATTTGTAGGAACATTAAAAGTAAGATTTGAAACCTAGTCAAAGTGCTAGAACAGAGCAGGTTCAGGTAAAACATTAATGTTTGTGACTTGATTTGACTATGTTTATAGAACACCGTATGATCATGAAAGTTATCGAAAGCGTTTCCTGACTTTGAGGATCCTAGATCAAAAAACAATACACGATTTTTTTGCTTTATTGAAAGTTGTCGCTCACACAGTAACGATTGTTTAAATACCAGGTACAGCAAAAGATTTTCTGAAAGGTAAAAAGATTTTTGTTGTTGTGTAATGGCGTTGTTTTGTACGCCAGTAGGGCAGATTTTATGGCAAAAATTGCACCAGCACACTCGTGGTGCGCAAATTGTTGACCCATAAAAGAAAGTGGAAAAACAGATTTTTTATATTGTTCAAAGTTTATCAACCAAAAATTGAATTCCCTCTTTATTTCTTTAAAAATATTTTTTGATTGTACCATCAAATATTCTTAACGCTAAAGACAAATAATATCAAAATTCGTTACTAAGAAAAGTCTTAAACTTAAAAAATATATATTTTCACGTTAAAAAACTCATTTTAATATTTTCACTTTCAATCATTACAACTGAATCAAGTAGCTCTTATTTATGAACAAGAATAGTGTCAATTAAGGGTATGGTGGTTCCTAATTTGACATTTTCTCGATAAAATATTAGCCAAACAAGGCCTCGAGGAAATAATTCAGATAAGCCAGTTTGTAGAATTAGCCTTCAACTTGCGAAAAAAGTATGCCAAAACTTTTTTGTATGACCACATTCCTTCACACATAAGCGGCACAAGAGCCACCTAAGCCAAAACTGAAAATTTATCTCCTCCAAGGTTTTATTTTGAAATAAACCCAAATTTTAACATAACCTGTATAATGAGTATACAAAACTAGGTGAGCTTTTGTCAATAAGTGCTATATTTATTTTAGAAAACGTAAAAAACCGGTCCAAAAATACCGGGTTTTTGGACTTTTTTCATCGGAAAATCTATCGCCTCCAGGTTAAATTTCAAAATTTACTCAAATTGTTGCAAAAGCTAGCTCTAAACAAACAGAAACTTTGTAGGAGGGTTTTTTGTCAAAATTACGGCCCAAACAAAAAATATGAATTTTCAAGTCACGTGAAAAAATTTCCGAAAAAAAATGTGCTTCGATTTTTCGAAAGTAGGCTCACAGGAAAAGCTGAGGAAACACTGAACAGAAAGTTGGCTCACGTCAACCCGATATTTTTGAAGTTTTAAATGGTCAAATCGGAACAAACGTAATTTTCCACTTAATTTTGAAAAAATACTCAGAAAAATCGAAAAACTCAAAAATTTCGAATTATTTGTTCTTATTTGGGTTATTTTGTGCTTCAAAAACATCAACGACTGATTTTGTAGCATTTTTATGACATAATAACTGCAGTAAATGTAGGAACCACATACCTAATACCGGTGTGAGCACAGGAAAAAAAAGTTCCGCCAAGGCACCGACACCTATATATAGGTGACTGTTCAACCGCTATTACAGAAAGCCCAGGTAGTTAGAGTTTCTTTTTTTTTGGCATAAGGAAATTCAAACGATTATTTTTGCATGCGACATTTGATATTTTAGAATTTTGATTTTAGTTTAGAAATTTACTGATAAGAGCAAGGTACAGCATATCAGGTGATACAAGCTCACAGTCGTGTTCACAAATTATTTGGTATTGGAATGGATGCAACAATGATCTGACTATGTATCGTTTTTTCTGATTTGATTTATAATATAGATCAATCAAAATTATTTTTAAAATAGGTTTAAAATTTTGATTGAAAAAAATTTCACAATTTTTCATTAAAAATGGTTATTTTCCGCTTATAAAAGCAGATAAGTACACTTCCTGATATTATTTCTGGGTCGATATACTAATCAAGTGACCTGTGGAAATATTTAATTGCTCGATTAATTTTTAATAATTAAAATTATTTTCGTGGAATACTACAAATTGAAAATATTTTGAAATATTCACTTTTTGAAAAAAAAATATCTGTTCCTTATACCAATTAATCTTGTTTGAGTGTCAACCATGGACAAAAACAACTTTCCTAAAAACTGGCTATTTTCAAATTTTATTGACGCAATAGGTTCGCATTTTAATTTTTTTAGAGGTAAAAGATTGGAAAAAAATCTCAAAAAAATCAACCCTCCGTAAAATTTGAACAAAATTTCCATAAAAAAAATAAGTCACTTTTTTGAAAATCCTTGCAAAAATTCTTTATAATGTATTCGAAGGAGACAATTCCTACGATTGGTTTTTTGGCAATATTTTAGATGATTTTAATATGCATCACCTATATATAGGTGTTGTGCTCACACGGGTTAGGGAGTGGGTGTCGCAAATTTGCAGCCTCTTTC
>SCLH01000372.1:683174-702163 GCA_004367855.1 Oikopleura vanhoeffeni | reverse complement strand
CATAAATTAGACTTAGGATTCTACTCGCAGAGTTTGCAAATACCGACTACAACTAGATTTGTGTACTAGAAAGTTACTTTATTACTTAAATAATAAAGGTTAGAACAGAGCAGTAGTTACAGATAGAAAATAGCCTCGGATTACATATCTCTATTGTGCAACTAGGTAGAACCGATTTAGGATCGGGTTTTACTTAATTGTACGATAAGTATCGATCCCAGGATTCCACTCGACCGTAGCACCACTGTACTCCGCCAACGATGCAATCCAAACAAACTGAAGAACACCTAACCCAAAACCGCAAATCTAAATAATAGTGTTAACTGGGTTCTAGGTTAGAACCGTTTTCTCTCTTTACCTATTCGAGGGTTTATTCTCGAAGTTATTAATTCGGTAACGAGTACTTATTTATATACTCCAATTAAGTGGCGCGCATCTCTAGCGCTGTAATAATTGGTCACTATCGTTCATTAATAAATGTCAATACCGTAATAACTGTCCTCATGGAAAAGTGTATTATATGTTTTCGTGCCCCCGGTATAAAAATTGATGTTTTATTTTGAAGTAAATTTTTAATAAAACATCAAATAGATATTTATTAATTAACTATTACTAGTATTTGAACGTATTTTAATTTTAAACCTTTTAATCGTCCTGATTCATTCGTTGCTGTTTATTTCCGTAGAAACGGGCTTTTGAGTAGTTTGCCTCATCCCGTCTGGCTTGGTTCATGAAACGACTTTTTCTTCTCTGTGCGTTCCTGTCAATTCCTGCATTTTTGGATTCATCCCCGTACATTAATGTTCTGTTATTTCTGAACACCGTTATTGAATTAAGCCAATTTGGTCTTTCTGCTGGGATGATTTCGTGGTTGGCGATAGTAAGTGCGCCCAGGTTACCCCCACTGTCCATTACAATTAATGGGTCGGCGTCATTTTCCATAAGTTTCATAAGTTGGAACGAAACGTTTTCTTTTGAGAATCTTTTGATATCTTCAAAAATTTCGTCGGGCCCCATCGTGATCAGGTCGGTGAGTTTTGACAGTTTCCCGATGAGAAGGTCTTCTACCTTGTCACGTGCTAACATTGCAATTTGACATGCCAATTTTAGGTCCTCAACGCTATTACAATCTTGAATTGTAGACTCTGTAAAGTTGAGCTGAGTTTCCGCCAATCTCGTTTTCATGATGTTCAGGTAGTTTCCAATAGTGTCTTGTCTGGACACGTGGGGTGTAACCACATTTCGATCGCTCAACGGTCCATCCAGATGGATTTTCATCATGATTTCTGACGGCTTACCATCATCTGATTGGTTGACCTTTTGGTTCGTTAAAATTTTGTTATATTTTTAATTTTTGATTCGAAAAAAAGATTTTTTAATAATTTATTTTTTCGTTTTTTCAGAGAACAATAATGACGGCGTACTAGGATTAAAAAAAACCGTATTTTAACTTAGGATCTTGAAATTTTAATAAAAAAAATTTTTATTCAACAATAATTAATTTTTCGGAACCGACCGAAAAGTTTAGCCATAGGGGCATTAATCGAGGTGGTCCATTTTCGTGAATGGTTCTTCCCTTCTCGCAAATGCAAATGTAAACCGACATCAGTTCAGGAAATAAGCTCATGAAGGTAACGTTGTTGGCGGCCATAAAGATATTAATCTTTTTCGTTTCCATTAGCAGAGCTCGGTATTTTGATACCGTTTCCGCAATCTGTAGATCCTTTCCATTGAAGTGGCGGATATTCTAAAAATAAATTTGTTATTGACTTTTTAAGGGTCAAATAATTCAACTATTGAGAAAAAATGTTTTTCTAAAGTTTCTAGATTCGATTTTTAAGATTAATTTTCGCGAAAAAGTTTTTAAAACCATAATATCTTTTAGAGACTTGGAGTCGTGACAATTTATTACCGCCAATCAATTTTGGAGAATTACAATAATGGTTAATCCAGAGGTAAGTGTACTTAGTTTTATGTATTACCTCAAAGTGCAGTAGATGTGTATCCATGTCTGCGAATTTATCGATGCACTCCCTTTTTGCAGCATTCTTTGCATCTCTGTCTTTTTGAGCCAAGAGATCTCGTTGGCCTTCGATAGTGTCTACATCTGTTGGTCGGTTAACCGCGGATGTTTTTACGTTGTGGTTTTTTAGGAGGGCGGACAAAGAGAAACTCTTGTTTTTTGGAGCGGATAGAGCCTCTTGTGTAACTGTGGGTTGTACCACAATTTTTTCGGGTACAGTTTTTATCGCTGACCCTCGGGATAATTCGACTTTTTCGGCGGCTGCCTCAGCCGCTTCGTCTAGCACTTGGTTTTCCATTTTTTCAAATTCCAAGTTGCTGTCCGTAATGTCAAAAGGTTGAATTTCGAAGTCACCCGCTTTTTCTTCCATTTCGTGGTCGTTAACCTCGAGCGGTTTATCAGCCATTTTCAAACTTTTTACTTTTTCTAAAAATGTACATAGTTTTAGTCTAAAGTATTGTCAATCGAATGATGTTTTGCAAGGGCTGAGTTTGCCCAATATGGCATTAAATTAAAACTTTATCTTGAACGATTGATTTTTAAATTATTTATTAAAAAATATTTTTTAATTTTAATCGAAAAATCGGTTTTCACTTTTTGTGTTTTTAGGCACAACTAATCCAAATCGTCATCTGCAACGTGTTTGTCTAGTACAGTAATGAGTCGGTTACAGTTTTCCAGAAGGATTCTGCCTTTATCCATTTCGACTTCAATTCTTACTTAAAAAAAGTTGAAAATTTTCATTTTTAGGTTTTAATTATTTAATTTTCCAAAAAAAATACAAAAACATTATTTATTATTTACCGGAAATTTCGTATGCTAATCTTCCGGTGAGTTCTACGTAGAATCGGTCGGACTCGAATTTCGCTAGCAAAATATTCTTTACAATTTCCCATTCGGATTTTATAGTCGGATCGGAGACTATGATTGATTCAAGCTCCCTTTCGATATATTCCGATCTTGGGCCTAGATTTAGCGTAAAATTGCAAATTTTGTGTGCATCTTTAGCGCCCTGGTCGTTGTGATACATTAAATATCCCCATTTTTTAGCCATCATTTCTAACACCGCGAATGCGCGTGGGTTTTCATTTTTGTTATCAAACTTACGGTAGAAACGCATTCTAAAAAAAACTTAATTTTTTAAATTTTTAGAAATATTTTTGGCTTTCGGACGACGAAAAAGAAGATCAACGTCAGCTTGATACTGAAGTTCGCAACTACTCTCGTTGCACCGATCAGTTGGCTTCAACTCTGTCTTACAAAGAAATAAGTGTCGGACATTTATTGCCGACTGATAAGGATTATGGCGGCATTCTGCGAGTTCCTTATGAGTTTGTTCCTGTTGAAAATATTTTTAATAGCGATGAAGTTATTAATATGCAGTCAACTCGGTTTCGTTTCAAGATTGCTAATCACGATTTTTGGGTAATTAATTTTGAACCAAAAAAAATCACCGAAACGTCTTTTGACGCAAAATTTTATTCTATTTTTGAAGAAAGAAAATCAGAATTTACAAATTATGTATTAATTAGGTACCGGTTTCTTTCATGCACGTGGACTATGACGCTTTACTTAAACAGGTTCAGTCCTGTTTTCAAACTAAAGCTGTTTCTGATGAGCTTCAGAAGCGTACTATGTCAGATTTAGTATATAATATGGACCAGCATTTATATAAGTGGGCCGATTCTCCCATTCACTATCTCGCTCAAAAGCGATTGCATGATTCTTCCATCGTTCTTGCCGAATTTCAGTGTCACCATCAGACGCTTCAAGATGATTTCGATCGACATTGTTCGGCTTGTTTACTCCGGTGAGTTCTAAAAAAAAATTATATACAAATGGAATTTTTTAATAATACTTAATTTTCAGGGGAAAAAGGGTAGCAATTTTATGGCGTTATAACGGTAAATAGCAAATAACATAAATTTTTAAGTGGTAATTATGTCGACTCGCATGGCCGTTCTGCTTGGGTTACTACGAAAATAATGTTGGTCAAAATGTTGGCCAATAAGTTGCATTTGGAACACTTTTCGACTGGTGAACCGCGTGATCATACCTATCGAGGTATGCGTATTCAGAACTCGGTTGGAGAGTCCTTGGTCTATTTAAACCTAGGTGAGACATAATTTCTACTTAAAAACGAAACATATAGAATTGGCAGTTTTGTAAAATACAAAAAAAATATGAAATTTGTTTTGCAAAAATTAAAATTATTTTTACAGGGATATGGCATGATATGATTGTGCTATGTTACATGATTAATTATGGATTATTTAGGGTGCGCTGGTTATGGAAAACCAAAAACTACTCAAACTCTGGTTGAGACTTTGCTATCTTTGGTTGGAGCGACTGGTTCATTTAAGTTGCGTCGTGGAGTCGATATCGGGGTGCCGTTTAATAAATTAATCGGATGTGAGTATTTTAACTTTCAGTATGGTCTGCCCCAATTTCACTCAAATTTATGATCTCTATGAAGAGATTGTTTTGTTCTGGATTATGATAATTTGAGATTTTTGTCTCTACTCTCTCTAGTATCTGGTCATACATTTTATTGGATGTCCCAAATTCAATTTTAAATCCAAGATTTTCTACTAGGTCTATCAAGGCCCGTAACAGGAAACCTTTGTTCTCCAGAAATTTTATAATGTCGGTCCATTTGAAATTAGTTTTTAACCATAAGTTGCCTTCTGCTAAAAAGGTTAATTTTTCATTTTTCGCGTTGCTGTGGAACATCGTTTTACTCAAAATAATTTTAACTAGAAAACATTTTTCTAAAATTTTTTGGTTTATGATTATTTTCCCCGCTTTTGATCTGTCCCCGTAATTTGACAAAATGTGCAACGAAATGTTAGCCCAAATTTTGCAAATGCACGCTTCAATAGTGTAATTCGGTATTATTACCTTTCCATTTTTCAATGATTCCCCCTGGTGAAAAATGTTATCGTGTATCGGTGCGAAGTGGTTAATTTTTAGTTTTCTTCTTAAAATTTTTGATGGGCCATATATTTCTCTAAAAAAGGCCCATTTTTCGGTCTCGCCGAGATTTCTGGAAAACATGACATTTTTGCAAAGAATGACTAATGAGTTAACCCCTTCGAACTCAAAATCTGGGTGTGACAGGTTAAATTTTCCCGATGGGAAGTTCGCCAAAGTTTGGCTGCTCTCGTTTATCATATCTGGATTCTCGTCTTAACAATTTATTTTAAGGTATGTTTCTGGAGATTGACCTGTCCGAAATAAGTAAAGTCAATATTCTGACCGCGCTGTGTGTGCTAATGATTGTGTCTCTTTGGCACAACAAACTCACTAATCTCAATCCTCCGGCTGAAATGCGACGGATTCAGCGCGCGGCGGGGGATGCCGTTTTAAAAAGATATTTTACCTTCTTCGGTGGAGTAATGGAACAATTTCATAATGTTCCCCATGGTCAGGGACTATACGATATGGTTCGAACCCTCGGGGCTCCGTTGGTTCTTTTGTTGCCTTCTGCTGGCCGATTTCGTACTTTGGATTTTCCACGAGGTAAAATGACCCTTTTGGAAAAATGGGAACCGGAAAACTTAATTTTTATGAAAATAAATTGAAATATACCGAATTTTGTAGTATAACAACTTTTTGACGAGAAAAAATTTTAAAATTTATATTTTTAACGCAAAATGTTATTTGTTTTAAGTCAAAAATGTTTCCACTTTTCTTAATTTTCCGTTTCAGAGCAGTTTGGGCCTTCGCAGTACTTGAATTGTGTTGGATTCGACCGTGCTTTGGACAAAACGAACATGCGGCAGATGTGCTGCCGATTCAAAGTCGATTTTGATCGATAAGCGATCCTTCTAAAAGATAAAATTATTTAGTGACCCAATAGCAGTTTTATTAATCGTGGACAGATATTTTGTATAGTTCGAGTGAAAAAATTAATAAAACTAAAATTTCGATAAAGTTTGTCACTTTATTATGCGAGTAAATTGTTTCTCTCCTTTCTGGTCAGAAAAGCTTTAATTATGTTTACTTCGTTTTTCAGTTCTTTTGGAACGAAAATCAGAGTACTTAGTGAATTTACTGTCATCATCCAGTCTCTGTCCCGAATGGTCCAGAATTTTTTGTTGTCACATACACAGTATTCTAGTTTCAAAAAATCTCTAATGGTCATACTGGTGATGGCAGTAGAGTCACAGCTATCTACGTAGCGTTTGTACTCTGATTTAGTTCTGATAATGGTCATGACCAACGAGTATTGGCAATCCTCCGCTTCTAATTCGATATTGGGACGGGCTGGGTGGAATTTAAAGGCAAGTGTTGGATACACTTTTGGGACGTTCGCTTTTTTGAATAGTTCTCCTATTAAAAACAAAATTTTAAAATGTATTTTATTGTAAAATCTATCGGGTGAATGGATTATATCAACGTGAAAAAATGAAGTAGTTTGGTGATATTCTCACCGATAATTTTGAGTAATAATAAAACGTTCCAAATGGTGAATCCACGATCCAAAATTATGAGTAGATAACGGATCCCGACACACAAAATACCTTTCGCGTTTTCTACTGTAAAATCAATCCCTTCATTATCGGTATCATCGTCTGTGACGAAGTCTTCCATTTTTGGTTCAGATTTATAACAAGTCATGCTAGAACAAAATGCACTTTTTAAGGAAAATTTGGAAAAAATAATTTAACGAAAAGGTGTATTAGTAGCACAGTAGATGTATAATTTTCACTTATTAAAACAGATTTTCTCTCCTGCTCGTTTCTCTTATATATTTTGTACCCAAAAAATTCAAGTTTTTTGAAAAGCAAAATTATTTATTTTTTCTTGACTGAATTGCTCAATTGAGAGTGAGTTAGAGTTAACCCGTTTTAGTGTTTTCTAGATTCGAGATTGGGCGTCTTTCTCGATTCAATTTAGTTCATTCAAACTAGGTGACCGGCTGCGAATAGTATTCGTATTTTCGAGAGAAAATTTGAGATTTTGGAACAATAGGCAAGTACCGTATATGACGTTTCTTAGATTTTCGCTTTCCCCCCAATTTTATATGTGAGATACTAATTTTTTAGTTTATCAGAAAAAAAATCGAAACTCTAGATTTTAGTTATTTAACCTAATAATTCAGGATATCCCTGGTCTGGGAGACAATAGTTGATGTCTGGGATTCACGAAACTAATGCTGCGGGGCAGCTTGGGCAGACAATAGAAATTTCCGAACATATTCAATTTATTACTAATGCAATTCTAGCTGAGCAGACTGCTCTTTTGGGTACAGCTCATCAAATCGCGCGTGCGCGTACTTTTTCTTCTTTGGCCTATCAAACTGAACTTTTAGCTACCTCTAGTACTGCGGATTTACTGTTAATTCGACAGCACGCTCAATTATATTATGACCGCTATCGCAGAACTTATCCCTTTATTCAACCGTCGGTCCGTGCCTTAAAAGGTTCAAGGTCAAGTTTTATAAATGAGTAAAGAAAACTCCGCAAAAAAATTCCTATATTTTTAAAAGAAAATCAGAAAGATTTCACTTTTTTATTGATTTTGAATATTAATTTGGTACGCGAATTTATCGTAGATTTTTGGGTCAAATTTTCAAAAAAAAATTATTTTCTGACCTAACTTTTCTAAACCTATTCTAATTTTGATAAATTAAAATTAATTATACAGAAAAATATGTGAGTCTTTATATATAAAAATTCACATTTTAGTTTTTAAAACTTGGGTTAGTAATTTGTTCTATCAGTCTTTTCAAACCGTAGTCTTTTATGAGGGAGTCGTCGACCCGGAGGGCCAAACCAACTACAATTTTCCAGCGAATCTAGAACTCAAATACATGCTTCATGGTGTCGGAGGAGGTCTAGCTCGAATTGATGGTGGCGTAGTTGCTAATGCATATGAAACTGAACTTGTTCTACTCTGTAAATTAGTGTGAAAACCTTTTGTCTCAAATAATTTGCTGAAAAAAATTAGAAACTTAATGTAATTAGAATTCCCGAGAACTCAATAAACCATTTATTTCAAAACCACCTTTTGTTCTAATTCTACATCGCATTTCTCGATATTGTTTGAACAAACAATTTAAAAAAAACTCATGGTAATTAAGCCAAATTTTATTTTATGTGAGTTATTAGAACTCAGATTTATTAGCATTATTGGTGTACGAGTCACTACAATTGATTTTATATGTATCATTCCCCCAAAATTCAATTATAGTGGTTGTTACAGTAATAATGATAAATAGCAGTATCATCTTAAGATTTTTCGAATGACATTGAGCCCAAATTGGTCGGGTCTGAGAATCCGACCGAGTATGTTTGTTCTGCCACTTTATATCGCTCGTCGTCGCATCCGATTTGTTGGCTGAAACTATTACTAATTTGGTTGATTTTCGGGTAAATAGAGTTGATTGTACCCAATTTTGGGGCTCTATTGAGAGCCTCTGCTTTTGATTTTCGGTCCATTCGGCCAAAATAGCGTCTTAGTGCGATTGCGTCCTCACACCACTCTTTTGGCATAATTATCGGGATGCGGTCTGGATCCGATTCGAACATTCGATCCCGGTTATTAAGATACCATTTTTCCTCCATAGTTTTTCCCCCATTGTCAAAGATGATTGATTTTTTGAGTACTATAAACTCAGACAACATGGTTTTTTGATAGGCGTTTTCGTCGTAAGTCTTCAAAAAGACGTTACGGAAAACCGGTTGGTTGAGTCTATTAGTGACCATAACACCCTCATCAAGGACAATTTGGGAAGCACTATTTTCGGGTTTTGATAACATGTAGCATATGTCTGCGTCATAGCTTAGGGCATGGACCGTTGGGAGTCTATATCGAAGCTCAAAATCGTCCATATATTTATTGCTAGAAATGAAATAGATCGGGTTAAGAATAATTTATACAGTAGAAAGATTTCTCTTCAACACTCGAAAAAAATATTATTTCGAAATATTACTCACAAAAGTTCGCTCATTTTCTTTTCGTGATTGACACAAAAAAAACTGTTAAATAGCAGTTCTCCCTAGTGGTGAGACTGATTTTATTCTATTTCGAGATTTACCGTATTTATTCATTATTATTTTAACAGAAAAATTATATTTTTATAAAAAAAAATTTTTGCGAGTAGAGACAAACTTATTTTAATTATGAGAAAACTGTACTTAATTCATATATTTTGGTTTCATAGGGGACATAATTTTAACAAAACTTATGAGTTTTATTTATAGATAATGGATATAAGCACTAGCGAGGATTCTAGACAGGAAACCCTTGACAGTTTCCGGACTAACCCAGATTTGGATTTTTCTGTATCTATTGATGGAGACGAAGAGTTAACTGGTTTAACTAATAAGTTGGAAACTTCCAGTGTCTGTTCAAATGATGATTCCTCTGATTTTTCAAAGGTTGCCTTTACCTTGGCTGAAGTAAATAAATCGTTTATTAGAATTGAAATCAAATTTGATATATTTAGTTTTAATTTTCATCTATTTCATTCGGAAAAATTAAAAATAATTCGCGAACGGCCTAATTTAGTTAATCCTAATTTATTTTATTTATTAAAACGTTTATTTTAAAGTTAATGTGTCTCAAAATCAAATTTCCTCGAATCGATGAACTTGTCTATAATGACCAAGTTTTGTTCCTGATCGCAGATCCATATCATCTGACCAATCCTGGTCCGATTCCATATGGATTTTCAAACACCGGAGCCGTGGTGGTCCCTAGAAAAGAAATCGATGATTTTCGTCATATTTTTGTCTGTACCTTTATGAAAGCTCGGTATCGAAAAAGTACATTGCGACATTTTAAGTATTTATCTAGACG
This sequence comes from Oikopleura vanhoeffeni, assembly GCA_004367855.1. Classification (NCBI taxonomy): domain Eukaryota; kingdom Metazoa; phylum Chordata; class Appendicularia; order Copelata; family Oikopleuridae; genus Oikopleura; species Oikopleura vanhoeffeni. Next base: position 692,331 of record SCLH01000372.1, on the reverse strand, counting down.
TTATATTTTTGATCACCACGGTGAACCAATGTTTGAAAATTGGGATAAAATCATGGATAAATTTTCTTTTCAAAAAATTGACTTAAAAGACGAAGATCGCACTGTTATTTTGCCTAATAAGTGGTTCCTGGCTGCATCGGCTTGTAAAGCCTATCAGCAACGGGAGCTCGCTTATTCTCAGCAAACGTCCGGATCAACAGATTCCGATTCGAAAAAGCTCGGTTTATTTGGTTTTAAGTACACAGATTTTCCTACTTTTAATTTGACACAGTGATAGTTATGACGCCAGATAATAACTACGATACCCAAAATTTAGTTCATGCTTTACCAATAAAATTATGATAGAACCAAAAAAAAAAAAAAATTGTGTTTGGGTGTTATTTTAATCATGCAAATTCAGACATGAGTAAATATGTGGGTACTTATGCTGTAGAAGCCGTGGAGTTGGGTTTATACGCGCGGGATTTACTGTATCAGCTGGATAATACTATTCACGCTCGAGACGAGCCTGAGATGGAAGCTAAGCTTAAATTGGTTACTAATTTGAGGTTTTATAATTATTTATATCGTTTGACTTTTTTAACGAATTTAAAATTAATTAGGGAAATAATGGCTCTTTTCTTAAATGACGAAAAACAATGGTTTCATGGTATGAGAACTATAACCACTGGTAACCGAGAAATCGATCTTCAGTGGTTTGTTTTCTTAAAACTGGTAACCGACGAAGCTCGTGCGAGTAAGAGATGTACTTAGAAAAAAATTTTAATTAAATTTACTGAAATAAATTATATTTTCAAAAAAAATCATTTATACAAAAGCGTATTAAAGTTTCCGTAACATTCTATTTTAAAAAGTCGACTCTCCTCCTCTAATAATTTGTTGATGTCCAACAAGTTTAACTTTTTTGCATCTCCATCTACGATATGCAAAATCCATTTTAGCTCCCAAATGTAAATTTTTCCTAAATTTTGACTTTTTAAATCTAATTTGCGGGTTGAAATGAGACCGGTGTCCCAGTCAATACCCATGGGTATTTCGTCCGTAGATAGGATTTTAAATAAAGGCCTATAATTCTCTTTGTTAAAGCCCATTTCATCGATCATAACTATGTCCCCCATTTTTATAGGCATATTGTTTCGGTCAGAGTAAACCATACCAACTTGATGTGGTATAAAATTTATTGGTCTAGTTGTCATTTTTTCGAATCTTTTCTTTTCCGCTGATCTTTGAACACATCGTCTTAGCAAAATGGTGGCATTCTGCAGTTTTTTGATATCGACCTTGAATGGGTCGCCATGCACATATCTTCCGTGAAACAGCTCTGTTGGGCGTAGTCCTTCCCCTCCGATGGTGAAGTTGTATTTTTTGGTGGCTTCTTCGATTGCCACTTCTTTACTTATACCAGCCCTGCTTAACTCGAGGTTCAAATGCTTTGAAAAAATTGCGATTCTCCCATCAAGTGGGGCTAACCGGTTTTTCGAACCGGTATGTTTTTCAATAAGGCAAATCTTGATACCCCAATTTTTAATATCAATATCGTCTACTAGGGCTGCGTGCGATGAGACACTATCCATTCTGATAGTCAGAAAAGCATCATCTGGCTCCGTAGAGCCAAGTCTACTTTTAACTTGATACAGTATGTCTTTGAGCTTTTCAGCTGTCAGATTTCCGTTTATCAGAATGGATACCGCAAATCTAGTCAAGAATTCGCTCGCGAAAAAAATTTTGACAGATTTATTGTCTACTTTAGCGCTACGGGTATTTACTCTGGCCAAAAGTGCATTTGGCAGAGTTCTATGGATCTCATCCCCCAGAATTCTCATCCCTATACGTTCTACATTGAGCGTTTCCTCTTCAAAATTCTTCATTTCCCTTGCTACAGGTTTATACTTTTTTAAACGCACACATTCTTTGCAATTATTGCAAAGAGTCGTGATTTGATCTAAAATATTTTTTATCACAAATAAACGTTTTGCTGCATTTGATAACCTGCTAACGCTCCCATGCCCGAAAGTATTATGGAGGGCGATCGCAACTTGGCCTCGGTGGCATTCCGGGAGTACAATTTTCATCAATTTTTCGTTAACTAGGTCTCGATCGAATCTTACTAGACAACCATTAAACAATTTGCACTCTTGATTGTTAATCAAAGTGCCAACCTTTCGTAGGTTGTTGGGGGCGTCTTGCTCGTTATAAATTACCTCTTTAGCCTTCAATATGGTGGGGCAGTCATTTTGCCATTTGTTAATTAAATCCCAATTACTAATAAAGTCAGAAATTTTTAAATTTACATCGATATTTTTATTATAAACTTTTGCTAAATATTGCATTGATTCGAATTCATGCTTAAAACGTCCTAAATCAGGGTTTGGGATTAGACTGTTCATCCAACCTAGCGTACAGTATGGATATATCATTTCGTCTGGTAGACTCGGGCTGACTTCTTCTTGTAATAACAAGAATTTTTCAAAACTCATGGTTGGTACCATAATTGGTTCAAATTTTGTGCTACAAATTAAATTCGCTAATTTTTCTTGTTTCTTAAAAAATAGTTCGCCGGAACTGTCTACCAGATCGCATACTAGACACCCGTCACAAGGTGTTGATGATTCTTTAGTTCGCGACATATAGTCCGCAAAATGGATGGATGGGTCTTTAGCCGAGACATATACAATCTCATAATTAAAATAGGCTAGTTTTGCGAAACATTCATTAATTTTGCGGTCTGTGGTCGGAACTCCTGATACACGAAGTTTTTTATATAATTTTGCAACGGACTGGCTGTCCGTATACATGACGCAAGTTTTATCAGATTGCTCTATTTCTGCGGCAGCTGATAGCATAGCCGCTAGCAAACCTGTAAGTTCTACCTCACAGGATGAGGGTTTGCGCTTATTGTCAAAATCAGACCTTCTGCGTGAAAACAGTTTAACAAAGTGCTTGACTTTTCCGTCTAGTTGATAAAAAAACGCCGCGTTAGCAAAATATGACGTATCTACAACTCCGTAGATCTCTTTATCTTTCTCTACCGGGTAGAGAGTCACTAACTCGGTCACTTTATTTTGAACCTTTTTTAATTCACTAATCAATTCATCGTTCCATTTTACTGGAGCATTGTTAATCCCCGTGGCTTCAATTCTCAATTTATGTAGCAGTTTTGTCGAATATGGGAGGTGATCAGAGATATAAGATGCACAACCTAAGAATCTTTTCAGCATTCTTTTAGTTGTGATATTAAGCTCTGTCATTTTCCCTAAATTTTTAATAACATGGACATTCGGCTCTATGGAGCCATTGTTCAAAGTCTTCCCAAGCAGCTTAATTTTTGTACCGAGAATCTTCATTTTTGATCCTTTAATTCGAAAGTTAAAAAATGATAGAGTGCTCAAAATGCCTTCTAGAATTTCTAAAAATTCAGCTTTGTTAGACCCCCAAAAAATTATATCGTCGAGATAACGACACAAATTATTTTTGAATTTGTATAAAATCCTTAACATAAATTCTCGGACGGATTGTGGCGACACGGCCCAGCCCATTGGGCACCGTTTGTAACAAAATAGTCCCATGTCGGGATGTTCAACGCAGAAAAAAGGCCATAAAGACCTATCCAGTCTGAAACAATAAAACATACTCTGTATGTCGAGTGTGCCGATTAACCCCCTTTTTGTGAACCGAGCTGCTCGGTTAATAATTTGAGTGATTCCGTCTGCCTGGGTGGCTTTGAAATGTGACATCTGGTTCACAGTACGACTACAGTCGAGAACAATTCTGCAACTGTGGGCGTTCAGGACCATGTCCCCGATGTCGTTTTTCTTGCCCACGGCAAAAATAGAAATTATATTTTGGGGAACCATGTCCTTGGGTATTTTAATGAGGACGTCATTTGCTATCTCTTCGTTTAATTTTTTCGTAAGAGCCTCGCGGACGTCGTCCGTCATCTTGTTAAAATAATTTGCCACCCTAGTACTACTCATTTTTCCGTCAATCTTGCCTCTCACAATATATCGGTCATCGTTCACAGTTCCGACATCCCCTCGAAATAATGGTTCAAAGCGGTTTAAAATTTCCCAAATTTCTTTTACGAGAAATTCGTCCTCCTTATGACCTAGTTCCTCGAATAGGTCATTTACCTCAACTTCCGAAATGGAGGATTTGTCTCGAAATTCCTGAGCCATTTTTTCAATTTCATTATAAAATTTTCTTTCAGAATCTGGACATTGTTTTAATCTGTCTGAGGTTATATTCTCCTCATCAAAATTTTCTGATTCCATTAAATTTTTGTTAATTTTACGATTGACTTCAAAAATTTCATCCCCAATTTGAAACGGGATTTTATATTCGGAAATCTCATTTTTTGTCTTTGACACGTTGTTTAAAACCTCATTATAGCTACTTATCAAAAAATTAAACATGTTTTTAACAACTAAATGGTGTAGTGGCTTTACATCTATTTTACCGAATTTTATTGAAGTTTCACCCCCGAAAAAATTTAATTTAAAATCATTAAGTTTCATATCTGATTGCCCGAACAGAATAATGTTCCATGGGCCTACTTCGGTTACTACCACGTTTCTTAGTTTTAATTTTAAAATGTCGGTTTTTAAGGTAAAACTGGCTCTGAAATCTAGCAATTTTATTACCACCCCCGAAGCTCCAGTAGCGTTGGTTTTACAAGGAAAAGTTTCTACCCCAGGAATTAAATCTAATAACTCTTTGTGGATAAGCGAAGAGCTCGCTCCAGAGTCCAAAATCATTTTTACCGATTTTGTTACACCTTGTACTTTTAAGTCCAATCGGACCCCTTTTGCCATTATGTCGTCATTAGTACTATATTCGTCGATTTTAATACCAACTGATTTATGGTCCTCAATGGCTTCAAGATTTTCGACTTCGGTTACATCCAAAATCTCAGATGTGAATGTTTCAGTTATTGTACATAAAAACTCTGGTAACTTTTTTACGATTAGTACTCGGGACGACTCGAAAATTGTTAGCGGGAAATTTCTTAAGTTATTGAGGCCAATAATAATTCCGAATGATATTTCGGAAATAAATACATTTTTAAGGTTGAAAAATTTATTCACTATGTCACACGAAAAATAGGTATGTATTTTGAAGCCTGAAAAATCAATGAAACTATTATTTGTTTGTTTAAAATTTGAGAATGCCGAAGAATAATATAACTCATTAAAGGTTTTGATGCTGCAGAAGGTGTTTTTAGAACCACTGTCCACGAGCATTTTTGCGAAACTGATTGCTGTCTTCATCACATAGAAAGACACGTTATTTTTCTTATTGCTTTTTATTATGATAAATTTGGGTGGACTGAAAGACAAGTGTCTATCACTATAAGGGGAACTTAAAAAACAGCTAATTTCAAATCTTTTGATAAATGGCTTCGACGCCGGCTGTGGAACTAGATCTTCCAGCTTGGCTTCAATCTGAATATTATGGTTAGTTTGTGTTTTTAACCTGGACAGTCGATTAGATTGCCGGTGTTTGAATACCGTAAAAATTGTTATAGATTTACTGAAATCGATGTACTTACTAATTGTAAAATTTTCTAGATTGACATCTCCGTCCTGTAACATATCCATCGTCTGTAAACCTTCTGAATCGAGATTTTGATCTTGATTTCCTTCTGTTTCATTCGCTTCTTCCAGGTTATCTTCGTCATCTTGTTCATTGACAAAGGCTAACACTACGTCCACCAAGTTTTGAAGGTCTTCTTCTGGTAAAGCGAAAAAGGTCCTTTTCTTACGGGTATCGTTAACTTTAAAACGGTTGTTTTTATTTTTAAAGTCATTCACTCGAGTTTTAAAATTTTCTCGATTGAACCTCCGTTTTTGAAATTTGTCTGGGAAAGGTTTTTTAATAAAACCGGGCTTGCTATTTTTGAAATCAGGCTTGAACTGATTATTTTTTCTATCAAAACGGCCGTCTGGCTTATTAAATGGTTTCTTTGAGAAAACCCTTCCCTTAAAATTCCCTTTCTTAAATTTACTGTTGAATCTGTTAATTTCAACGCAGTCGATGGTTCCACCGTCAGATTCATACTCGAAAAAATCTAGTGATTCTTTTTCACTATCTAATGTCCTATAGGACTTTTTTTCCGCTGACGTTTCGGCGGAGATATTGAGTAATTTTAGATATTGATCTCCTGCCGTATTTGGGTGTGTTTGGTACGCACTCTCCCACGTCTGAATTAACAGATTCATCTTCTTACGATTTACTCCCCCAATTTTGTCATAAATTTCCTTTTTTGATGTTAAGATTTCGAAAATACTTAACTCGGAAAGGTCCTTGTCCTTTTTTCGCGCTAAACTCAAAAATACCTCTTCTACCTCCTTAAAATTCATACTTGAAAACGTGGTTAACATTAAATTTAAATTATGAACCGGTGACAATAGTTCCCGACCCATAAAGCCTATTTGTTCGCCTTCAATTTCTCCTAAATTTATTGGAGCTTTGTAAAGTCTAAAAAATTCTGAAGATAGGTCCCTGAAATTTTGGACAATTGAAGCTTCTCTTACTCCCCCCTTTACTAAAACGGGGATGCTTTTGATGAAAGCGAATAATTTCATGACCGGTGGCTCAAGTGCCTTGCAATCGGTCAGAGATAGAAAAAGTTGTCTTATTTGGGCCCAGTTGACTAGTTTTCCTTTGTCAAACTGGGACTTGATTATGTCTGGAAGGCTGTAAAGTAAGACTTTTGATGAGTGGTTTAGGCACTCTCTAATACTAGCCAAATTTTCTGCTGAAAAGAATTTATTTAAGGTAAAACCTTCGTCGGAAATAAATTTTCCTCCCCCGAAAAACTCGATGAATCGTTTAGCCCCGTTTTCGATATCCGGTGTATTTTTGTCTACACTATCAATCATGCAAATAACTTCGAAACCGTTTTTTGAACCTACTCCAAATTTTATTTGAGTTTTTTGATAAGTCTCAGTTGCCGACTTTGTTTTTTCAATCCCTGCTAGATCCCTGATCGGGGTAAGCATGTATCTAAATTCGCTCTGCCATTCCGCGAAAGTACTGACACTGTCTGGTATTCCAAAGGATAAATCATCTTGGCAAGTATGGTTATGGGAGGGTGGCTTCCACAAAAAGGGTAAGGTCTTCCAGTCATACTGGCCAGTATATTTATGCTCTTTTAACCGTTTACGAACCAAATCTTCGAGGTTATTTAAAATCTCATTTACGGTATGAATATCACCGTTTGCAATTTGATTTATGTCAATTTTAAAATAGGGGTTTTTTGAAAAAGTTTTTTCGATTAAAGCCGAATCATGGGCTATTGGAACTTGTCCGGGACGGTAGTTACCGTTACGACTCGCATAAGCCATTTTGCTTTGCGGTTATGGTCGGGTATTTTAACCCTGTGAGTTATATCACAGAATGAACTTTTTAAGCAGAAATATAGAGGCGTGTTAAGTTTTCCTCACACGTCACAGGCACCACATAAATTAGACTTAGGATTCTACTCGCAGAGTTTGCAAATACCGACTACAACTAGATTTGTGTACTAGAAAGTTACTTTATTACTTAAATAATAAAGGTTAGAACAGAGCAGTAGTTACAGATAGAAAATAGCCTCGGATTACATATCTCTATTGTGCAACTAGGTAGAACCGATTTAGGATCGGGTTTTACTTAATTGTACGATAAGTATCGATCCCAGGATTCCACTCGACCGTAGCACCACTGTACTCCGCCAACGATGCAATCCAAACAAACTGAAGAACACCTAACCNTTTTTGAAGAATTTATTTCAAATTACTTTAATAATTCATCTTAATTCAAATGTCAATATTAGCAAGTGCTTTTTAAAGAAGACTTTCTGTTTTATAGCATACATTAAATTCTGACTGATAGAAACTGCAATTTAGCAATCGATAGACCCCTTGATTTTATTGATTTTTTTGCATAACGTCAGAACTTGAAAAAAAGTTGGGGCTATAATTGTACGTTTCAAGGATCAGGGTGTGTTAGGGTCTTCGCATAAATTAGACTTAGGATTCTACTCGCAGAGTTTGCAAATACCAACTACAACTAGATTTGATTGCTAGAAAGTTACTTTATTTCTAAAAATAAAGGTTCAGGCAGAGGTTAGTTACAGACAGTAAATATGGCCCCGGATTAATATCACAATCACTCAGTTAGGCGGACCCGATCCGAGAATCGGTTTAACTTAATTGAGTGATCAGTATCGATCCCAGGGTATCGCTCGACCGTTTGTTTCTCCAAAATCCACCACACGATGTGTTCCAACGAACTTGAAAGACACCTAACCAAAAACCGCAAATCTAAATAATACAGTTAATATAGATCCTAATTAGGACCTTTAATTTCTCTTTACCTATTCGAGGGTTTATTCTCGAAGTTGGTATTTTGTAGGGGGTTGTTTATTATATACCCCAATCTAGAGCTTCTCTCTAGCGCTGTCACTTTTCTGACCACTTAGAGTTTATTACTAAATGTCACTACCGTGATATCTGTATTTGTAAAATACAGTATTATATTTTCGTCGTTATCAACTTTATCCTTTTTGCACCTTAAGGGTATCCTCCTTGCACCTTTAGTGTATCCCGGTTCCTAATTTGACATATTCTCGATAAAATATTAGTTATCCAGGGCTTCAATCATATTATTCAGATTCGCCAGTTTGTAGAACAAGCATTCATCTTGTGTTAAACATGTGTCAATTTTTGTTGCATGCATACATTTCCAGACTCATAAGCGAGACAGGGAAACCTAAGTCAAAACGGAAAATCAATCTCCTCTCAGGTGTTATTTTGAAATAAACCTTAATTTTAANTTTGGACAAAATGATGATTCCGAAGACTCTTCGGCGAAGAGTCTAAGACGGAAAATGAATTGATGTTTCTTGATCGAGGATTTGGACCAGACCATGATTCTAACTCGTCATAATAATCCTTGATGAAAATTAAGACCAAATGTTAGGTTCAGGCTGTCCTGTCTTAAAACCGACTTTTTGTTTTAATTAATTTATTCAGAATTAAGAGTATACTGAATACTGTATTCACAATAGTAGTACTACCAAGAATACTGATTTGTACTTAATCTGGATTATCATTTGTTTTATTAAAGGTAAAGGCAGACATTTGCCGTGAATTACAATAGATTTTTGGTAATT
>SCLH01000372.1:635185-656227 GCA_004367855.1 Oikopleura vanhoeffeni | reverse complement strand
CTTCAAAAGCTTACTCCTCCCTGAGTTTTGAAGATAGAGAATAGTTTTATAGCTTTTATTGACCACAGAGAACGTGAGCAGAACCCTAAGTTCAGTTTTACTCAAAAAAATTTCATTCGGCGCTTAAATGAGCAAAAAACTGTTTTTTGGCGTTATTTTGAGCGCCTCGGGGAAAATACTACTTCTCCCTGGATTTTGACGGCAGAAACCTAAAACTGGTATGTATACGATCCTTGAGGATACGCGCAAAACCCCAAGTTCGACAATTTGCATTTTTGTATCTCGTCTTTTTGGAAACCGCGATTCAAATTCTCAGAAATTTCCAAAATTTAAAAAAAATCACACTGAATATGTTCAAATCGTGATAAAAATACTTTTTTTATGACAAATGAAAATAAAAAGGCATGTGATCAACTTATTTTTGTCCATATTTTCAGAAAAAAAACATTTTAAAACTAATCTGGAAAATTTCATGTCCGATTTTTCAAATGCGACAGTACTCCCTCAAACACAAACAGCCAAACATTAAAATATTTCAAATGTTTCTAGAATCCTATGTGTTAATAATCGGAACATGAATGCTGATATCGTTTCCAGCAAATTCTGAAGCATGTAAGATTTTATATCTTGCAACTGAGATTCATCCAATTTCCACTTAAAAAATAAGCCAGTTTTCTAGCCAAAATTTGTATTTAATTTTTTTGAAAACAACTCATTCGATTTAGTCTTTGGATAGCTCAAACTAAGCACAACTAGTGACAGAAAAATAAATTTGAAAAAAATAGTCCGAATCAGACCATTGTTACTAATTTTTCAACAAAAACTGATAATGAAACAATTTCAGACTGAAATTTTTAGTAATCCCTTAGAACTCAATGAGATGAGTCCATTTGGGTCCTTGTAATAATCTTTTACGTTAATATTTGGGAAATCTATTTTCTGAAACTAGCCTTCAGGTTGCGTGAAAAATATGTCAAAATTTGTCGTATCAATATACTCCTAGATATGTTTCTTTCACAAGATAACCTATCCAAAAAAGAAAAGCTTTCTCCAAGGTTATATTAGATAAGGTTTTAAATTTTTTAATAAACCAATAAAGAATTGGAAATTTAATTAAAAGTCCAAGTGTTAAAATTTGGTCGAAGGCAATCATTTATATTTTATCATCAGAGTTCTTGCATTACAGATTGATTCAACGCTGGAAACCACTGAGTACGGACATTTCACATCAATTTATTTTGCGAACAAAATAACATATAAAAATTTAAAACCGTTTCTTGGAGGAAAATAATTATTCAAATTTTTTTAAAAGAATTCAGAAACACAATCGAAAATATTGAATGACGCTTATGTTTCGTGATATCGTAATATGAAATTAAGTTGCGTCCGTGAGATCCCACTTATTAACAGATGTTCATTTAAATTTTATTTTGTCCCTTTTTTTTCTAAGAAAGTTTTTTCCTTAAATTCTAAGATAAATTGACCAATGATCCATTTCAATCTCGAGACCCTACTTTTCATTTCTCGATTAATGCTTTTCCGCCAAACTAGCAGAGGTGATATTCCAAAAACATTTGTTACTAACAAAACCAACCTTCCCGGTAATTTTGAATTAAAAAGTAATCTGATACAATCCTACCTACGCCGACACCTACGCTTTTAAAAAGCTTCTTAAAAAGACACGCAGTTCGTACCTACTCCTTCAATTTTTATAATTTTTTTTTCAGGCTCCAAAGAAGCCTCACACATAATGCATTATTGTCTTGTACTCGTAATTTTGCTTTTGGCGGCCAAAAAACGAAAACAAAAATTATTGATTTATTTATGGTTTTAATTGAAAGTGCGCTAATTAGTTTACTTTTGACGCCACCGAGTTAAAGATTGCACCAAAATTCTTAAAAGTGTTTGTATTTACCGAAAAAATTATTATGAAGCATTTTTTCTAGTTTCTAAATTTTGTCTAAAATTTGGCTAAAAATGAAAAGTTGACATGGCCCTCAAGAGACGCTGAATTGGAATTTAAAAAAACTCTTTATTGCATTGTAAAACAAGTCCTGTGCTTTCAGATGCAGTAAAAGTCGAAACTATATCTCTTAAACTGGTGAAGGAGATACCTTTTGCCTGAGCCTCCCTCAAACTGACCAAATTCAAAATTTTAATTTCAGTTTTTTTGCGTTTTTGACCGCCGAAAAGCAAAATTTGAAACAAAGCAATTTTGCATTATTTGTTAGGCTTTTCCGAGCATCACACAAAAAATAAAAAAAAAATGATAAATTAAAGGAGTAGGTACAAACTGCTTGTCTTTTTAAGAAGCTTTTTAAAAGCGTAGGTGTCGGCGTAGGTGGAATTGTATCAGATTATTGTTAAGTTTGAAAGTACCGCGAAGGTTGATTATGTCAGTTACAAATGTTTTTGGAATATCACCTCTGCTAGTTTGGCAGGAAATGGCCTCGGAAGAGGCTCAAATTTGTGACACCCACTCCTTAACATACTATTGACTATGTTTTGTATCCAGTGGTTAATCAGTTTCACGGATCTTAACTTTTTGGACTTGACTTTGAATTCAAGAATAATCCGTCAGATCATAATGGTGTGAAGGGGTTAAATTTGAAAAATTAAAGGAACCAGCTCTAAATATAATAAGTTCATTGTGAAAATAAAATTTAACATATTCAAAATGTACTAAAACAATTAACGGTGGCTAAACCATTGCACCGATGTGATCGGAACAATCAAAGAATCTTACCTCTCATAGATCATTTTAACACGGTATGTTATCGATACAGGCCGGCCTTCTGCCTTTAATTTGGCGGATGAAAGAAGCATCTCATCTCTCTTTTTCCGGCTTGGCCGACCGTTGATTATAAATTAATCTCCGGAAAGACCAAAAATAAAAAAATATATATTCAGTTGGATTTTTGCAATTTATAGATAATAAAACCTATCAAACGCATTGTTAATAAATCATTTTTGTCCATCTGCTTGATGACAATTCTTTATCATTCATTTGTACAGAAGTGCAACATTATGAATTATTTCAACAATTATTATCTATTTCATGGCATTTTGTATTTTGTTCTCGAAATAATTCTATAAAATGTTTTGCCTTGAAGGTTTAATTATACTAATAATACAATTCTTCCTTCTTGTTAGATAATATTTTTAGTGTCACGGCCAAACTGCTCAATTGCAAAAACATCTGGAATAGTTTTTCTGTAGATCTGACTCCGCAGATCTGATTTGCTCTAAAAATTTTTTATTTTGCTGATTTATTCCGAAATTAATTTTTACTTATTTAATTTGACATTTTTGGATAAAACTACGTTTATTATAATAAATGTTCAACGATATTGACAGAGTTTGGTTGCAAATTCAGTTGGTGCCATTTGGCAAAATTTATTATAGGAAAAAATATAACTTAATCGTTTTATCACGAGTAAATAAAGATTATAAGCGTTTGGGGCTACAATTTCTTACTTAATCGTTTGGTCAAGTTTGTGTTTTCCATGTATATCTCGAGTTCCCAACCAAAATTACTTCTTAGCAAGATGCCAAAATCATTAATTAAAGCGAAGAAACAAAACAATTTCTCAGAAACTGAATTGGTAATCCAAGCTCGGGATTCCCAAGGACCGTTCGTCAGGAGGACAGCAGAAAATTAAGGAAAAATATATATAAAAATTATGTTTTTTGGTGTTGAGACATAAAATTTTCTAAATATCAATTGTAATTGCATTTTTAAACGTTCGCTTTTCATTAAATCATCTCAGAATGAGAGTAAATTTTTAGTTGAAGAAGTTGGAATAAAATTAACTTGGCAATTGGCTCTCAGTATGATCGCCAAAGTTGAAAAACTTAAAAATTTTCTCTCATTCTGAGAATGATTTGATAAAAAATCGAAACGTTAAAAAATGCAATTTACAATTGATATTAAAAAATATAAATATATCATCTGTTCCGAGTGAAAAATGAGCTAACTTTTGATACGATTAAGGTAGGTAAGGGTATCAGCCATAATTATTATCTTTCAGCTTTTACAGGTGTTATTTGGTTGGCCTATCAAGTAAACAACTTTCCATGTCAAATTCTAAGCTTGCCTTTTTGCGGTATAGATATACCGTATACTTACGGTTAAAATTCCAGGGCTACAGTTTAACTTATACTGAATCCACACTTTCATTATATTTGGATAAGGCACTCTCGGCCCCAAAAACTATTTTCTGAAAGTGCCATTAAAAAAACTCAGGCTGTACTCGAAGAAAAAAATGTTTTTAGAGAGTTTTGAAATGTTCACCGAGCAACAAACCTTTTTGAAAATATAACAATTTTTAGGGCTGAACTATTTGCGGGAAAGTATTGTTTAGCAAAACATGATCTCCTTTTACCTTCTCACACACCAACGCCATTCGAGATGCTACTTAGGCGCTTCACGGAGAAGTATAAGTGGTTTCACTTCACTGTTCTTTAGTCCTCGAGGTTAAGGATAGACTTACTTTTATGCTATTAAATTCACATTTTGACTTTATCAACCCGTCGAATAGTTAAAAGTACAAAGTGACCTTCAACCTACGCATGTGTTATTGTAAGACAGTGAGAGACGTCAGTACAAAAATAAATAATGGAGGGAGATTCAGAATTAAATTCTAAATCGTGACTCCTCAGAAATAACATGCAATTTTCGATCTTCAATCTACAGGTGTTTCAGAAAAATAATACCTAACCTACCGCAATTTATCAAAATCACTTGCGAAGAAATACAAAGTTACTGAAAGACGTCAGAACAAAATAATTTCCTTAATTTTTCCTAAAAAGTGACTTCTATAGAAGAACCTGCGATTTCTGATCAACAGGTGTTTTTCCGAAATAGCTCAGGGTGGAGAGAGGTTAAGACGGTTAAAGTTAGGAATTTTGAAAGTAATAAATGAGTATTCATTATATTCGTCCATTTTGTTAATATTTATTTCTCATCTTAAAACGTAGTATTATTTTGTTCTAAAATTAAAAATATTATTTCAACGTCAAATGTTCAGAACATAAGTTAGCAGCTTTTAAAGATCCAAATTTTCTCTGAAACCAAGAGTGAAGCTTTTTTCCGTTTGGGATTCGCGATTTAGAACACTGGAACCACTCGGGCACACCATCAAGCACCCACCAAAGCGCGCTTAATAACATCAATCATTGAATGATTTTTTTTTGGTTGAATACTTTTATTTTATAAAGCGGCTGGTGAGAAACGAAATTTTTTTTTCATTTATTTCTTAATTAAACTTAAAATACAAAAAAATTTCTTCGTTTTCTCACCAGCCGATCCAATTGACAATGTTCAACATGTCGCTTATTAGGCTAGAGGCGAGTCAATTGGATCGGCTGTGAGAAAACGAAAAAAATTTTTTCAATTATTTCTTAATTAAACTAAAATTTACAAAAATTTTCGTTTTCTCACCAGCCGATCCAAATGACACATGTTCAACACATGCTCGCTCTATTTGGGCCTAGAGCGCGATCAATTTGGATCGGCTGGTGAGAAAAACGAAAAAAAATTTTCAATTATTTCTTAATTAAAATCACAATTTTTTCATAAAAAATGGTTATTTCCCCTATAAAAGCAGATAAGTACACTTCTGATATTATTTCTGGGTCGATATACTAATCAAGTGACTCTGTGGACAATATTTAATTGCTCGATTATTTTTTAATAATTAAAATATTTTCGTGAAATACTTAAAATTGAAAATTTTGAAATATCACTTTTGAAAAAATATCTGTTCCTGTTACCATTCATTCTTTGTTTTGATGTCAACCTGGAAAACGACGTAGGTTATCTGACCAACACTAATGACCGCCGCTCATCTTTTTTTCTAGCTTAATATTAGAGAAGTATGCCCTTTTGACTTAATTCAATTTTCTCAGATTTTTGGACCATAATCGACCATTGGAAATAAGATATTGGTGTTTTTGGAGTGTTTTTAACTTATTTAATTTTATAAATTTTATCTCATAAAAAGGAAATCCCGCGCTAACATTGGTCAGTGTTGTCCTCTTTTTGCGAAATGACTCATAATTTTAAAATACAACACCAAAATACCTTGCCGTATTGTAGCGAAGATGATAAAAATTCTCCTATTGATAAGATGCATAACTGGAGAATAATAATTTATTGGCAATTTTCTTTGAGATGTACATTTCTATAATTAATTTCAGTTTAAATTAGTTTCGACTCTAAGATTCAATTTCAGCTTCATACAGTATAAATCATACTTATAAAACTTAAGCTCATATTATCGAATTCAAGAAAATTAATGACTACCGTAATCTGGGAACCATTATTGTGGAGGAAAAACATGACTATCAATTTTGCTGAAAATGCCACTGATTGGCTGATTCCCCTGAGCAAACCGAACGCAGGAATTTGACCTCTCTTAAAGTGCATGAACGTAAAATGTGTTTCAAAATGACAGATGCGCAGGTGGACTTATGCGGGCTCCGTTTAAAACACACTTGTACAAATAAAATATAAATCCTTTTTAAGAAGTTTAAGTTTTTATTGATAATTTTTAAAGATTTTTAACCAAAATAAGGAACTATAAGGTCAAGATAAAAAAGTGTGACAAATGTACAATTTCGGCCATTTGGTCATTGTTGGTAAAGAACAAGAGTGACTACAGGTTGATATCGATATCTTGAAATGAATTTCTTCTTTGTATTCAAAATTCGAAAAAAAATTTCCTCCTTGAATGTGCGGATTATGGGACAATTGACGTATATTTAGTGACACTTGATCAGGATCGGCATTGATGTCACATATTTCATTACATCAGCATATTGCGGATGATCGGACCCTGAAATCGGGACCCCGGGAACGGGACCGTTGTAAAATGTTCAAACAATTGGGCGCATTTTGAGGGCTGGGATCAATCGGCTGAAAAGTTTAAAATTGAGTATCAAAAAAAATTAATAAAACCTTTTCAAATACTAAATTTTTTTCCAAACTTCATAATAGCGAATTTCTGCGGGCTGGTGATCATAAAATAATGCGTACACCGGATGGAAAGGATAAGTTTGAGAGAGATTATAAAGACCTAAACAAAATGATTAAAAAGTTGGTTATTTTCATTTAAATCATTTTCATCAGATTGTTCGTTTTTTTATAGTGGCAAACTACGGACTATCTGGATGTCGGACTGTCTGGATTTCTAATGGATATTGACCTTATCTGTTATTTTTTAAATATTTTTAGAATATAAAGAAGATTATAAGAATTAGATTTTAAAAAAGCGGGCTCAGTTGTTGATCTCTGACACCGTTTGTGTTCAAAAATCAGACCAGTTATATTATAGTTCCAGTAAATCTACCAAAACAACTAAGATATTTTTTGTGCAATTTATATTTTTTATGTTCTTTTTAGTTTGAAATTGGGATTTCGCGCATTTTTCTGTCGAATAAACCAATCAGCCGATTCGAATAATTATTTGATAAACCAATCTGGAACAAAATTTTCAAGTCCAGTTGGTAAAAATCAAATCATCAATAGCTTCGCTCAAATCAACGAGCTTTAAAACATATCAAAATTTTAAACCAAAACAGTATGTACACGACAGTGCGAGCTCCGAACGACAGTGTTTATCTGATCGCTTTATTTGATTCACAGCATATAACATAAAAAAAAAAAAAAGGGAAGTGGTAATGATTATTGCGCTGCGGCAAACTCGTGAGACACCACCATCGTCGAAAATTTTCTGGAGTTAAAACAAAAAATTCTTCGGGGAAAAACAAAAGTTTCGTTCACAAATTGCTTACATAAAAACACGACATAACAACTCACAGTTAAGGAAATGTTTATTAACCCATGGGAATGTCTTTGAGTTTCGACGGCCAATGATAGTCTAANATGATTAAATCTTGTGACGCCATACATAGGAACAATTCCGCAGTTCATTTTGAGAAATTTTTCCTCAAAATAATCCTTCGATATTGGCCCATACATCTTGTAAAATAGGCATCAGGGGTTTTGATTGTTGTGTGTTTACAATGCGCGTCAATTATTGGCCGGGTAAACTAAACACAATAGCACTCTCGAAAATATCGCCAACCAACAATTTCCCCGAAAAGTATGGTATCTAATTTTACTCCTTAAACCCTGTTAAGGGGGTACAGTTCACTATGAGAACTTTTCTGATAATTTTAGACTAATTCGGCCAAAAAAATCACAATGGTGGTAGTCTCGCATTTCGGCGACTAGGAGACTTCAAAGAGCGAAAATGAGCCATTTTTGAGCGAAATTCGAGATCTTTTTTCTTGGTTTCTACACATCCGAGTTAAAATTTTATATCATTCATATAATAATCTTATGTGGAACTTTAATCCCGCCAAGCCGTTTTTGATACAAATGTAAATTGAAGGGCTATCGGTCGCAGTGTTTCTAGGGAACTTTGAGGCCTAGAAACATTGCGACCGCTACCTTTTTAATTTACATTTGTATCGAAAACGGCTCGACCGAATTAAAGTCTCACATAAGTTCATCGTATAAATAGAATAAAATTGAAAGTCAGATGTGTAGTTACTCAGAAAAAATTATCTGTAATTTCACCAAAAAATGGCTCAATTTCGGTCTATGAAGTGTCTTGTTGTCGAACTAGACGTCTGTGGAATGCGAGACTACCACCATTGTGATTTTTTTGGCAAAATTAGTCTGGTCTAAAATTAACAGAAAAAAATTCATAGTGAACTGTACCCTCCTGTTAAGGGAGTATTGGTTGCATTTTACGGCCAAAAACAGGGTTTTCAGCGTCGCCTCAATGAAATACTAGAAACAGCACGAACATATAAATTACAATTTTGGGATAATTAAACATTGATCTTGCTTCCACAAAACAAATCGGAGGCCTTTGATTGGCCGACCAATCAGGAACGACTTTTCAAAAGTGGCAATATTTTCACTTCAAAAGCCTACTCCTCCGTGAGTTTTGAAGATAGAGAATATTTTTATCAATTTTTTCACCACAGAAAACGTGGGCAGAAGCCCAAGGTCCGATTTGCTCATTAAAATTTTATCCGAACCTTAAATGAGCAAAAAACTGTTCTTTGGTCTTATTTTGAGTGCCTCGGGGAAAATACTACTTTTCCCTGGATTTTGACGGCATTAAGGACTGGTCGCTGGTTTTATGAAGCATTTGGGGCTTTAAAAATGCTCCAAATTGATTTAGGATGATAACCAAGTGTACTACCGACCAAATTATCAAAAAAAATTTTTCGAAATTTTCATGTTTTTTCGATTTTTTCTAAGTATTTTTTTCAAAATGAAGTTCAAAAATAACGTTTGCTTTAATTTAACCAATGAAACTTGAAAATTTCACCTTGGCGTAAGCAAACTTTCTGATCAGTGTTTTTGTGGCTTTCTTTTGATACTACTTTCGAAAAAATCGAAGCACATTTTTTTTCGGAAATTTTTTCACGTGACGTTAAAAAATTTATATTTTGAGTTTGGGGTCGAAATTTGAAAAAAACGCTTATAGAGGAGTTTCTATTTATTCTGTGCTAGTGTTTGCTGGAATTTTAGTGAATTCCAAAATATAACCTAGGAGGAGATAGATTTTCGGTGAAAAAAATGCTAAAAATCGGTAGTTTTCTGCGATTTCTAGAAAAATTGAAGTGATTTTTGAAAAAAAACGCTTCCAGAGGACCTAAGTTTATAAGTCATACGGGATATGTTATAATTTGAGCTGCTTTCTAAATAAACCCTGGGAGGAGATAGNGCGCTATAGAGATAGTAAGCGTTTTTGAGCGTTTCGGAAAAAGATAGTTAACATTGTTTTTTCCTGAATTTCTTACGTTATAAGACTAATATTGAAAAACAGAAATTAATTGAGACGAATATCATATTCGTAATTTTTTACTTGGGCTTTCGCCAAAAGTATGAGTCATCAGTGATGAGGGTCCCTCCCTGATGACTCATCACTAAAATTTTTGAAATTTTCGATATTATTTTTGGTCTCTAAACAATTCTGAACAAATCGTCCGTTTTTATTTTTCCATGAATATCGTAGAATTCCAATGCTGAAAAACCTGTAACACCCTAGTCATTACATTCACCCATGAAATAAAAAATTAAGGAGAATATAAAATAATACAAACTGTTGCATAAATAAATTAGTATTTAATACAAAGTTGATTTAATTAAAACTCTGCACTGTCCACACAATTTTTGAAAATTCTGGATTTCTAATCTTTGAATTTTGTTAACGATCAAAACTTATAAATAATACTTAAACAATACATGTTCCCACTATACGAATGTGTTTTGGGCAGTTAGGACATTTTCAACTTACGTGTTTTCTCAATTCTTTTAATTTAATTTATGTGTGGGTTAATGTAATGACCCCACTTTTTCCCAAACCACTTTTAGAGGACAGTATTAAGGTGTAACCTCCAGAGTTGGCTGGGAAATAAGTAAAAATACGCAATTTCTTTCAAATACATTTTGCTCCTTTAGTCAATTGCTCACTTAAGTCAATTTGGACCAAAAAAAGGTCTCATGACATTTTAAACTTTTGACTCTCTGGCGTCTAAAAGGACCAAAATATTCACCTATGACCAGAAAACTGGCTGTTAAACCGGAAGTGTCCAGTCAAATGTTTGATCAAAAAATCATTCATCATTCTTTAGGCACCATAATGTTTTATTCAAAATATTACTATGAAGATAGATAAATAAATAGAATAATAAATGTTGGAAGATCAAATAAATTTAAAAAGTTGCATCTGCAAAGTAAGTAAACCGAAGACATAAAACAGAAGAATCATGTAATAATTATCCATAGAGTAATCAATGTTGTATATTTTCATTATTACGTCACTTCAAACACCCACGCGTTTTTCATTTCTGAAGAAACAAATTTATTTCGGCGATATTGGGCGTCCCAGTGTATGAGACTAAAGGATATTTGTTCGAATAACCGGAGAACCTTCTCAGTACCCCTTTTTTTTAATTTGACCTCAAACTTTGCTGTGAAAAACTTTAACGTATCAATTCTCAAGAACAAAAATTTTTCAATATTTTTTTTAAACTATGTTTTTCAATAGCTGAATATCACATAATTGTCACCGGCTTCATGAATGACTCTGACACTGATCGCCAAAACTGCCATTTTTCCGCCAGGAAGTACGAAAAATATCCAAGAATGTTAAGAGCATCAAGAAAAAACAAATTACTAACACGACTCGTTCAGAACATTTAGAGATAATTATAACTCATACGGTATTAGTCATACCAAGCCAAGCCAATAAATAAATAACAAAATGCATTTGAAAAAAATATGTGATAATAGTCCAGAAATTAAATATAATAAAGAAATTCATTCAACGTTTCGCTGTTTTATTAGCATTCAGGATTGGTGATTTAATTTGTTCAAGAAATACAAGGAGGAGAAATATAAAAATGGTATTTTGAATTTGCCTCCTTATTTTGCCCTTTATTTGCCTTATTTGCCCTACCATTTATTTGACCTTGTTCTTAGATATTTATGGCCAAAATAAATTCGGACGCACGCTCGTCTAAAATCGTCGGAGCTCTCGACCCTTATTTTGACAATAAAACAAAAACTCTTCCCCAAAAACTGGATTGAAAATTGTAAAACAACATCAAGGCCCCCTTTATGTTTAATTTTTAAAGGTCCCTGTTATTTTGAACCAATAACAAGGGACTTTACCAAAACCATTCTTCTTCAAAAAAAAACCATCAGTCCGCTTTTTATCACAAAAAAAAGTAAGTCGAAAAAAGTACTTTTTTCATGTTATTTTTTTGAATACCCAAACACTTGCTTTTTATTTTTATACTTCGCCCCTGAGAAACAAATCTAGAATAATATCCAAGTATTTTATACACAAATTCGAAGGTTACATTATTTGAGAAGCAGAAAAGCATCTGAGACGAAAGTTTGAAAGGAGTCAGTTATTTGAAAACAGAAGAGCATCCGCAAAACTTATTCGCACCGCAAGACTAAGCTGAGAATGAATATGTCCCGAGCTCCAGCTCACCGAGGTCAACCACATGGAGTTATCCTAGCCCCGCAGGTGGCAAGGCACAGGTTAGTTTTAACATGAATTTTAATTTATAATATAATTTTAAATATATCGGTAATAATATTGGTAAAGTATATGAAAATAAATATCGTAAATAAATATCGGTAATTAATATACAGCTGAGTTTTTTTTAATTGTCATTTTTTTTTCGGTCCGGTGGGTAGACAGCGAGATTGTACAGCTGAATTGGCATAACAGATGACTCATTTGTGTACGTGACTTGTTTGTCACTTTTTTTTCTTTCGTCCGACAGAAAAAAAAGTGACAATTTTCAGAAAAATAATTTGAGCCAATTCAAAAAACCCCGTTTTTTTGAGTACGATCAAGTACGATTCTTTCATCGAATGAGTTAATATTTTTTACAAATTTATTTTTCAGAAAGGTCCTCTAGCTTTTAATTTATATCATTAGGATGTAACAACAGTAATAATAACACAAGTAGTTAACCTACATTAATGGTCAAGCCCACAATTTTTAAGTTATTCTCTTTTCAAAAGAAAATTTGCTAGCGGTATGAAAGTTGTCACCACCGGGTTTCATTTCAAGAAGTTTTTGAGCATTGCGAACTCCTTCGTTTTTAGTTGATTCATTCAAATAGCTCTTTATGAATTTCTTCATTTCCTCTCTAATCCACCAAGATTGTATAAGCTGGAAGATTGAGAAATTTCTCCAAAATGAAGCAATTTTTTTCGCGAAGTAATTATCTCCGCTCGTTTCAGGTCGCTTTTCATAATGTGTTTCAAAACCAAGCAATAATATTCTCACTAATAAAATTTAAATTGTACGAGCAATTTTAACGGTACCAGATTAATAAAATTCAAAATTTTTTACATGCAAACTAAAATTTTGTATGCTGATAGATTTATGCTGTCAATCGAGCAACATTTGAAAAAATATTTTTACGAAAAATAATAAGAAATATGGGTCGAAGAGCCGAAGATGTGATATTTGAAATGCCTAGGGAATATGCCGCAAAATGATTTTAGAGTTGGCTGTTCTTGAATATTCAGGTTTTGAATTGGTGTTAGTATTCTGCGATGTATGTATCATTGAATAGTCACGATCTGTCAACTGAGAATCCCTTAAATTTAAAATAGCATATTAAAAAATAAAGTGAACTTTTTCTCTTTTTTCAATATTTTGAATTCAGTTTTTGACCGTAATTTTTTAGGAAGAGCCACTGGATTCTTATCGTTTTTTATCAAATAACGAATATGTTCCGCAAGGTTATTGAGGCATCTATTGAAATCGTAAATTTTTTTAAATAATTTGTATTCTTTTGGATAATTATATTTTAAAAACCATGCTCGAGCGTTTAACAAAATCTGGCCGTCACCAAGCCTTTTAATTCTATAGCCTTCGAAGCACTGGATCGGAGAGTTATAAAGACTCAATTTTATTTTCGGCAAGTTGGATCTTTTTCGTTCTATCTTCGCCAAAATCAAATTTCAGTTGGTTTTTGGATTTTTTCTGTATACTTTTTCTTCCAGTACAAATAATTTTTCTGGTCAAAAGTACAAACGCATGCCAGTCGTTAATGCACTTCTTGTAAGCGATGTTCATCAGGGAAATTTGCTCCAACAAACCATTTAATCGCCAACGCCCACGTAATTTTTCTTTTTTTTTCTTTTTCAAGTAAAATTCTTAATTTGTGGTTTTACACTAGAGAAATATGTTTAAAAGTACGGTTTAATAAATTATGGTCAAGAATAACATGTATGATTAACCCTTGAAACGCCGGACGCACTAAGTGGCCCCTCAAAAGTTCATTCCGCTTAAATCGGATGAGAAACAAATTTGAGCTTTCAAGGTTTAAAATTTCAAGGTTAAAAATTTTTGTAAAAGTGTGGAACCTCGACTGTATTATGTTTATTGCGTGTGACAATCTCCCTTTAAACTTTTTGCGAGGTTCAACTTTCTGGGAACAATTTTAAAGTGAAAATGTTCCATCAATCTCTTTCAATTTATATGAATTATTAAAATATGATAACATTGAACTTGGATATTTCGGATCAACAAGAGTAGCAAAAGGCAACTAAAATTGTCACTTTTTTTTTCGCCGCAAATTGTCACTTTTTTTTCCGTCGCAATTGTCACCTTTTTTTTCGTCCGCAATTGTCACTTTTTTATCCGATAAAAAAAGTGACAAAAGCCTTTGTTTAATTTGTCACTGTTTTCGTCCGCAAAATGCTGTCTACCCACCGGACCGAAAAAAAGTGACATTAAAAAAAACTCAGGCTGTAATTTTGTGTTTTTTTGACGCATGCAGACCTTGATTGTGACTAGAAAATCTTGCCTAACTGCTAAAATTGCTAATGAATCTGACTTGCACGCATGTTTTTGTCGTGTGTTGGACTCCAAAACAAAGGAAACTTTTTGGTGACGTTGGGTTCGCTCGAGCGCCTTGTATTGTACAAACAAATTTGAAATCTCTTGCCCAAAATGAGATTTGATCGAACCTTATCCGGCTGTGAAGTTTGAATTTAATGTTCGTCTGAATTTAGACGCAGTGTTGAACCCATTTTACTTGCGTTTAATCCAATTCTTCACTTTTTTTATTTTTTGGTCTAGATTCATTGGTGCAATTTTGAAAATAACTCGCACAAAATCTGTTCCTCGACAATTTATGGCCTCCACCAAGTCGAATGAATTATATCAATAATTTTCTAATCAATAAACCCTAAAGTCTGACCTTTAATGCATTTTAGAAGCAATTAGCAGATCAGGTGCATCTGAACCAAGTTATTTAAGGAATCTGAAGGTGATATGAAGAGATAGACTCCCCAAAAAGTTGAATTTAGAATGCCTCATTTTTGATATAATTTTTGTTCTGAACTCGCCCTAGAAGGTTGCACGTTTTAAAACTCTTTTTGTAGTTCTTGTTCCATTGTAGAACTGTTTTATAGTCTGCTCTACTCCTCGAATTCCATAAAAATACATTTTTTCTATTAATTTTGAAGTGGAAAATGGGGTTATTGAGGCGAATTTGAAATTCTTAAAAGTTTGAATTTAATGTTTGACTGATTTAGATATCTTTTTATATATCTTGCTGTGAAGTTTGAATGGTGTTCATCTGAATTAGAGCGCAGTGATGGAAATTTTGTTTGCGTTTATCCAATTTCTTCACTTTTTTTAATTTATGGTCTATTATTGGGTGGCATTTTAAATAACTCGCAAAATCTGTTCCTCGCCATTTAATGGCCTGCTACAAGTTCGAACGAATTCCAATATCGTAATTTTCTAAATCATAAACCTAATTTTCTAAATCTAAAATTAATTTGACAATATTTGTAGACTGCGTTGATTCTCAGTCCTAAAATAAGGCCGCGGCCATCTCACCACTGCAAACCCTACGAATTGAAATCGCGCTTTGTAAACCACCCGGAGTGGTTTGTGGTGAAAACTTTTACTATTCAAATATTTCTAATTATTTCCAATTAGAAATCAATTTTGGTTGATTATTATGGCTTTGCATCAGAATTGTTTGTTACAAATTATGTTGTTTTTGCTAAGAATTAAACAGCTGAAGTAAATTAACCAACATAATAATAATGTTAGCTTTAAGAACCCTTATGATTATACACCAACAAGAAAAAAAATGAGTCCTCTGATGTATAAACAAGGAAAAAAAGATCTTGTTTTATAAGAACAAGGGAAAAATCTTGTTCTAATTATATTAAAAAAAATGAAGAAATTTATAAAAAATGAAGGCTAAGTTATATATACTACCCTTCTCACAATTTCGGCGTGATCAATAAGAAGTACAGAAACTGGGGTTTGTAAAGTTTGATCTTTCCTTGCTTTTGTCAAAAATGGCTTTGGTGGGCCGGTTTTCAATGAAATTTTCATTTTTTGATCAATATATAAACAAAAATATGTCAGTCATGAATTTCAAAAGATACAAAATTATCTGCTCATGCCAAAAAATCAATGATGGTATTTTAAAAAAATGATTGTATCATGATTGGTATTTTTAAAAAATCATGCCAAAATTATCTGAAAATACATGTATTTTGCGGAGAGTTTTCCAATTGCACCTGAACTTTAGTATTTGCTCGAGAATGCGCTGAAAGGGCTATGCTTTTTGTTTCCAACAAACGTCGCCAATATTAGGGTCTATTTAAAAGAATAATATTTCAAGATCGTCGAAATGAAATTGAGGCATCAAATCCCGTAGAAAATATTTCAAAAAAAAACGCTCAAATAAACTAATCGGATTAAATTTGGAACCAAGTAAGAAGCAGGGAGGTTTTATGGAAATAATCGCATATCAATAAGAAAGCAATTTTGGCTTGTTGAAGGAATTTATTTTTTTCATCCCAAAAAAATTTTAAAATACAAAAGTTTGCCGACGCACGGCCTCCTTCAGTTTGGTCCAAAATTGCTTCAAGATTTTCAAGGAAATTTGACGGGAATATAGAAGTTTTGAACATAATATGCGCTCTCAGCGGGACACATCAATTTATCTTTAACGCCATTTAGATTAGTTTACATTGGCCACGTCTCAGATTCTGTGAGTCAGAAACCTCTCGTGAATTAACTCCCAGGCGTTAATCTGACATAATTTTTGTTTTAATTATTATTCATTTAAAAAATTTATGAATATGCACTGATAGATGACCGTTCAAATGAATCTACGCATTTTTGGCAAGTCATTCATTTCACAAAAGTTCAAATGGGCCGAGAAATTGAGGTGATGTTTGAGAATAACAAAATAGGATTAGCGCAAATAAATGTGTTTGAGAAAACTTGCCGAAAGGTAAACTATCAAAAAGTTTTTCTTTGTAAAGGCCATCTTTAAATTAGAATTTGAACAATATAGAATAGTTACGTTAAAGTATTTCCTCCATCTGATGTAGCAGTAAAACACAGGTTTTTTTTTTTGGCTCATTACAACACTATTTTATCCCTAGAGCTTTGAATAATTAAACGTGGCCAAGGATAGACTCATATTTTTGTAGTGAAAAACTTGAAATATTATGAATTTTATATTTTATTTATTAATAAAGTTGAGAAGGGTGATTATATTATTTTAATCAAGTTAATCTGGATATCAAGAAAAAAATTGAAGCATTCCGTAAATCAAAACGGGGCTCTTCTGATTAACATCGCTGAATTTGCTATTTTTTCCGAAAGTTAATACCGACGTTTAAATTTTTCGGTAAATTACTTGACATTTTTCCAATATAATCGAATAATTAATCTTTCTATAAATGTTTTGCGTCAAATAATAGGCCGATTCTAATCTGAGACATTAGCAAATTTAGAAACACGGCTCTCCAAGACATGAACTCTTTAAATCGTGTCCATGTTTGGTTAAAAAACTTTGAGCCTTCTTTTCATAAGAAAACATTGCGCCAACTAGTATGCGTTCGCGACCGATGACCACATCACTGTGGTGGATATCTTCGAGGCATCCCGACATGCTCACGGCAGCCAGAGGCAGCAAAAAGATAGAGTAAAATATGGCGACGAGAGCTCATCCAGCACGAGGAGGAAATAATCCACTACAATCCAAACAAGAGGCTCAGTGCTTTCTGAGAATGTGTGGATAAAACCATCCAAGTCCGTGGACGCTCGCCTATGTGAAGGCAAAGACCCAGCAAGGGGAAGGAAGAAGAAAAAAAGGTGATATCATTCAGCACCCATCAAGCGCATTACATGGAAACTATCCAAAAAAAAAATATGTCCAGTACACATTGTCTCATGTACCGAAAATATGGAGGACAAGCCACTGTGTCCATCCACTAGTCAGGAAATAAATGTATTCACTTAGCTTGAGGTAATCTCGTTTGCTCGGACATCTTTTGTCAACCCCCAGAATAGGCTAGGGCGGCGGGGTCTCTGTAGTAAAAGTAGGAAACGAAAATAGAAGTGGGGAGGACCCAAACAGAGCACCACCGCGAGATAGTGATATTCCCTTACTTGCACCATAACATTAAATTTAACTGGCTTAACGCCCACTATTTAGCCTACGACACTAAGAATTTTTTAGTCTTTTTTTTTGGGAGAAAGGGATAATGGTTTAGTTTCAATAAGGGCACGCTAAAAACCAAAACCACTGTACTTTTTACAGTTTTGGTTTTTATTTGGTGCAATTTTTTGAAAAGGTGCAGTAACGGCGCCGCTTTGGGCTCCGAGTCAGTATGTTGCACCATCGTTTCTTGACGGCTAACACTACAAGGTCCCTCTGAAAAGCCAGAGGGACCTTCTTGACATAGAAAAGCAGAGAAAACATAAAAACACATATGTTAGGTGCCTTTTTTATGAAAAGGGTGCACTAACAACCTCTAAACAAGAGAGTGGGCAGTAAACTGCTTTGCGAAAAATGGGAAAAGCACATCAGTCGTCCCTGCGCCCTTGCAGAAGCGCAAGGCCCTTTTTGTTTAAAAAAAATCTTTAATTTTTGAGTAGCCATCACGGCAACAAAGAAACAGAGATAGAAAAGCAACTCAAAACCCCAAATCACCTACTTAGGGCCCTTGTTCTTCGTCATAGAAAAAAACTAGGAAAAAAATATAAGGACATTTGGGTTAGATAACCGTCTGATAAACAGTATTTGTAAAATTTCGAAAATAACACCAATTAGACAAAACACCACTAGTTAAAACATTAGGTGATTTCGCAAAGAACAAGAGCAGCAGAAAAAAAGGACTAGCAGGAAAAAAAGCGCTATGGCAAAAAAAGAATTTACGCAAGAGGATTCCCGGACAAGGCTCTACCATCGACTCAAAACTCGCCCAAGCATGGTGGGGCGCGGGGCAGTGACGACATTAAAGCCAATTTCGGAACTCAACGTGATCAGTGGTTAAATCCACACAGCAGGAATTTTGATGTTCTGGGAACGTCCCCCCTATGCTGTGAAAAAAGAACAGTACATTCTCAAAAAATGCAAGCGATAATGAGCAAACAATCATCTCGATGTTCAAAGCAATCAAGGCAGGAAATAATCGAGGGATTGTTCATTTTGGTCAAGTCACCACGCAGTGTGACCTCACGATCTCCACANTCGAAAAAGTACTTTTTTCATTTATTTTTTTGAATACCCAAACACTTGCCTTTTTATTTTTATCACTTCGCCCCTGAGAACACAATCTAGAATATACCAATATTTATACACAAATTCGAGAGTTACATTATTTGAAAGCAGAAAAGCATCTGAGACGAAGTTTGAAAGGAGTCACGTTATTTGAAAGCAGAAGAGCATCCGCAAACTTATTCGCAGCCGCAAGACTAACGCCTGAGAATGAATATGTCCCCGAGCCTCCCAGCTTCCGACCGAGGTCAAACCAATGGAGTTATCCTAGCCCCGCATGGTGGTCAAGGCACAGGTCAGTTTAACATGAATTTTAATTTATAATATAATTTTAATTTATCGGTAATAATATCGGTAAATATATCGAAAATAAATATCGTAAATATATCGGTAATTCATATAATTTTGTGTTTTTTGACGCATGACAGACCTTGATTGTGACTAAAAATCTTGCCTACTGCTAAAATTGCTAGAATCTTGGCTTGCGCATGTTTTGTCGTGTGTTGACCCAAAACAAGGCATTTTTTGGTGACGTTGGGTTCGCTCGAGCGCCTTGTATTTACAAACAATTTGAATCTCTTGCCCAAATGAGATTGATCGAAACTATCCGGCTGTGAAGTTTGAATTTAATGTTCGTCTGATTTAGAGCGCAGTGTTGAAACATTTTATTTACGTTTAATCCAATTTCTTCACTTTTTTTATTTTTTGGTCTATTATTGGGTGCAATTTTAAATAACTCGCAAAATCTGTTTCTCGACATTTATGGCCTCTACCAAGTTCGAACGAATTCATATCGTAATTTTCTAAATCATAAACCTAATTTTCTAAATCATAAATTATTTAACAATATTTGTCAAGACTGCGTTGATTCTCAGTCCTAAAATAAGCCCGCGGCATCTCACCACTGCAAGCCCTACGAATTGACAATCGCGCTTTGTAAACACCCGAGTGTTTGTGGTGAAAACTTTTACTATTTAAATAATTTCTAATAATTCCTAATTAAAATTCAATTTTGGTTCGATTATTATGCTTTGCATTTAGAATTGTTGTTACAAATTTATGTTGTTTTTGCTAAGAATTAAACACTGAAGTAAATTAACCAACATTTTTTTAATAATAATGAGCTTTAAGACCTTATGATTATACCCACAACAGAAAAAAAAATGAGTCGCTCTGGATGTTTAAACAGGAAAAAATCTTGTTATAACAAGGAAAAATCTTGCTTCCTAATCATTAGTGATAAAAATGAAGAAAATTTATAAAAAATGAGGCTAGTTATGATATTACATACCCTTCCTCACAACTTTCGCGTTCAATAAGATACCAGAAACTGGGGTTTTGTAAAGTTTGATCTTTCCTTGCTTTCGTCAAAAAGCTTGTGGCGGGTTTCATGAAATTCTATTTTTGATCAATTATTAACAAAAAATATGTCAGTCATGAATTTTCAAAGATACAAAATTATCTGCTCATGCCAAAAAATCATGATGGTATTTTAAAATGATTGGTATCATGATTGGTATTTTAAAATCATGCCAAAATTATCTGAAATACAGTATTTTGCGGAGAGTTTTCAATTGCACCTGACTTTATATTTGTCTCGAGAATGCCGCTGAAAGGCTATGCTTTTTGTTCCAACAAACAGTCGTCAATATTAGGGTCTATTTAAAAAATAATATTTCAAGATCGTCGAAAATGACATTGAGGGCATAAATCCCTAGAAAATATTTCAAAAAAAAACGCTCATAAACTAAGTCGGATTAAATTTGGACCAAGTAAGAGCCAGGGAGTTATTGATAATAATCGCATATCAATAAGAAAGCAATTTTGCTTGTTTGAAGGAATTATTTTTTTCATACCCAAAAATTTTAAATAAAAAAGTTTGCCGACCACGGCTCCTTCAGTTTGGTCCAAATTTTGCTTCAGATTTTC